>QJSC01019265.1:1660579-1828843 GCA_003697955.1 Calidris pygmaea
CAGAAAACATTAAAAGGTTGCACTGCTTAAGAAACTAAATTCCCTTTGCAGGTTTCTCAAAAGAAAATGGAAAAAAAAAAAAAAGAGAAAAAAAAAAAAGGTCTGTAGGTTTCTTCTGTTCTGAGTAACTGGGACACCGAAGGAAGATGCAGGATTAGCATTGGAGTTGCAGGTAGTTTTAAGGAATTTCTTCTCCAAATCCAGAAAATCATAGACTCACAGAATGGTTTTGGTTGGAAGGGACCTTTAAAGGCCATCTAGTCCACCCCCCCTGCCATGGACAGGGGCATCTCCCACCAGACCAGGTTGCTCCAAGCCCCCTCCAACCTGCCCTTGAACCCCTCCAGGGATGGGGCAGCCACAGCTTCTCTGGGCAACCTGGGCCAGGCTCTCACCACCCTCACACCAAAGAACTTCTTCCCCACATCTCATCTCCATCTCCCCTCTTTCAGGGTCAAACCCTTCCCCCTCCTCCTAGGGCTCCCCTCCCTGATCAGGAGTCCCTCCCCAGCTTTCCTGGAGCCCCTTGAGGGACTGGAAGGGGCTCTAAGGTCTCCCCTGAGCCTTCTCTTCTCCAGGCTGAACCCCCCCAACTCTCTCAGCCTGTCCTCCCAGCAGAGGGGCTCCAGCCCTCCCAGCATCTCCGGGGCCTCCTCTGGCCCTGCTCCAACAGGTCCATGTCTCTCCTGTGCTGAGGCCCCAGAGCTGGAGGCAGCACTGGGTGGGGGGTGTCTCCCCAGAGCGGAGCAGAGGGGCAGAATCCCCCCCCTGGCCCTGCTGGCCACGCTGCTGGGGATGCAGCCCAGGATGTGGGGGCTTTCTGGGCTGCCAGCACCCCTTGAAACCAGGGCAACAGATACACAACCACTGCATGAAAAATCCCCATATGCACTTGGTCCTCTGTTGATGCTCACCCCAGAGGGATGCGGCTCAACCCGACAGTAACACTTCAGCTAGCGCAGGTGCAATAACTAGCCTGGGTCCTGCATTTGGTCCAGGAATCACCTTTTGGGTGCAAGGGTCCATCGCAAACAAATCCTCTGCCAAAACCTCAAAACTCAGAGAGGTGAACCTAAAAAGCCCCGAATATTTTTCTTCTAATTCCCAGCCTGCTCTGCAGCAACGCCGATTGCTACAAACAGATATTTGAGGAGAAGTTATCTTCCCACTCCCTACTCTCCGGCCCTTTATTCCTAAGTTGTTTTTTTCTTTTTTTTCCATGGCTAGGAAATCAGCATGCGCAGGGCAGGGCTAATTAGAGAGCAGAGATTTTATTATGCGGTGCGCTCAGCACGGCTGGCTGCGCTGATGGAGATGGATGGATGGATGTCGGTGGATAGGAGGAGAGCCGAGAGCACTCGTCATGAGCAGATGGCAAGGGGAGGGGAAGAAGGGGGAGAGGGGTCTCTGGGGGGAGTAAATCTAACTCAGGAAAACATTCGTTTTACTCTCCGGCCCAACCGACTGAATTAACGTGAAGTGCAATCGGCCTCTCGCCCATTAATGACATGCTTTTGAGAGGAAAGAGAAGAGAGGAGTCAATCAGCCGGGGTGTAATTGAGGGGTGACTGATGGAAAAGCCTCATGCAGGCGCCTTCGCCGCGTCGCGGTGAAATAATACATGGATGGAGCAACTCCCTCCCTTCCTGATGGCTTAGGGAGGCTTTCGAGGACACCAAACCTCCCCCTCTGCATCACCAGTGAGGGTGGCAGCTCTAGGGGTTGGGGAGAGACAGGTTAGCACAGCACCGAGCAGGATGGGCTGACACAACACAGCACGTCCCCCTCAGCATCCTCATCTGTTTTTCCGTGACCAGTTTGTAGGACGACGTTTAAGTCCGGGATATAAACGAGGTCCTTAGTGGAGAACCGGAGTTCCCTGGTTGCACGAACGAAAGGAACGGTCGAGGTGGTGTAGGACGGTCCCGTAGAATCAATGACCTCCTCCCTGAACCCCCAGTGGGAACGTCATGGTCACCCCAACCACCGACGACTCGATTTGTATGGATGGGGAGGTCAATCAGCACCCAAGATTTGCAGCTTTGGGTCTCTGCAAGCCAGAGTTGACCCATAGCTGCTCAAACATGGTCTTCTGAGCTGGATCCTGGGCCAGCACACAAGGGAAAAACCATGGTACAGCTTACTCCTCCAACCAGAGGGGATCCCTACCACCTTTTTCCCTCAACACGAACAAGGATCTGCTCTTCACCCAACTCACCCACATGGTTTAGTGCTCACCCAGAGCATGCTCTCTCACTGCTGTGGCTGGAAGAGAGGACCAGGCAAGAAGTGTCCAGTTGTGGGGGTGGATGGGCACTCAGACATAACAGGGACAGGGACAAAGTGCTCGCTCAGCCTTCCCTCGGTGCAAACATCCCCATAAATCATCATTACAAAATCCAGAAGGTTGGGACTACCATTTAATGTTACAGAATAAGAGAGGGAAAGGGTAGGAAACCAGCAAGTCAAGAAGATTCATTGGTCTAAGGCTCCTAGTCACCCTCAGGCTGGCCTAGTGCTTGGAGAGTAATACTTGGAGAGATGGAGGTGGTCCACGTGTTCATCCTCCTGAAGTAACATATTTCTGACCACTCTTTCTAGGAAGATGTGATCAGAGCATCTTCTCTGTTTAAGGGGTGGTGCTCATCCCTTAAAGGGATCCACATTCCACTGTGGGTCAGAGCCCCAGAGCTCTTCTTGAAAGCCAAAGGGTCAAAGAAGTGTTCAAAACAAAGATCTCATCACAAATATCATCATCTGTTTGAGGAACAGGAGACCACGTTCAAGACTGACCATGGTTTATTCAGGGCTGGCCTTGTGAGCAGTTAGAATCATAGAATCATAGAATTGTCTAGGTTGGAAGGGACCTTAAAGATCATCTAGTCCAACCATCAACCTAACTCTGACAAAATAAGCAATAAATAAGAAATAAGCAATAAAAAAAATAAATCACTAAAACATATTCTTGAGGACCCTGTCAACCCGTCTTTTGAACACCTCCAGGGATGGTGCCTCAACCACTTCCCTGGGCAGCCCATTCCAATGCTGGATAACCCTTTCTGTGAAGAAATGTTTCCTAATATCCAATCTAAACCTCCCCTGGCGCAACTTGAGGCCATTTCCCCTTGTTCTATCTTCTGTGACTTGGGAGACGAGACCGACCCCCACCTCTCCACACACCCCCTTCAGGTAGTTATAGAGCGCGATAAGGTCTCCCCTCAGCCTCCTCTTCTTCAGACTAAACAACCCCAGCTCCCTCAGCCTCTCCTCATAAGACCTACTCTCCAGACCCCTCACCAGCTTCGTTGCCCTTCTCTGGACCCACTCCAGCACCTCGATGCCTTTTTTGTGGTGAGGGGCCCAAAACTGGACACAGCACTCGAGGTGGGGCCTCACCAGTGCCCAGTCCAGGGGGACGATCACCTCTCAGGTCCTACTCCCCACGCTGTTCCTGATACAGGCCAGGATGCTGGTGGCCTTCTTGGCCACCTGGGCACACTGCTGGCTCATGTTCACCCCACAGTCGACCAACACCCCCAGGTCCTTTTCTACCAGGCAGCTCCAGCCACTCTGCCCCCAGCCTGTAGCGCTGCAGGGGGTTGTTGTGACCGAAGTGCAGGACCCGGCACTTGGCCTTATTGAAATTCATCCTGTTCGTCTCAGCCCATCCATCCAGCCTGTCCAGATCTCTCTGCAAAGCCTCTCTACCCTCCAGCAGGTCGACACTGCCACCCAGCTTGGTGCCATCTGTGAACTTACTGAGGGTGCACTCGATCCCCTCGTCCAGATCATAAAAATATTAAAGAGAACATAAAGATATTAAAGAGAACTAGAAGAAAGGGTGTTGCATTGCATCCTGATCCCAGCCCATTTTTTTCCAGGAAAAGGAGAAAGGGAGGAATTTCGTGCCTATTTAGAGATTTCCGTCGTCCTTATCAGGGACGGCAGCCCAACAGATGCACACCCCCACCTGCCCTGCAAGCCCGGCTTTGTTTTCATTCTCCAACCCCGTCGCCCAGGTCTGTGCTGTTGCATGAGCATCACTGCGTCACCGCCGATGAACCCGCCCGCTGACGGTACCGGCTCAGCCGTTTCCATGGCAAGCGACAGCGGGATGTTATCAGGGGCTCTCGCTTCCTGAGCTGGTGGGCTGGCTTGATGAAAACAAATGGAGATGCAGAGGCAATGTCCTGAGATGCCTCCCTGCCTCTCATGTGACCTGTCCCACCTCAACCCTTAGGGTGCTAATCCTTAGGTCTCCCAAATAAATTTGAAGATGATTTTATTTTTTTCCTGAAAAGGGGCTATGTCGAGCCAATAGATGGCCTCTCCTTTGCAAGGTGCCTGCATGCTGCCGTGGCAGTCTCCATTTTGCAGGTGGGAACCCATTGATGCTGAGGGTTTTGGCCAAGGTGAGGTGGATGGTTTGTAGTGGAGCTGGATGGTGAGCCTCAGTGCTCCTCCTACAAGCTGATAAGTTGCTCTGCTTTCCCCTGTACCACAAGGTAGTTGCGACCAAAGATGAACTTAAAACTGGTTTTGGGAAGGAATCTGGACTTGTGTTTGATGTTTGGTATGTAACCAAACTCCAGCTCTGCTTTTTTCCATAGCGCCTCATCCATGCTGTCACTGCACCCATGTCTGCTGCAAAGCAGGGGCATAAGCCTGCTTCAAACTTCTCTGCTGGAGGTCTTAAAATGCTGTACAGAGACCCAGAGCTCAGCCCAGGCAGCACAGGGTACCCACGAAGGGAAATACATGCAGACCCCTTTCCAGCACCCAGTAAACTGGGTTAAAATAACACTCAGTATCTTGTGTCCCCCTCCCCGGCCAGGATCTACTCCAGTCAAACCACTTCTGACCAAGGTTTGTTTAAAATGAATCTCATCTGGGATAAAAATGCCCCAAACACACTCTTTTTCCCAGTACCCCCTCCCCACTTTTGCTGCCATTACTGTGAGTTTCATCGAATCATAGAATGGTTTGGGTGGGAAGGTCATCTTTCAAGGTCATCTAGTCCAACCCCCCTGCCCTGGGCAGGGACACCTCCCACCAGGTTGCTCAAAGCCCTGTCCAACCTGGCCTTGAACCCCTCCAGGGATGGGGCAGCCACAGCTTCTCGGGGCAACCTGGGCCAGGCTCTCACCACCCTCACACCAAAGAAGTTCTTCCTTATATCTAGTCTGAATCCTTTTTTAGTTTAAAGCCATTACCCCTTGTCCTATTGCGACAGGCCCTGCTAAAAAGCCTGTGCCCATCTTTCTTTAAGTATTTTTTAGTTAAGTATTGAGTATTGAAAGTATTATTTAAGTATTGAAAGGCTGCAATAAGGTCTCCCCAGAGCCTTCTCTTCTCCATGTCTTACCTGGCTCCTTGCTACATTTAAATATCTTGGAGACCTAAAGAATCACCACCTCTTTTCTCTGTACCCAAAAGCCACAAGCAAAACCATATGGTCCCAGCTCCTTGACTCTGAAAGTAGCACCCAGGTCCAGTAGAACACAGAGCTGCGGGACAGGGGATTAAAGAGGGGGCTGCAACCAGAAGATGGGTAAAACCTGGGGTTTGGGTGGGCCATCTTGTGGTGGTGTCACTTGCTACTGATCCAGCCACAGCCCCAGACGGTGACAGCTACCTGGGGGCTCATCCCCAGGCTCTGTGCCCTGCAAACACAGCCTGCAGTAGCTCCACCTGCAGATGCAGTTGTAAGGGTGGACACAGCAGCAGGGAGAAGAGGGCAACACCCTTTCCAGGTTGAGGGAACCCTACAGGGCCCCACAGCAAGAGTGGGCTGAAATGGACAGAGCGACAAAGAAAAGGACTGGTGGTTTTGAGATGACACCCACTGGTGAGGAGCAAGACTGCAAGCAGGCTGAGGTGTGGTGGCCACACTGCCTGGAAACAACCTTGGGTGGGTCCTCAGTTTTGCAAAACTGTCCTTAAGAGAGACCAGATTTAACTAGCACACCAAAAAAAAACCCCAAAACAAGCCAAAAAGTGAATACACATTTAAATGCAGCCTATGGCTGGCCTGGGATCGCCCAGTCCTTCCAGCTTCAGAAATGTCCGTGGCAGTTTTGGAGTGACTGTTTTATGTATCAGCAGAGCATTTAAAAGACCTAGGCATGGAGAAGGGTCCTGCTACCATCAAGTTCTGATAGGTGGCCATATACACCCCTCCCCACGGATGGGGCAAAGTAAGTGTTCCTGCCCCAGAGAGTTTATAATTGAGGATTAAAAAAGTACCTGATTTCACATGATTTAGAAAGAAAGGAGGAAAAAAGGATGTTCTATTAAAAAGCATCAACAGGGACAATATTTCCAGCAGGAGCAGCCACATGAATCCAGGGAAGCTTTTACATGCATGGAGCCTCAACACTCAAAGGTGCTCAGGGAACAAGGCTTAGAGGGACCCAAGCAAAGGTTAAACCCAGCAGGTTACACCTTGGAGCCCGTCTGGGCTTTGCACGGGGTGTTCACAGTGTCAGCTTGATCCTGTAGCCCCCAGAGCAATCAGGGGTGACAGCAGTCATGACTTGCAGATTAAAATGCTGAGAAAAGGTGGTGCTGGTGCTCTTGATGGATTTTGAGAACTAGGCAAAATTTTCTCATGCCTCAGTTTCCCTTCTGAGCTGTAGCATGACCTCAGCAGTGGGTCTCTTGGGCTGAATTAGAATTTTTCCCCCCTGCTTTTTCTTTCTCACAGAGAAGCCCCTGACCTCCTCCAAGTCAAAGATGGGGCCAGTCTTTGAGCTGCACAGCCAGATTTCACCTGCACCCACAGGAAGCCATTCGTGTGCTCCCACCCAAACCAATTGCCAATGATGTAGGTCTTTACTCGGAAAAAAACTACAATTTTATTTGCCAGAAGTGAAAGTTTAGCATTCACAGCCACTTTGAAAATCTGTTGCCCTGGGCATCCTAAAGCAAGCAGGCATCACAGCCCCCTCTCCAAGGTGGCCCAGCTGTTATTTGCCTGGTGAGGTTCAAGCTGCAGGACCTGGACCCTAAGAAGCTGAGAACAGGCTGAGTCACTGCATGTCAGACAGGGGTGCCTCAAGCTTTGTTGATGCTATGAGGAACTGGTGACCCTGGATTAACCTATGATCCTGTGAGCCTTGTCCAGGACCTCCCCAGCTCCAGTCCAGTGGCAGGAGTATAATGGGAACCACCTTCCCCTTTCCAGAGCTCATCCTCTGATCCCTCCACATAAGAAAAACAAGGACCAACCTAAATCCCAACCATGCAGGTTGAGCTAGCAGCTCTGCGTGTACTGGAAAGGGGGTCTGAGCACCCTTGGCCCAAGGGGACACCCCAAGATGGAGAGGAACACAACGGTCCCTGGAAGCAAAAGTTATTTTGCAGAGGTGCCTCCCACCCAGGGTCTACTGGCCAAGGCACCAGGCTTAGGCTGGAGCCTTCTGTTGCTGAGCCCCATTTCAACCAGGAGACAGAAAATACCTTCTCCTTTCCCAGTTTTTCCGAACTGTGTGGGTTTTGAGGAAATCTTGGAGGTTTTGGATGGAGAAGTCTTGATCTTGCAGCAGATGGCGCTTCTGCCTAGGAAATAAGGCCGGGAATAAGGTCCTTAGTCCAATGAGCAGGGAGTGGAGCAAGGAGATGGCTCCCAAACATTGATTATTGGAGGGGGCAAGTCTACCTCGAAAAAAACCTGTCTACCTTGAAAATACCCCAAATTCAGGCCTTGCTTCATTGTGTCTTTCTGAAGGTCTTCCCAATCTTCTTTTATCTCCCCTTGATGCATTGAAAATACATCATTCACACCCAATACAGAATATTTGCAGCCACCACCACAAGAAAAAGAACCCCCTGGTTTGTGTTGGTCCTTACACGTATTTATGACAGCTGTTTGTTTGGGAAAAAAACCTACCTTTAGGTACTTTCTTCATTGTTCTGTGTTGAAGAAGGAGAGGAGNAGGAGAGGAGAGGAGAGGAGAGGAGAGGAGAGGAGAGGAGAGGAGAGGAGAGGGAAAAAAAACCACAAGGAAGGAAAGCTTTCAATGAAATCTGAATACCAGATTTGACTATTATAGCTGGAAGTAGTGTTTTCAGAATTTTAACCAACATTACTTCGGATTGAATTATTAACTTATTAATATTGCTGTTGCATGAACAATACAGCAAAATATTTCCATCTGCCAGAATAACTAAATGCTCTTTCATGGAGAGTTTACACTTTTTAAGATCTATTTATTGGTCTTGCCCAATAAAAACGTAGGTCAAAATGTCAAGAAACAGCAAAATCTACACATCTTTATATGCATGCACACATACACCCTCCATTTATTCCCAAGTGCTCTGTGAAATAATGTAGTGAGAACCCATCAGATGGCAAGCTCATTACTTGACTTACCCAGCTGATAATAATTGCTTAGAGAGAGGATGAAAAAAATAATCAGTGCTCTCTGATGGTTGGGTGTCAGGACTTCCAGGGTTTCTCCCAGGATGATTTGTGCATAATAGGGATTTTTTTTTCCTTATGGGAGGAGAAAAGAGCAAGGTTAGTCACAAGCCGGAGTTAGTGGCCAACCACATAAACATCTGTTTGCACAGAAGAGGCCGAAACCGAGCTGACACCCAGCCCTGATGGCAAATCAGGCTGGGCAAATAAAATGCTCCTGCCCCACCAGTGACCCACAAAAATTTGCAGTTTTCTGACACTTTTTAGCTCTTCCTTGAACACATCTATATGATAATTGCTTTTTTTTTTTTTGCCTCCCTTAATTGCTGTTCTTTAAGGGGTGTGGGCTTGAGAGGGGTAAGATTTATATTAAAAGAAAGGCTTTTCTCTTTTCCTGCTTGAACACAGGTTACTGAATTACTCTACGTGCCTTTGATCAGAAACACGATCAAATATTTATACAGTGGGAGATCCATCTGTCCAGATGAATTCCCAGCGGGGTAGCTCCATTCCCGTCTTATTACTCACGTCGCTTTCTTCACTCGCTCCATTTTTCTCAGAATAAATTGGTTAAAGACCAACAGCGGAAGGAGTAAATATTTCTTATTCCTCCTCATCTGCACAGATAGGAAGTACTCATGTTGACTTGCATGTGGGTTTGTTTAGCAGTGGGTTCGGGGACCCCTCTGCACACAAAGAGTCGTCCCCGGGCTGGGTTGGCTGTCGCCTCTGCCCGTACATGGCTGGGCAACGCTCAGCCCATCAATCACCCCTTCTGACACTTTCCATGTGTATCAGCTGGAGGACAAATAAATTTCATGCTGAGATTCCTGCATTTCCATTTTGACCTCGCTGGCCTTCATGGAAGAAACATTTCTCCGTAATATCTATGCAATTACAGGGTTAGGCACAGGATGGGTACCAAGTATGGAGGAGGGGGAAGGATTAAACCCCCTGTAGAAGCCCTTTCAAAAGAGAAAAAATACATCTGCATTGGTGTGGAACGTGTTGAGCCAGTGTGACTAATAAGACTAGAACAAAGGCTGGAAAATGAGAATTGCAGCATGGGGGTCCATGTGTGTTTGGGGGCATTTCAGCCCCACGTTATGCCTGCAGGTCACCTCTTGGTCCCCACTAGATGGATGGATGGCCACTGCTGGGAGACTTACCCCACCCAGGGCAGGAGAGATGCTCTCTGCGTTGTTTATCAGCCTCTCCTGAAAAATTCACAGAATCACCGAATCACACAGAATCTTCTGGGTTGGAAGGGACCTTAAAGATCATCTTGTCCAGCCATCAACCTAATTTTGACAAAAATAAACACCCACACAACAAACAAAAAGCAACACCATCACTAAACCATATCTCCCAGCACCACATCAACCCGTCTTTTGAACACCTCCAGGGATGGTGCCTCAACCACCTCCCTGGGCAGCCCATTCCAATGCCTGATAACCCTTCCGGTGAAAAAATTTTTCCTAATATCCAGCCTGAACCTCCCCTGGCTTCAGTTGTCCCATAGGATCACAGCCAATGCAGGATGGAAGGGACCTCAGGAGGTCTCTAGTGGGACATCAAGAGGCCTCTAGCGTGCCCTCCTGCTCACAGCAGGGCCATCCCTGGGGTTTGGGCTCGGGGCTTTATTCAGTTGTGGCTTGAAAACCTTCAAGGATAGAGTTTGCCCAACCTCTCTGGGTAAACCCTCCCACTGATTCCCTTCCACACCCACCTCCTCTGAGACAAAAGCATCCTCCTGCTTCTGCCAGTGTCTCAGCAGATGGGCTGAGTCCTCTTGAAAGAGCTGGTCATCCCTGGACAGACCAGTTCCTAAGGTGCTATCCTGTTATTACAGTGGATTATAACATAGCCAGGTTTAAGAAAAAACATGCGGCAACACCTAAACCAAAGATCAGCCAAGACCTGTTGTCCCCCACCAGGAGGGAGTGGGCTGAGATCAAAACCCCCCAGCAACCAGGAAAGGAGCGTAAGAAATCCCTGTAGAAAGGTGTTTCATATAATATGCTGTGTACTGATCATGTTCCCATCTGTGTTGGAGAAGGATGGCTCGATCCTAATCAAGGTACCTTCAGTGCACCTATAGAAGGTCACCATCAGCCCAGGTTGGCCCAGGAGACGTTCCTGGTGGAAACAGAAATACTGCATCACCCACTGGTGTTGGAGGGAGAGCAGGGGACTGGGAAAGTGAGAAGGAATGCTCTGAGCCTTTATCATCTGTTTTGCCCAGTATTTGAGGAATTGACTTTGCATCAAAGCCAGCAGCTCTCCCCTTTGGCCCCTGGCTAGAAAGCAAATTGTCACCAGCCAGGGAAGCACAGTGGGCAAACAAGGGACAAAAATCTCACCGTTTCAGAGCTGGAAAAGCTGCTGACCCGCAGTCAAAAAATCTCATCTGCAGCCAAAGCAAACCCAGCCCTGTCCTCTGCCCAGGAGAGTCCCGAGGTCGGGATTTTATAGACATAGTTACCACTACATTAATGAGCTCTGGAGAGCGTCTGCTGCCAGCTTCATTGCAGAGGGGTGGAAAAATATCATCCCGAGGAATCCCCCAGCTGGACATAAATATTTAGCATGTGATCAGCTGCTCGGAATTCCCCTGACCTGAATAAATCTGTGTTGTTTCTCCTGCCTTCAAATAACAAGCCCATAACCAGGATCACTCCCCTCACTTAATCTGTTTGAGGGGCGCAGTGGAGATGGCTGGTTTATGTCTCTTTGTAGCCCCCGTATCCCTCCATCTCTGGCAGAAAAGCTGGTTTAAGGCCAAATCATCTCTCCGAGGCAAATTCATCTCAGCTGAACAGGCCATTACTTTAATTTATATTGCACCTAGTGTGAAGGCTGGTGCTGCTCAGCAGCTGGAACACAGCCTGCTCCTGGGACTTCCAGTTTGGAGCAAACATTACGTGGCCCCTTGGCCTTTTAGACCCCAGGAACAGCTATCTGGGCTCAGGTTAAACATCTTTCTAATCCAGTATTTCAAGACTCACAGAAGGTGTAAGTAGATATGGAATCATAGAATGGCCTGGGTTGGAAGGGACCTTAAAGATCATCTCATTCCAAACCCCCTGCCATGGGCAGGGACACCTCCCACCAGAGCAGATTGTTCAAAGACATATCTGACCTGGTGTTGAACACCTCCAGGGATGGGGCATCTCCTACGTCTCTGTGCAACCTGGGCCAGTGTCTCACCACCCTCACAGCAAAGAATTTCATCCTGAAATGTCATCTAAATCTACCCCCCTTCAGTTTAAAGCTGTTCCTCCTCATCTTATGGCTCCCCTTCCTGATCAAGAGTCCCTCCCCAGCTTTCCTGGGGCCCCTTGAGAGACTGGAAGGGGCTCCGAGGTCTCCCTGGAGCCTTCTCTTCTCCAGGCTGAACCCCCCCAACTCTCTCAGCCTGTCCTCCCAGCAGAGGGGCTCCAGCCCTCCCAGCATCTCCGGGGCCTCCTCTGGCCCCGCTCCAACAGGTCCATGTCTCTCCTGTGCTGAGGCCCCAGAGCTGGAGGCAGCACTGTAGGGGGGTCTCCCCAGAGGTTTCACTATATATTCCCCCAGCAGTGTGTAGCTCCTGGTTTTCTTGAGCTAGAAGTGGTATCTTTCTGTTGATACACCCTATGGGATTTTTCTTCCATGGAGTTTGTCTGTTTGCTTTCCTGAGCCCATGTGAATTTTTGACATCCACAATGTCCTGTGGCAACGACTTCACGGCTCAATGACAAAAAGGGAAATACCTACTTCAGCATGTTCGTAGCTTCCCACCTCGTAATTTAATTAAACACCCTCTAGTTTGTGCATTATGAGAATGACCAAATATTCCTTCTTTTCTGTCTTTAAACCACTTCTGGCATCTGCCGTGTTTTTCTGTTTAAGGCTAAAATGTCTCTGCCTGTCTAGAGGTAGCTTTCCCAGCTCCCCCAGCCAGCCTGTGGTTTTGCATTGGAGTCATGCAAAGCCCGTTTCAGTTCTCTTTGGCCAAGGCATTGCAGACAACGCGAGGGATGGTAACTAGGCAAGCTGGTGTTTGCATGCAAGCAGCAGCCCCGCAGGAGCTGAAAAGAGTCGAGACTGCAAAATCCCTGGCACAGAGCATGGGAGATGTACATCGAAATCCATGTTCTACCACCGACTTGCTGGGCAACCCCGCGCAAACAAAGGAGAACAACAGCCCCTTGGGGCACCCACATCCCATCAGGTTCAGTGGGAGGCAGATATTTCCTACTTTGGAGGTGTTACACTGCCCTCGTTGCGTGGAAGCTGAGCAAACTCCTTTAAAAGAGGGGCAGTGAGAGGTTAAAGGCATTACCAATGTGGGGTGGTGGGTGCCTGTTTTAGCATGTTAAAAGATTGATGGGCCTGGTGCAGAGGGGTGAAGGCAACCCCAAGGGCTCACCATACTGTCCCCATCACCTGCTTCTATGTGGCCTGAAGATGCATCTATTCATGGGCATAAAGACAGCTTTCTTTCTTTTTTTTTTTTTTTTTCCCCTGGAGTCATTATGAAAAAAAAGGTTGATTCAGAGCCATTCTGCAGTTTTAGACACAGGTTTCTTGACGAGAGCTTGTGCGTGCCTTTCACGACAGGGGCGAAAAGAGGGTTTGGCCCTGAAGCTGCTGGAGTAAGTAAAAGGCTATTTATTAACTTCCCTATGTTCTGCATCAGGCTTCAAGAGTTAAAAAATGAAGGGCTTTGAGTTAGTCACTATGTAGAGCTTTTATACCTTTGCTAACACCTCCTGCAATAACTCCTGGAATGCCTTAATGAGAGGAAAAGAGAAGGAAAGAGCACGGTGTCTCCCAAAAGCATAAATCTCCTCTATTATTTGTAATTTTTTCTTGGGATTGGGGCTCTGGAAGTGCACAGCTTGGAGTGCTGGGGGAAAAAAAATTTAACCCTGAGAATATGAGCTTTGTTGTGCTTATTTTTCTGTTTTGTTAACAGATTCTTGGTTCAATCGAGGCTTCTTAGTTAAAAGAGTCGTAGTCTTTCTGAATAGCAATAAAGGGGGTGAAATAGTCTAGGGAAGACGTGGACTTGCTGGGAGAAATTTCTCTATGTTGATTCTTTTTTTTTTCTTAAAACTAGATCTGAAGATAATTGCAGCTTGGACTCAAGCCGTACACTTGACAGTATTCCCAACTCATGTATAGCAAATTTCTGTCCTTTCAGGGCCAAAGGGATGGGCCCAAAGTGAACGGCATCCAATTTTCATAGCAGCTTTAATCCATGTGAGCGATTTTGTACTAAAAATGGGTCTGCTAATAAAGAGAAATGGTCACTAGGAGTAGGACAAGTGGTCAAATGCAATAACACTGAACATCAGATTTGGAATAATTGGTGTGATGAAAATTTCATTTTTTTTTTCTCCTTCCCTGGCTCTTCCTCTACCATTTTCCAAAGTTTCACCTCTCCAGACCCCACTCCTTTCCTCCGCCACTAGCACAGGCATCCCCAGCAAATGTCATTTCAGTATCTGACCTCTTTCAGTGAAACATTGTGAAATCAAATATGGGACCTCAGAGACTTGGTCGCCAACTTCAGCATGAGAAACTACAACCTGAAAGAAAAAATCAAAGACGAGCAAATTCTGAACCATGGCTTGCAAGCCAAGATAGACTGTTACAAGGTGTTGGTAGAAGAGCCTTTGGGATTTGAGCAACCTGGTCTAGTGGGAGGTGTGACAGGACAAGAGGTAATGGGCACAAACTAGAACGTAAGAAATTCCATCTAAACATGAGGAGGAACTTCTTTCCTGTGAGGGTGGCAGAGCCCTGGAAGAGGCTGCCCAGAGAGGTGGTGGAGTCTCCTTCTCTGGAGACATTCAAAACCTGCCTGGACACGTTCCTGTGCAACCTGCTCTGGGTGGACCTGCTCTTGCAGGGGGTTGGACTGGGTGATCTCCAGAGGTCCCTTCCAACCCCATGGGATTCTGTGACTGTGACTGTGTCCCTGCCCTTGGCAGGGGGGTTGGAACGAGATGATCTTTAAGGTCCCTCCCAACTCTAACCATTCTACGATTCTATGATTCTGTAAGAGCTGCAGAAAGAAAGAAAGTCAAAGACAGTGAAGAAGAGCTCTGACTACTAGAATATAAAAACAAAACCCTGAAGGGTGCCAATAAACAACTCATCTTGCAAATCAGTGATTTGGCTGAGCAGCTGGCTGCATGTCAAGGCTATCGAACTGTAACAGACATGCTAGGAAACAGGAGTGAACCTCAAAAAATCAAAAATGATGCTCAATGCCTCGAGGACAAGTTGGAAGCTGCCCAGCAGCAGCATGAGAAAGAAAAGCAACAGACCTCCCAGTTACAGGAGGCATTGAGAGAGCTCACCCAGCTATGTGAGGGTTGGAAGAATGACATAACACAGCTGAAAGGGGAGCTGGAAGCAGCGGAGAAGCAACCAGCTCTCCAGAGACACAACCATGGGTGCTGGCTCCCTGTGGACTCATTTCTGTAGGATGGAGACACGATCAAGATGGTGAAAAGCTCCTCAGAGCCAGCTGTGATGAGAAAACTGCACTGGCTCAAGGATTTTTATCCCCCTTCAAAGCTTGTGCTGCGCTTGTGTCTTGTGCACTGCTTTGTCAAAGATTATTTCACTGCTGACATTTTTCTGCTCATACTTCATGAACACAACACCTACATGGGTTGTGGAGCTCCTATCTCAGTATCTTATCCTTTATCTGCAAAGGTAATGGCTCTTGCCAAATTAGATTTGCTGGAGTCCCCTGTTTGGCTAATCCTACTGAGCTTTGTAGTTTAAGAGGTCAGCTTAGTTCTATGTCATACTTCTGTTATATACATACTTATTTAAAATACATACAATTCAGATAAAGCAATCAAAATAGATTTTTAAGTAGTTGTCCTTTCAGCTACTGGTTCACTGAACTGCTCAAAGAATTTTTTGTGGAGATCAGAGAGATGATTCTTCAATTTCAAGGGGTTTTTTAACTTTACTTTTCTGAACTTCACCAATCTATTTCCAAATGAAGGCTCTTGTGCTGTGCTTCTTCAGATCTCCTAGCACAGCGAAAAATTCAGTTTGATCCAACTGCAGCTTTTTCTTCAGGGATCAGTGCTATGGAGTGGAGAAAGAAGATATGTTGGACTCACTGATGAGGGAATAGAAACATTTGGTAGATAAATGACTTGGTTGAGGTCACGCAGGGAAGAGCTGAAAAAGGCAAATACTGGGTCAACCTAGAGACTTCACGCAGAGTCACTCTCCTCTCCAGAAAGAAGACAGATATGGAATAAAATAAGCCAATACCTATCTCCAGGGTTTAATTAATCTGCAGGTGAAGGTGGGTGATAGATGTAATATCCTATTAAAGCTTCTAACAGTATATGCATCTGGGGGGAGTGGCCCAAGCACGACCAAAGTACTACTTTTATTCCATGAAGATGAAGCCCATCTCTACACATTTTTACATCCAATGAAGAGAGAAAAGTGCTACCAGGTGATCCAAATCTCTTCACTGACCATAGGGTTTTAATACTAGTAACTCTATATATTAAAGTCAGGTGGGGCCACTCTTGCCCCCACCCCTGCTTCCTACCTGAGTCCTTGGACAAGTCATAGTATCTTGCCATACTGACAGGAGAAATACTTCGGGACATCAAGGCCAGGTTGGTCAGGGCTTTGAGCATCTTGGTCTAGTGGGAGGTGTCCCTGCCCATGGCAGAGGGTTGGAACTTGATGGTCTTTGATGTCTCTTCCAACTCTAACCATTCTATGATCCAATAGCTGAACAGAGATTGGTCTTCATGTATCTCTTGTGCTCCTGATGCCACCTTCTGGCTGGGGTATTTCCCTACCTCATGGGAGTATTAAAAGGACCAAAGTATATTTCAACAGTAGAAGGTACATGTGGTGAGGTAGGCAGACCTACGTAATTCCTGAAGCAACCACAGCTTAGCTCTAATATATCTTCATTGTACTTTATCACAAAGAATCACCTCCGTTTTGCTCCACATCCTGGAATTTCCCCTCCTCTTCAGCCTTTGCACCCAGCTCTTGCCTCTCCTTTGAGCACCCCTGCCCCGTATAGAAGACCGAGCTTCCCGAGCAGCTTACGTGGGTAGAATAACCTCCTTGAGTGACTGTAGCTCCTCCATGCCTGCCCCTGTTTTCTGCTGCCGGTGGGGCTTGTTGCACACAGAGGCTTTCAGTCTCCTTTCGGTGTCTCGGTGGTTCATTGAAAACAGGCTCTGTCACCAAAGCGGTGAGCACAAAGGCTGCTGGCCACAGCCCAGGCACGTCTCTGAATCCCCTTTCTGCAGAGATTAATGGGAACCGAAAAGGGAGACCCTGCACAGACTGTCAATGACCAGTGTTTTGCCAAGCCCAGGCTGGATGGGGACCCAGCCAACCTTCCCATGCAGAGCGGTGGGGTACCTTTGGCCAGCTCTGTGGGACAAGAAGAACCTTTCTTAGACATGTTACGAGTGTTAGCAGGATGGGGCTAGTTTTTTTTCACTGGTGCCCAGTGACAGGACATGAGGTAAAGGCACAAACATGAACATAAGAAGTTCCATCTAAACCTGAGAAGGAACTTCTTCACTCTGAGGGTGGCAGAGCCCTGGAAGAGGCTGCCCAGAGAGGTGGTGGAGTCTCCTTCTCTGGAGACATTCAAACCCCGCCTGGACACGTTCCTGTGCAACCTGCTCTGAGTGGACCTTCCTTGGCAGGGGGGGTTGGACTGGATGATCTCCAGAGGTCCCTTCCAACCCCAGATCATTCTGTGGTTTTGTAACCTCTGCCCACCTGTGCAGTGTAGTCCTGAGGGACAACACCAACTCCAACCACCCCTTCTGCAGCTAAGGGTGTTTTGGGGTAAATTACTCGTGTCAAGGTTGCTCAGGTGTTGATTTCCAACACTCCGGAAATGGGCAAGTGTTGGTGTCTCTGTCTGGTGTCATCATGACTGGCTCATGCAAAATGAACTTTACATACTTTATACCTCTGCAAAGCTTTGGTAGAGCAATGCTTGCTCCAAGCCCAGTACTTGCTTGAGCAAGGTGTCTCCTTCATGCTGTCTTCTACCACCTGTGCTCTAGATCACATGGATTCATTTTTGGGTGACATTCTGGCAATACTTGTGCTTTGTGCATCAACCGATTGCTCTGTAACAAAGCATCAAGCCCCTCACCATCCCTTCAGGGGAAGCTGCCCTCTTTTCTCTTCCATTTTTCAGGCAAAGTCTTAAGATTTTGTTCACTTCCTAGAGCACTGAGATTGTAAATTTCAGCATTTTTCATTCCTGTTAGTCCAAGACACATGTAAGTCAGGAAAGGGAATACCTAGAGATCATCAAAGCCCAGACCATCTGGGCTCTCAGTGTAACTCTCTGCCTTTCAAGTAAATAAGTATTTAGTTCAACTTGAAATGTTTAGGACTTTTAGGTGGCTCCGTTTTGTCTGCTGTTTGCATGCCTAGGAATATCTTTTTTTTTCTTCCCCTCTGCTTTGCAATATTTCTCAGTCTACTCTCTGATATCGTAAGGCCACAGGATGAAAACCAGTATATAGAATCACAGAATCACAAAATCCTCTAGGTTGGAAGGGACCTTAAAGATCATCTTGTCCAACCGTCAACCTAATTTTGACAAAAATAGACACCCACGCGACAAACAAAAAGCAACACCATCACTAAACCATATCTCCCAGCCCTACATCAACCCATCTTTTGAACACCTCCAGGGATGGTGCCTCAACCACCTCCCTGGGCAGCCCATTCCAATGTCTGATAACCCTTTTGGTGAAAAAATTTTTCCTAATATCCAGCCTGAACCTCCCCTGGCGTAACTTGAGGCCATTTCCTCTCGTCCTGTCGCCTGTGACTTGGGAGAAGAGACCGACCCCCACCTCTCTACACCCTCCTTTCAGGTAGTTGTAGAGGGCAATAAGGTCTCCCCTCAGCCTCCTCTTCTCCAGGCTGAATAACCCCAGCTCCCTCAGCCTCTCCTCATAAGACTTGTGCTCCAGACCCCCCACTATCTGAAGTATCAGCTGCTGCTCGGTATTGGGTCCCAGGACTTGGGAATCCTCTCCTTGCATTCAGGCACAAGCTCTCTCGGGTGTCGTCCTACCATGCATGAGATGAAGCAGTTGGGAACCAAGACCTGAAGCCCAATAGCTAGACAGCCCCTGTTGTGTCCACACACATAACCCAGCGCTTGCACCCAGGAAGAGCTGCGGTGTGTGCATGGGTTCCTAAAACCAGGATTCAGTCCTCATCACTACAAACTGGCAAACATCTTAGTCCTCACGAAGAGGGAATTTGAAGGCAGATACTGGGTCTGAATGGCCCTGCTGGTCCTATTATTTGCATTTAATGGGAAATAAATCAGGTCACATCAACCTTGCAATAAATCTGACACAGTTCCCCCTTTGTTCTTCTTTCTTATGGGAATATTTCAAGCTAGAGAGACAGCCACTGAAACTGCTATTATCTCTGCCCGCCAGTTCCCAGCTGCCTATTGTGATTCTTAATCTGAGTTAATCAGCACTAGCTCATCTTTTCAGATGGGACTTGCATCTCTGCGCACTGTTCTTCTGCCCTGTGATGCTATCATCTCCTGCCAGCTGGATGGCTAATTGCAAAGACAGCTTCAGCATCTCCAGGGGCTGGAGTGTAGTGATGCCCTGCCACAGTCAGGCCGGGGAGGTGTTTTTTTCTGCTCCATGCATTGAAAACAACAATTACCATATAAGCAAATAAGCTGGATTCATTAGAGACAGGAGGTGCATCAGGCCTGAAGTGGTGAAGAAAGAAAGAACAGGAACAGGCAGAACAGCCCAGGTCAGTGGGATGACACGGGGCAAGTAATATATCTCTGGAGGCTTTGTGTGACAAGACAAAACTAGAGAAGGAAGATTTGGGCTTGAGAGAGGTGAAAGGGCAGCACAGGGAATGGGAGGATGAAATGGTTTCCGCAATGATGAAACATCATAGATGTACACAACAGTGTACACAACAGTGACAGTGTCCCATGTAGGTAGATGACAAGTCAATGTCAGTCTTGAAGGTCGTCTCTGTCTGGGTCTGTGGAAGTCAGTGGTGGCTTTAGCTGAACCCCAATCCATGGCAAGACAGCAGGGAGCTGTTGTCATCTCCCATGAGTAAACCTTGAATAAGCGTCCCAGGAGAAAGCTTCGCCTGAATACAGTTGTCTTTTGCAGAGAGCATTGAGTGGTGACAAGTGTTCCCCAAGGTGCCCACTGTGAAGCATTGGTGGCTCTCACCTCCTGCCAAAGCACACACTAGTAGTCTCTCCACCGTGCCACAGTAGACCAGAGCTGGAGGCAGATGGTTTAGCTCCATGCAACAGCAGGCTCAAAATTTCTTTGAGATAAGTGCTATAATTACACAGTTCCTGAGAGTACATCTCCTGCCAATGCACAAGGAATCATGGAATCACGGAATTGTGGTCTCTCCACCGTGCCACAGTAGACCAGAGCTGGAAGCAGATGGTTTAGTTCCATGCAATAGCAGGCTCAAACTTTCTTTGAGATAAGTGCTATAATTACTCCTTCATTTATCACAGTTCCTGAGAGCGTGATAATTTGGGTAGAACTAAAACATATCTTTCAAAAATGCATCTAGTCTTGACGTAAAGGAGTTTCTGGGTAGCAGAGAAACCTCCTTCTAAAGGAAGCCTTTTCCACCCAGGGGTTAGGTAGCTACTTCAAAATAGCCATCAAGGTCTCTCTCAAGTCCACAGAGACTGGGAGGCAGCTCCAGCAGCCACTCATCCTGCTCCAAGAGACCCATTGAAGGCAAGAGGCTTGACTCACTCTTTAGAGGGGTCCCTTTTCCCTAGTGACTTTGGAGGAGGCTCCAGTTTCTGTCTTGGAGTAGTATAACTGACTTTCTGATGGGGGAAGCTTTCAGCTCAGCTATATAAACCCCCATTTAGATTTACATGACTTGATCTCCCCACAGTTGGGGAAGAACCCAAAACAATTGGGTTTTGCTTGCTGGGAAAATGAAGGACCCAGCAGTCTCTGTGAAGGTACCTACCTGACACTCAGGTCATCAGGACTTGATGTTAGAAGTGCCTTCTTTCTGCTAAATATCACAGACTGAGCACCCTGTAATCCCGATCCAACTTCTGAATAATTTTGATGGCTCTACTCTGCTCCCTGGGATTTTCATGTGTTCCACCAAGTGGATCTGCTCCCACAGTCCCTTCTCCACTTCGCTGCTTCTCCACCACCAAATCCCTCTCACAGGATCCTTCTCTAGCTCTGGCTGACATTTCTTTCTTGCCTAGTCGCATCACACCTCATTTGCCTTTATGAAAAAGGCTTTTTTTTTTTGACTAGGTAGCAAAGGTTACCAAGCAGCCCAGCTTGCTCTCCAGAGCAGCCCTGTCTTCCAGGTTATTTATAATTCTTTTAGTCCATATGTCATGGACAAATGTTATCAGTCCCTGAAGACCTTGTTGACTACCCCATCCGTGTGATCTGTTCACAAAAAGCTTTTTCTTCCCCCTGGCTCCCACCCAAAATACAAACATCCCCAAAATAACACAACTGCTGAGACAGGGGGCAGGAAAAACCGAACGGATGGGGGGAGGAAGGGATGGTGTGGGCACTACTTGGAAGTGACTGACAGTCGCTGTTTTGGAGTGCAAAAAAAGGCATTTATTTTGTTTTTAAAAGCTTAAATACATAGAGCTCAAACTACCGCACATGCTTTGCAGGTGATCACTACTTTCTTCTACATCTTTTGCTTTACAGAGCTCCCACAGCAAATCTGTGTATTACTGTATAAACACAGCAAGGAGGTGGCTTTACCTGTGGCTTGAGAAAAGTCTTCTCAGAAGCTGAAGCAGAGTGGCAGAGCGTTTCATTCTTTGTGTTCTTCTGCCACACCGAGGAAGAGCAAGAATCAACCGAGACAAATAATTTTTCATTTTTTTCTGGAAATCCTCTTTCCATCATGCCAAAATAGGAGTAAAAGTTTCTCCACCCTTCAGCTCAGTGTCAATGATCCAGGTGCCTTCTCTACACTAACCTGGCTATGACCCTGTCTAATAGTTAAAGATAGTATTCCCTGCAGACAAAAACCAATACCTTGAACTTCCTAATTGCTTAGACTGAAAATTTGGCTATCTCAGGCAAAGGCTAGGAAACCCTAAGGATGATGCTCCCAAAGCTCCTCTGATGCTCCATGAACAACATATTTTTGGAATGCCATGAAGCAATGGCATCTGCCATGGATGCATCCGCCTGGATGCAGTCCTGGGTAACATGCTCTAGCTCTAGGCAATCCTGCTTCAGCAGGGGAATTGGACTAGATGATCTCTATGGTCCCTTCCAACTCTAAAAATTCAGTGAAATTCAGTGAAATGTGCACAAAGGAAATTCCCGCAGCAAAAGCCCTTAGGAGTCAAGGTGAATATTTATTTCTAAAAAAATCCCAAGTTAAATTCCTTCCCTAACCCTCCCCTTCATGCCCTTACAAAATGCAAACACATTTCAGCGGTACAACGAATATCAGCACCAAGAACGAGGCAAACATTTCAGTATCTATGCCACAACTTCCACCACCATGTCACACCTATTGCAACACACCACCACGCATGTCAAAAGCACATGGGAAAGCCGATGAGAAGACATTCTACCCTTTCGAGTGTGCTTATTTCTACAGGAATAAGGTGGGAAATACAGCAAGAGACTCCCAGGAAAGATTAGGAAAAAGCAGAAAAGACTGTGGAAAGAGAAGTTTTCAGTGCAACTGGAAAACTTCCTTTTTCCTATCAAGGCTGTTGCTATGTCCGAATACACGATTATGTTCTTTTTAAGATGAAGAGCACGAAACCAAGCAAGGCATGCCTGTGCCAAATTCCATATACATTAGGCATGGCAGGAATTTGGCATGAGCACCATCCCCCTTTTGTAAGCCCTGATTCCTCATGCTGCTCACCACCTTCAGCTGAGCAGACTTTGCTCCGTGCACGCCCTGGCAAGCTCTGGGTGCGCTCCTTCTCTTGAAACACCAGCGCTGTTTTCCGAAGCGCAGGCCAAGAGGAGGGACGTAACTGACGGGGCAGTCTGTGGAGAAGTAAGAATCTCCTTGGCCATCTGAATTGTGAGGTGAGGTGGAGATACTGGGTCCCCAAGCCCCGCAATTTGACGGGGCGCCCATACCAAAGCGGTGAATTGCTTAAGGCACAGGGGAGCTGTAAGAGGGGCAAAACTGGGAAGGAGAGGTGGACTGTGATTTGAGGTCCTCTGGAAATCAGGGTAATGGATGATAAAGGTCTCTCTGGCCCTGAAGTCTGTCACAGCATGGGTTGATGTGCTCATGCTTTCAGCATGGGTGATGTGCTCATGCTTTCTTTTGTGCCATTTTAACCCACAGAAGGAAAGGTGACAGTTTCTCCTGAAATCTCCATCCCCATCAAAGACCCAACCGTGGACGCAATCTGATTGCAAATAAAATTGCCTTTTACCGGCATAAATTTCCTTGTCTCTCTTCATGGCAATAGCCTACACCATCTCCTTTATATTGCTTAAAGGGCACATTGTGCTGCTTTCAATGCCTATGAATACTTAAAGGGTGGGTGTCGGGAGGATGGGGCCGGTCTTTTTTCAGTGGTGCCCAGTGACAGGACAAGAGGGAACGGGCACAATCTTGAACATAAGAAGTTCCATCTAAACACGAGGAGGAACTTCTTAACTTTAAGGGTGGCAGAGCCCTTGAACAGGCTGCCCAGAGAGGTGGTGGAGTCTCCATCTCTCGAGATGTTCAAACCCCGCCTGGACACGTTCCTGTGCAACCTGCTCTGGGTGGACCTGCTCTGGCAAAGGGGTTGGACTAGGTGATCTCCAGAGGTCCCTTCCAACCCCATAGCATTCTCTGATTCTGTGATTATGATCCGATTAAAATGGCTAACCCACATGCACAGGCCTTAAGCAGAATTTGGGGCTGAGAACGTCCAAATAGTGCACCTCAATGAACCAAAAGGCTGTGATAGCCCTTAGACTTTCCAGACGTGACTATGAAGAGCACAAGATGTGTTTCATGCAATGAAAGACCTTGCTCATTACTCGGGCAAAGGAAGAGCACACGTTTCCTAAAGAGAAGAGGAGACCAGTGTGCCCCATTTACAGACAATTTTGGTTCTTCAGCAGGGACTTCTTTTTGCCGTGTTTTACAGGTAAGCCTGATGAAGAAGAGGTGAACTCCTCAGAGTTCACGGAAAACAGAAACACTAAAGAGGACCACAAAAAAAACCAGCTATATGGGGGAAAGCAAGCAAACCCAGGAGGTTTAAGACAATTAAAAGACCCTGAAAAGGGGAGTACCTGGGCCAGTGGACATAGTTGTGTCCTCTACTTCAGGAAGAAGTCATCATTGGAGTGAGGAGAGGAAGGTGCAGAGAAAACAGCAGCCAGCCAGCAGCTGCTGTAAAGGGGTGCACCCTGCAATGCACAAGTAACGGGAGTTTTTAAGAGACCCCACTCTACATTTGGCAGCAACTAAGTCCCTAATTGAGCAACATGAACATTTACACGGACCCATCAGAAATTGCCTGTTCCAGGCATGGACTAAAAAGACACTGATGCCAAAAGCTATGGCTATTCTAACCAGATCAAATGTGCTCAGGATCATTTCTAGACCTGAGACCAACTGGCTTGGAGCAGCACAGCCTGTGTAATCGCACGCTTCCCCTCCAAATGAGCTGCACATTCAGGCTCCAGGGGAATTTGTATCAAATCTGTTAAATATTCAGTTTATTTTAATTGCTTGCTAGCACACTCTAGAGGCAAAATGAGCCAGATGTGATTCTGTGGCTACCAACCACGCTTCAGGCCTTCATGCTTGATTCCTGTACGTTATTATTCCCCTACCTCTGCTCTCCAAAGAGCCACTCTTGGCCATATCCACTTGTCCTCTTGAGGACAAAGACACAGTGAGACAGCAGTCCAACCACAAAACATGTATGAAAGGAGACAGCACTCCGTGCTTTAGGGGAATAGACCCTCATACAGCAAGTGCAGAATGGAGTCAGAGCCTGGGCTATTTAATCAGGCTTTCAGGGATTTAGTGGAGGAATTTTCTTGGACTATGAGCCTTGACGTCTCAATCTCATCTCTCCACTGTAATGGGACTAACCATTCATGGATGTTAATGACCATTTAGGTCAGCACTGTGGTTCTACAGGGCTAAATGCACAAATATCAGGTGGCTTTAGCTAAATAATTGGATCCTGTAATAGTCATCACTGCAACAGACTTGGGTATCAGAAAGCAGCAAATACATGTCCTTGAAGGACATGAGCCTCTGTTACCAACATAACAGGAAACTGTAATATACAGCTAGGAAAATCTACATAAAGGTGAAATTCAGAGGTTCCAGGGACTGCAAGGGTATTTGAATCCTTCTGTGGCAAGGTCTGTGATGCAGCTTCACACAGCCCAGCACCCTTTTCCTCTTCTCACCTAGATCAGTATCAAAGCCACTGGCATCATCAGGCCAGGAAAAAACAAAATAGAGGCTTCCCAGGGGCTGGCTGGAGCACACCTTCTTCAGTGGTTTGGATTGCCCTTCCCCGCACAAAGGTGAGATGTCCATCCATGCTCTGGATGGCCACTGTCTCAAGGGGAGGCTCTGGGTGGGAGGTGGACACCGTTGGAGCCCCGTGGTCATCTGTTCATTCGCTGGAGGATGGTGACGCAGCCGTGATAGCTGGTACAGCGCTGCAGCGGCGGCTGCTGCTCCACCATCCCCGTCACCGGGTCGAAAGTGAAGGCTTTGTCCGTGCCTTCCCCGTTCTCGTCTCGGCCACCCAGGATGTAAATCTTCCCTCCGCACACCGTCAGGCCACAGCTCTCCTGGAAAGCAGAAGGAAAGCCCGAGAGCTGAGGAGCAAGACTCAAGCTTTAGGCAAGGGGGCTGAGCAGGGGCAGGGGAGTCGTCGCAATGGGCTCAACTCTCCCCTGCCCAGCAGAAGGGAGAAAAAGTAGGTAAAGTAAGTGATTTCTGGCTCTTGGGGTGGTGCAATCATACGGTTTCAGTAAGAGTTTAGGCACTTGCAATGCCTCAAGCTGACGATGGGACGTTGCTGTTCCTGGCAGCCCCCCAGGCACAGCACAGACTCACAAGCCCACCAAGAGCCCAGAGATCCAGCCAGAACCTCCCTGTGAAAGCCCCTTATAAAGATGCACTAACACAATGTTTTAATTCAGATTGGGGTGATCGTGGCCCAACATTCTTCTTCACAGTGCCATGGCTCACATTGCAGCATGGCTTTGGAGTACAAGACTGTGAAGACACTGAACCAAGGTATACAACCACCACCAGCCCACGTTCAGTCCACAGACCAGACTAGAGCCGTTATATCCCTCATCCTGAAACACAGTGTGGAGGACAGATCCTCAACACCAATGATTTCACCCTGCAGAGCCACTCTTCTGGCATTAATAGCGAGTGTAGACCCAGCTTCAGTGATAAAACTTGGGTTTGCTGTGAGAGAGACATCCTCCAAGCAGTATGGGTGCTGATGGCAAGTACGTATATGTTTGAGTTGCTTTGCAGAGGTCACGTTCACATGCTTGGAGCCAAACCCACAATGTATTTTCTTTGCCTTCAATATCTCAGTAAAGCACAGATCGCCCCTGTTCTAGAGGGAGAGGGAAGGCTCAGAGCTTCTTTCCTAAACCTCTTCCTTACCAGAGGCCCAGGGAGGGTGGCCACTTCTCGCCAGCTGTCTTTCCTTGGGTCGTAGCTGAAGATTTTACTGAGCAGTCCACCTACAACATAAATTATGTTGTCCAAGCAGACGGCACTGATGCATCTCTGATAAAAAGGGGTCGGAGACAAGAGCGTCCACTTGTTGTCCTCTGGATCATAGCACTGCACCTGGGAGGAGCAACGCAGAAACATGGAATTTACCACATCTCCCTGCTTGGATGAAGCTGCTGTTCACTGGAAATAAAAGAACATGAGGACAGAAACACAGATGGGAGCTTCAACACCCAGAGACCAGTGCAGAGAGCGAAGCAATGAGGAGTTCTAGCATTCCCTCTTGCATTCAAGTGTCCTAAACTACAAGCCCCAGGGTGGCTGTCCTTGACCCAGACAGTGCAGTGTTCAGAGATGGAGCTGAGCAGCGCTGATGGCTCTTTCTGCGGCTCAGGAGACCAAAACCACCATGTCTGGCTTGTAGAGGTCTCTTCCAGGCAGTTACTATGATTGTTACTTATCTGAAGTGAATGCCTAGAGGGTTGGAGATGTGTTCCTGTGGTGCCTCAGGGCTGACCAGGCTTCAGAGCAGAACAGGTTCTACTGAAACCATGCCTCATACCAACTCCTGACACCTTCCCTTTCTGGTCTGTAAGTCTCATTGGCTTCCATTTAAATGTATGACTTCTCATCTTATAAGGGAGATTTATTAGACTTCCAAAAGAAGGCACCCTTGTAGCTAAAGGACAACTTCATTTCCCTCCGCATCCTCTGGTAAACCTTCTTTTTTAGATCTCTGTCCATTTTTGATGCCCCAGCCATACCTTGTCAGTGTTAGCAGTGTCATCCACAGCACCACCCATCACGTAGAGCTTGTTCAGGCAGGAGACCACAGCCGCCGAGCTCACGGCTTGAGGCAGCGGGGCCAAGGTTGACCAGCTGTTGGAGAAGGTGTCATAGCACTCCACGCTAGAGAGGCGGTAAAAACCATCAAAACCTCCCACAGCGTAGATCTGCCACAAAAGGAGCAAAGCAAGCTGATTAGAAACTCCTGGACTCACCTAATGGTCTACGGTGTCACGACGTACAGGAGGGGATGTCAGGACTTGGCCAGGAAGACAGACACCAAGCCACAGTAAAACCTTGGGGTTGGATTAGGTGACTTTTAAAAGTCCCTTCCAACCCAAACCGTGCTATGATTCTGTGAAACACCCCATGCTGTATGGCTTTCACCCAAGGACTTGACACAGCTATCTGCAGAAATTTTGCACCATCCCAAGGCATTTTTTATTGCTACAACTTCACTTGTGGCTACTTCAGATGACAACAGCACACCCAACTGAAACAGTGTCGTCTTGGTTAGGTCCTAGTTGTTCTCCCATCAAAACTGTCTCTAAATGACCCAGAAGACATACACACACTGACAGTTTCTCATCGTAGTGGGCAGCAGAAGTGCAGGACAGTGCTCTGCGTGGCCTCTTCCAAAGTTCAGGTCATTGCTTACCTTGCCCTGAAGCGTTGCCATTTTGTGCCTCCATCGGCCTTTCTGCAGACAAGCAACCTTGATCCAGACATTCAGCTGGGAGCTCAGCACCCAAACATCATTGCTGCTGATGTGTCCTCCTGAAAAACAGAGGGATGGAGGGTTGATGCAACCCCAAGGACAGCTGCTTCACCTCACTACACCACAATATTGCATAATTCCTCCATACAATGGAAAAACTTGGGGTCGATTTCTTTCCCAAGTAACAAGTGACAGAACAAGAGGAAATGGCCTCAAGTTGCTCCAGGAGAGGTTTAGGATGGATATTAGGAAAAAATTCTTCACTGAAAAGGTTGTCAAGCCTTGGAAGAGGCTACCCAGGGCAGTGGTGGAATCGCCATCCCTGGAGGTATTTAAAAGCCAGGCAGACTCAGTTCTAAGGGACATGGGTTAGTGGTGGGTTTTGTCAGTGTTGGGTTGATGGTTGGACTCAATCTGAAAGGTCCCTTCCTTGGGACAGCAAGATCCAAACCACCTAAGGATAAACTTCAGCAAGAAATGATTTTGCTCCAAAGCTGGGATCATAGAATCATGTAATGGTTTGGGTTGGAAGGGACCTTAAAGATCATCTCATTCCAGCCCCCTGCCATGGGCAGGGACGCCTCCCACCAGAGCAGGTTGCTCCAAGCCCCCTCCAACCTGGCCTTGAACCCCTCCAGGGATGGGGCAGCCACAGCTTCTCGGGGCAACCTGGGCCAGGCTCTCACCACCCTCACACCAAACAAGTTCTTTCTAGTATCTAATCAAAACATCTCTTCTTTCATTTTAAAACCATTACCCCTCGTCCTATCACTACAATGCACGTGAATGAGTCCTAGTGAACAGAACTAAAGAGTAGATGTCCTCGCAGAGGTCGTGCCATTCTTTGCAACCAGGAAGGGACCATCTAGGTCCAGGGTATCTCACCTGATATGTACACATCGTTCTTCAGTGTGCAGGCAGCAAACTCTGACTTGGTGTAGCCAGGCACGCTGGAGAGGGCTGTCCACTGCCTGCTCTTGGGGTGGTAGAGGTCCGTGAAGGGCAGCTTCAGGAGGCCTTTCTTATCACAGCCCCCAATGACGATGATGACTTCTGCCAGCTCCATGAACCTAGACCATGAAAGGCATGGGTAATTCCCTGAGCCAAGGCTAATCCTTCCCGTCACCCCCCCCATCCTATTTAGGACATTGGCAGCACAGTCCAATGGACAGAGAGAAGGGACCTCTCCTGCATCAGCTGATTTTCTGGGCAAATCATTTCACCCCTGCACCTTCCCTTTTCCCCCCGCATTCAAAGCAAAGGCACCTCCCAGATTGGGTGGGAAAAGGGTCCAAACTGCGTAGGGAAATAAAATGGGAACAACCTTTAGAAGTCCTTGGCGAGATTGCCCCCCTGCCACTCACCGTCCTCCCCCCCACTTCCAGCACAAATCAAGCCTAATCCTCAAGGCACAGCCACGAGCTGTGGAAAGCTGTTCCTGGCAGCCCGCCCGCGACAAGCTCTCTGCCTGGAGAGAGGAGTGTTTCCAGGAAATCTCTCTCTCTCTCCAGCCCTAATAGCGGCGAGCAGACGAGACAGACAGCAGGGGAAAGAAAAAAATCCTGCCAGCGAGTAGGTGGCAACAGAGGAACAGCTCTGCAGGAGGGGAGGGGAGAGGAGGAAAGAGGATTGGAAAGGCTTGGTCCAATCCTCAGCTCTGCCGTGGTTTGTGCAGGCTGGGACAATTCACTTAAGACCGAAGCTGTGAAAGGAGGGAGGCAAAATGTTGAAGCCGGGAGGGTGGGATTTATCCCCAGTGAATTTTAGCCGTTTGCATCCTTGAGGAGATCATCAAGGAGCCTGTTGTGATATTCAGCACAGAGAAGATGTGTCAAACCATCCCTTCCACCTGGCAGAAACATGCCCTTAAATGCCAGGCTGTGACTTTCGAGATGCACTGGGGCAACCTTCATGCTTCTGCCCAGGATGTTCCACCACTGAGTGGCAGAAAAACCCGTCACTCCTTGGTCTGAAGGGCAGGAGAGCACAAGAACCTGGCCCTGCAACCCTGTGGTCATGTGTGTCCTCTGGAAGAGGGTGGGGAGCCTTGCAAATCAACCCAGTTTGATATGGCCACCCACCCCAGAGCAGAGGTGTCCATCAGCACTCTTACTGAGCCCACCCTAAGGGGCCTGTGGGACCACGAAGAAGCAGGAGAGACTTAAAACGTGGTTGATCAAATCCAAACTTCAAATTCACAAAAAGGTGCAAATTTACACACTACCCCCTAGAAATCTCTTTTTTTAAATACCTCCTCCATTTTACACTGGCAGCTGCCTGGGGCAACACCTCTTTATCTTCTTGCTGATCATAAATAGATCACCAGGGAAAAATAAAATAAAATAAAATAAAATAAAATAAAATAAAATAAAATAAAATAAAATACAGCAATTTGAGGATATCCAGGTAGCTACCTGGATAATAACTGCTCTTTTTTCCCTGGATATTAATTCCTGACCCTGCAGCAATGATTTTGAGATAGACACCATACTGATGGCCAGGAGAACTGAGACTGGTCCAAGCCTTCCGGCTAACAGCTTGGAGATGGTGGGAGAGACCAAAAAAGGTGAAATGAGAACAGACCAGTGGCAGAACCAAGAATGGAAAACAGGTCTCAACTCAGTGCTCTACCCATTGGTGAAAGCAGATTGAAATAAAGACCTACAAGCACCCATTCTTGCTCATAGTCTGGCCACGCATCTGGATGGCATCATTGTGCACCCAGAGCAGTGTGGCACTTCTTGCCAATGAAAAAAAAAGTGTCATAGGCATTAGTATAAACTTCACAGGAATCCTTTAAACCAGGCAAACATCTCCAAGGCCTTCATTTTGGAAACAGGGAGGCCAAAACAGAAGCAATCAGAGAAAAAAAAAAAAGAAAACAAGGAAAAAAAAGAAAAAACAACCCAAGAACTCCCCTCAAACTTTAAATCCATCAACTTAGACCATTTCCATCTAGGGAAGAAGACATTGTGCTTTACCTTCTGGGCCTTGATCGCAAAGAGCTGACCTCGTTCCCGAGGATGTAGTATTTGCGGGCCTCATGCAGCAGAGGAATGCACTCCTTTGAGTCCTGGATGAGTCCATCCATTTCCACCTTCTCCAGGAAGTAGGTGGGGTCGAGCAGGGGCAGACGCACATGCTCAAGGAGATCCTTCAAGGCTCCCTTTCTGGCAGGTGCGTCATGTCGTACCCAGCGCATGACTGCTTCAAAGACCACTTCTTCCTTGGGGACCACCAGCTGCTCATCAGACAGATATTCAACCAGCTCCTTCACACCCATCTCCAGGAACTCTTCGTGACACGACACCTCCACAAAACACTCCAGCATGAACCTCTTGCTCTTTTCTGTCAGAGACGCAATGGAGAATGAATCTGCAAACTTCATGATGCCCAGACAATTGCATGGGTGAAGCTGGCCTTCAAGGAAGGTGACACAAGCATCTCTGAGCTTGGAGATCTGCAGCAAGTCAGACAGTTCCAAGATGCCTTCAACGTTGTCTTCCTGAATGATGATATTCCCCCCATACATATAATCAAGAAGAAGAGACATTGTGGAAGCAGAAATCTTCTGGATATTGATGATATCCTGGTGGCCTTCCTTGAGATTGCCACCAAACATGGCCCGGAAATAGGTGCTGTTGGCTGACAAAGTGGCACGGTGACAGGGGAATTCTTGTCCATCAATTAATAGCACCACATCTGTGAAGATGCCGCTCTGTCGGTAGGAGTTCAGCGTCTGGAGGATCTGCTCGGCGTGGCAGGACCCGCTGCAGAGTTTCATGTGCAGCTTTTCTTTGCTCGGGTCCCGCGTTGCATTTTCCAGGCTGCTTGTCCTGAAACTCGATTCTTCTTTCATCATCCGATGCATCCTCATTGGGAAGCAGGGAAGGAGACAGGAGAAAAGTACGTTATTAAAATATCTGACCGCAATGCCCAACACCATCATGGTTTCTGCATCTTCCTTGGTGCCGTAAGGAAGTACAGATTCCACTTAAATTGGGTATTTCCAACCCAACCTCATGCCAGTAGACCAGCTTCTGCTTTTAGGAGGTGTTTCTTTTAAGTCAGTTGCCTTGCCCAACCTATGCTGTACTAACACCTTGACAACCCTTTCCTTTCTTTATGACATATTGCAGCTCTTATTAAACCATTTCCCCATCCTCTCAAATGCAAATGCTCCATGGTACAGCCCAGCTGGAAGCAATGCAATATTTTGACTTTTTCTATCCACCACGTTTGCCCAGATATCTTATTCCAGGCAAAAATCCAGAGGTAAGGATGTGAGACTGAGATTTGCTACAGATAGCTATGACACGACCTGCCCAAACGCAGGGGAGATGTCTACATCTGACCTACCTTTCTGCTAGATTTGCTCTCCAAATTATTGCAAATCTTTCCTGAAGGACTTCATTAAGCAATTGCAATGAAGCAGAGCAGACTTCTCTCATTGGATCTCTGACGGTTCCCACTTCACACTGACAGCCATCCCTGTAGGACAGGGAAAGTCGGGTGCTCAGCCTGGAGGGTGCAAACAGCTGCACATCCAAATGGGTGATCTCTGCTCAAGTCAGGAGGAGGCACCTCTACAGGTCATTACCTGTAAAGAGCAATCTCTAGGGAGAAGGACCTCTGCCTGCAGAGGGGGAGGTCCAAAAAGCAGGGCATTGAAATAGTGATGAGAATCAACTATCTGACAACAGTGAGAGGAGCAGAGACCCCAAACCCTCAACTTCTGCCTCCGCCATCCTAGACACACTAACAGGTTGGTGCTGCCCTATTTCCTCCACTTCTCCCCAAAAGCTCACCCTGAACCATCACTGTTGCACAGACCCAGATGCTGGGGGCAAGAGCGAGGAGGGGATTGAATCTGGGTCTCCTGGTGTTTGCCCGACTGCTCTCACCAGCTGGATGTTAAGTAAAAGGGGCACAGCAATGCCACAATCTTTATTTTAAAAACACAGCAGAGTCAGCACCACTCCTTGTGTGAGGGTGTCAGTGAGGGCCATCAGCAGAACGCTCTTGATCGAAGCTTCAACTATGGTCGTGAAGGTTTTAGATTGCTTTTCTGAAGATCTGTAACAGCAAAGAGCCTATTTGGGGGTGCTTGGGCTCTGCTCTTATGGGCTGCCTAAGTCAGGCGTTGGCAGGAGCACAAGTCCCCACTGGGGTGACAAGTTACCAGACATCAGTGGCTTTGTGGTGTCCACGCTCCTGAAAGAAGGCAGGTTGCACATCCCTCAAGGAGGATTACCTTGAATTTCTCATGAGTCAAAATCCCAATTTTAGCTCTAGTCCTTCATCTCTTTTTGCAGAATCGTAGAATCATTCAGGTTGGAAAAGACCCTTGGGATCATCAAGTCCAACCATCAACCCTACTCTACAAAGTTCTCCCCTACACCATATCCCCCAACACCACATCTAAACAACTCTTAAACACGTGCAGGGATGGTGACTCAACCGCCTCCCTGGGCAGCCTGTTCTAGCCTTTTCCTACACCTGCACCTCCCAGACAGCCATCATGTCAGACCACAGACCCCAGAGGTGCTCAGATTCTCCCGTGCCCCAGAGGACACCTTCTGGCTGCACCTGCACACCAGGGTGGCTGTGTGTAGGACAACCAAATCTAGCCCTGAGGATCTTCACCCCATCACCTGAGAAAGTGTCTCCATATCCTTTTGTGCCTCCAGAATCCCTCAGCAGTGGGGAAAACACCCCTTCCCATGCCACAGGGGAGATGCAGAGAACTAAAGAGCAGTGGAGCAGCATGACAAGCCCTAACTAAACATCTAAGAAATCCTCTGGTGAAGGGTCTAAACACCCCAAACACTGCTGACGGGTGCTCGGGGCTGCGTACAGAAGGGAAACGCTGTCAGTCAGTTCAAAGTGGTTTTAAGAAGTTCCAACAAAGGCAGTTGTCAGAGTCACCTTTGCAAGGAGCACGGCAGACTCCACGTTTCGCCGACACACGCGGCTCCAGCCAAGACCAACACACCTCTATCTCCACTTCTCCCCCTGATCCGCACAGGTTTCCCAGCCATCGGGGTCATGCACAGCTCTGCACGGCTCAACGCTGGGAAGAAACAGCCTCAGGCTGCCCTCCTTACAAAGAAACACACACACACACACAGAGTTAATCCAAAAGCCCTTCCCCAGCTCACATCCCTCCTGTCTACCCATGAGACAAACGATGCCAAAGCCAAAGAAATATTGTGCTTGCCCCATTGCCCTCATCCACGCACCCTCCTCTCTGGGTCACCTTCTCCATGCAAGTACCACACAGCAGGAAACGCCGCATTATTATTAGTAGTATTATTATTATTTTGCAAGCCTGCCCAGCTGCTAGAGCAAGAAGTCCAACCTTACCTGGCCCACAGGTTGTGTTCTCCAGGTGGGACCTAGCGAAGATTCAACTTTGCTCTCGGAAAGCTCCCATCCACGTCGGGGGCTCCGCACGGACAGAGGTCCTCTCTGCAAAGCCCGCTCAGCGTTTCTGCAGCAAGGCTTGGGGAAGCACAAAAGCATCCCCTTTATCCTCCTTGCCGGAGAGGTGGGGGAGAAGTCTGCTTTTGTTTCTCCTGAATGACATGCCAGAGAGCTACAGGGCATTAGCCATGCGGCTGTCAATAACAGCCAGCCAGGGAGGAGCCAGGACCCAGGGAAAACCCGTCGCAGCTCAGGGAAAAATATATCACGCCAGGGCAGCTTAAGAGGGCCGAGCCATCTGGAGAGCAAATTGACGTCCAGGTGGACCGATTCATTTGGTAGAGAGACTCCGTCTCGCTGGAAACCGCACTAAAGCCGATAAATAAAATATGGCTCTGTGAGTAAAAAGATGCCAGGAGCAGGAATGGACTGGTTCAGGGAAGAGCTGCAGTCCATCTCATTAACGTGCGATAATTAGGTAATTAGGTCCTTGAGGATGATGAAGACAGAAGGGGAGGTTTGCCCCCGGGGGCTTTCTGCACCCTCCCCTCCAACTTGATCCCAGTTGTTGGTTGAATTTTTAAATCCTTGTAGCAGGGATCAAAGTGGCCCCGGGAAAGCTCCTTGGAGTAACCCTTGTGCTGGAGATCATCAAAGCCCCTAACGTGATGCAGCCTTCCCTCCCTTGCCCAGCATCGTTTCAAACGACTGGAAGTATTTCACACTAGACAGAAGGGAAATATTAATAAGAACCAGCCCCTGCGTGTTGTCATCCCGGGGAAATCGCCCCTCCGTGGGACACGGCAGCCGCGTTTGCTGGCTGGCTCCTCTCTGCTCCTCTCCCATGGCTGGGATGCAGGGCACAAGCTGGCATCCTGCTTGCTCCCAACATTTGCATATGAATCGCCGGCAACCTGGAAGGGACTGTGGTTTCCTAGCCTGCTCACTGGGCTGGGAAGGTTGGGGGGATTTGCTCTTAAGACCTTCCACCCTCATGGAGTTGGCACTGCCAGGCTGCACCGACCAGGGATGTCACCATGTCTGCCACATGGATGGAGCTAGAGATGACCAGGAGCGGGCCATCAGGACAAACGTCAGCACAGAACTGACCCTTTCCTCAGCAAAAAGGTCTCTGGAGTGTTGGATAACTCCTCAGCAAGGTTGCAAAGCTGTCATCTCCTTGCAACCATAAAGCAAGGGGCCACCAACCTGTTCAAAACCCAATCCCAGCTTCAAGCCATGCATGGGTGTGGGAGGGACCAGCTACTAAGGGTTGTCAACACACAAAGTGACCACAATGAAGTGGCTTTGCAGGGTTCAGCTGTCCCCATGCCAATGCCAAGCCACCTATCGAGCAGATTTCTACAGCCAGACTGCACTTGGCCCTGGATCTCCCTGTGTGACACCACCGTGCTCCAAAGTGGTTGTCACTGTGCAAAGGCTGTGCTGCAACCCATGCTTGTGGCATTTTTCCATGAAAAAGAGGGCATTAAATACACCACAGAGCTGTGAAAGGATGGGGAGGTGGTTCAAGAGGGGTGTCTGCTAGACAGCACTGGAGGAAGGACACCTTATGCAGGGGTAGGAGTTCAACTTCTCCTTTGCTCCCAGGGCCTTGATCTTACAGCTGATTTGGACTCTAAAAACCCTTCTTCAGATTAAAAATGCTCAGCCCCTGGCACACAAAGCCATCAGGCACAAAGCCACAAGCATTAAATTAAGATGCAAAAGGGAAATACAAGGATGTAGGACCAAGAACTCCAGGCGTCTGTTGGGGAAAGGTCTCAGTGAATGTGGGACCAAAGCTGCCTGAAGGAGCAGCAGAGTATGGATCTCAGGAGGAGAAAAGAATTGGAAGGAGAAGGGATGCAGTTAAGCTGAAGAGAAAACGAAAAAAGAGTGAAAAGGACAAGAGGAAAGGTAGAAGAGAGGTTTAGATAAATTGGTAATGGAGGACATAGTGAGACATCTTAAGGAAGATGGTCACTAGGACTTAATCATGCTGCGGTCTGTACCTCCCCACCACATGCTCAAGAGAAGGAAATGCATCCTATCCAAGACAGCTGTCTGTGCATTCCTGGCACCACCATCCATGGTTCCACCCTGCCACGGAGAGAGTCAGAACACCTTCTTTCCACCCTCAACCACTTCGCAGAAGGGAAGGGAAGTCACCAACCTCCAGGAGAAGAGATCGAAGCAGATAAGCCAAGTAGATGAGTAAGGGCAGAGAAGTAACTAGAACAGAAGCAAGGTCCAGAAGGAAAAGATGGAGAAAAGTAAGAAAGAAGAAAAAAAACCCAACTTGGTTGCTATTTCATACATAGTCAATACTCACATTGAGCTTGAAACCTGGTCAGGAGCTTCAGCCAAGAAGAGGTTGCTTGCACCAAGAGCCCAGGAGAAGGGGAACCAGCCTTCAGCCTCATGCTGCTGCTCATAGTGTGGCTAGATTTTTCACACTGAGTTTGAACTTTGCAAGCTCTGAGCCACTGCACCATATTAAGGCTTCAGGGGAGATACAAGAGATCCTTCTTATGCCAGATAACTGGGCAGGCCTAGGGCACGGTCACATTAGCATCACCTCCCAGATCCCAGGACTACAACTCTACTGGCAAATTTGAAGGGCTGGAAAGGATCCCAGATACCCTGAGAACTATCTCAGCTGTACCACTAAGCTCTTATAAATAAGGGGAGTCTTAGAAAGGAAGAAAAAGAGTTAAATAGCACAATGTTGGCTGTCCCAAGCCATTTGGGCTTCGAGCCAGCAACCAATCCTCAGCTCTTTTATTTGAATAACAGACACAGCCTACATGACTCTTATTTCTCTCCTTTCAACTTTTCAGTATCTTTCCCTAGAGGACAGCAAGGACAGCCCCAGTTAGGGATTATTCAATATCGGAGGTATCAGGAGCTCTACACCCCTTCCCCCAGGGCAATTTTGTATTTAATGCTCAAATGGTATTCCCAGAGCCAGGCAAATTCATGACACGGTGCTGAGTACCCATCACCAACCAGCGAGATAGCCTTGTGTTTATTTTAATCCCTTTCAACTATCAGTTCAACGCAGCCATTCAGGGGCTGGAGAAAACAGCTGCTTAACAAAGACCAACCCCATGCTGACCCAGACCAGATCCCCTTCTCGCCCAAAGCACCCTCTGTCTGCAGCTGGGAGCAGATCCTGGGGTAAAGAATAAAAAGAAATAGAGCAAGCACCAAGCAAGACTTTCCCTTAGCGTACATATTTAGCAAAGAACTGCTGAGGGACTTCCCAAACTGGAACTTGCATCCAGATTGCTGTGTTTAATAAGTGCTAATGGATGTATGAGCCATTATATTGCTCTTTGAACCTGCTTATGGTTTTTCTGCTTTCACAGCACCCTGGGGCAATGACTTGCATAATGTGTGTTAAAAATAAATTGCTTCCCATTTATTCAGTTCAAAACTGCTGCCTGATCAGTTCTACGGGTGCATCATTGTCCCCATGTGGCCACAAGCGCCAAACAATTATTCTACAGTTACCATTCAAGATGCAGGTCTGCACAGTCACCTCCTCCCCACATGACTATTTTTCAGCTACTGTCTTATAAAAGCCAGATGGGAGAGAACTATAGAATGCTTTGGGTTGGAAGGGACCTTTAAAGGCCATCTAGTCCAATCTCCAGGCCATAAGGAGGGGTATCTTCAACTAGATCAGGTTGTTGCTCAGTCCAAACTGACCTGGAATGTTTCCAGGGATGGGACATATTACCACCACTCTGGACAACCTGGGCCAGGGTTTCACCACCCTCATTGTAAAACATTTCTTCCTTATACCTAGATCAAATCTCTCCTCTTTCAGGTTAAAATTGCTTCTCCTCATCCTATGGCTCCCCTCCACGATCAAGAGTCCCTCCCCATCTCTCCTGGGGCCCATTGAGGGACTGGAAGGGGCTCCAAGGTCTCCCTGGAGCCTTCTCTTCTCCAGGTTGAACCCCCACAACTCTCTCAGCCTGCCCTCCCAGCAGAGGGGCTCCAGCCCTCCCAGCATCTCCGGGGCCTCCTCTGGCCCAAGTCCAACAGGTCCATGTCTCTCCTGTGCTGAGGCCCCAGAGCTGGAGGCAGCACTGGATGGGGGGGTGTCTCCCCAGAGTGGAGCAGATGGGCAGAATCCCCCCCCTTGCCCTGCTGGCCACGCTGCTGGGGATGCAGCCCAGGATGTAGTTTGCTTTCTGGGCTGCCAACTCACATTGCTGGCTCATATTGAGCTTCTCATCCACCAACATCCCCAAGTCCTTCTCCTCAGGGCTGCTCTCCATCCCTAGCCAGTACCAGGAGTTGCCCTGACCAAGCTGCAGGAACCTCATGATGTTCACACTGTCCCACTGTCCAGGTCCCTCTGGATGGCATCTCATCCCTCAGGCATGTCAACTGCACCACTCAGCTCAGTGTCATCAAGGAGAGATGCAACACAGCTGTATCGATCTCAAGAAGAACAGATCTTGAATGACCTTGCGCCAGGGGAGGTTCAGATTGGATATAATGAAAAATTTTTTACACTGAAAGGGTTATTAAGGATCGGAATGGGCTGCCCAGGGAAGTGGTTGAGGCACCATCACTGGAGGTATTCAAAAGATGGGTTGACATAGTGCTTAGTGACATGGTTTAGTGATGGGTTTGGTTTTGTTTTTTAATCAGAGTTAGGTTGATGGTTGGACTAGATGGTCTTAAAGGTCCCTTCCAACCTAGACAATTCTATGACTCTATGGTCTCCAAATCTCCCTCTGGTCAGACCTTTAGCTCCCTCATAAAGCATGAAAAAGGAAGAAGAACAAGACATCATCATTATGCAAACAATCCCAGAACACATGACAATACCACAGACTGGCAGGGGAATACTGACAGTTTATTTCACAGAGCATTGCAGAGTTTATTTTGGTCTAGGTCTATTTTCATCAAAAAAGTATCATCTTCTTAAAAAAAAAAAGGTAGCAAATATTCAGGACAATAATGGTAACAGTCAGTGCATTACGCATAAAATTTGGGTCTCATCATAAAAAAAAAAAAAAGTGAATTGTGAAAACAACTCTGTGTTGGATTGCTTTTAACGCTTCCAAGCTTGTAAGCACTTGACCTTTCAATAAAGTCATCTCCAAGGGTTAAAACAGAACATGCAGGTGATTATCAACAGATGCTGAGATTTAACAACATCTCTCACTTGGCAATGACAATCCACCGGGAATGTTTCAATACAGCACCACAGTAAAGGGAGAAGCAACTTTGTTCTCAAAAGCCTTCAAATCCACCAAAATCTTGCAATTCTGCAGGAAAAACCACACCGTGTTTCACAGACTTGGGAGAGCGTACCATACAGAAGGACAGCACTTGGAGAAGGTAAGAGGGAGCATGGACCAGGGTCTTATTCCACTTACATTCATAAAAACCCAACGTTGATGCACATAAACTAAAGTCTTGTGTTGCACTGCGTCGGAGGTGCTTATTAAAGCATCACAATTCACGTTTTCATTATTAATAGGGGTATTTTTCTCTTACATTGATAAGTTGGCCACTTTTGCCCCCAGTTCTTACACACTAAGCCCAAGACTTCAGGGTTTCAAAACTCTACCGGAATACAGTTAAAAAAAAAATAAAATAATTAAATTGAGCAATTTAGCGCTGCCAAAACAAGAACAAACTGCTTGAGGCAGTTTTGATCGTGGCTTGTTTCTGGCCTTTCTAAACCTGCTTTGTGCGTAGAATGGGATGCACGTCAGCATCCCCCCAGGCCACTTTCTCCTCTGCAAGGTGACTTCTCCCTCCAGTCTCTCCCAGACTTCTCTGCAGCCCAGCCTGGCCAGCACCCAAAAAACTAAACCTCAGCTCCCATTCCCTCCACAGTAAACATCTTTGATGGACCCATCGCTTTCAAGGCAGCACACAACCAAGCTTCAAAGGAAGCTCACGCTCAATGGGAATTCCCTCGTTGAGCGTTGTGTGGACCAAGATCCAGCAAGGAAGGGAGCAACCCAACAGCAGAAGGCCACGGGGACTGAGCCAAGACCCATTCACAGCTCCGGCAGCCTTCCGCCTGGTTTCGGCTGCCTTGGGAACCAGCTCCGTGCGAACAGCAGAGTGACCCAAAACCAGGTTTCTCTCCACAAGGCCTTGAAGGTCAAGAGCAGAGAGCTAAGACCGCCCTTGGGCTGGCCGTGATCCACCACAGGGAGGGAATAAAAGACAACTGTCACCTACTTGGTTTCTGAGTTTTGTTTTATTTGGGTGTTTTGTTTTTTTTTCTCTTTTAACTCCTTGTCTAGGATTTTGGTTTAAAGCCTTTTGCATTGGAAACATGCTGATGAGAGCTCTTGCCTTCATGAGCCTGTCAGCATCTGCTGCAAGACCGTCACTCCTTTGGAGGACGTGAACATGCAGCTTCTAAAGATCCCACTTATAAAGCAAGGAGGAAAGGTCTCCTTGCAGGAATAAATTACACTCCGGGGCTGCTCCACCTTCCAAACTATTTACAACTCCTTCACCCACGGGCATCTCCTTGGCCCAGAGAGGGGGAAACTCACCCTGCACCACCACCTCCTCTTCCAACACGGGTGGCAAGGACAGGGCAGCAAGGAGCGACTCCAAACGCCACTGGAAGTGGCAGGCACTTTAGCCAGATCTGAGCGGTGGTAGTGCCCCCTGGCTCCCAACAGAGCCCAACTCAGGGAGAAGAGATAGAAAGAAAGGAAAAATTGGGGGGGGGACGGACAAAAAAAACGAAAGCATTGCTGCCAGCAGAGACCAATCTACAGCCAACGCTCAGGATTTGCCCTCAAGACTGTGGCAGAACATTTCCAGAAGGACATTCCCCTGCGAGCAGCCAGGCTTTGGGGAAGGAGGACGGGACATGGAGAAGGTGCCCAAGTGACTGAGCCAGCGCAACCACTTCCCTGGCTCTGAACTTCAGCGGGGAAGAGCAGCACTATCTCCTCTCCTAAGGAAAGCTTCTCTCCTCCAAACGAGCCCCCCTGTTGCTTTAGAGCTAAAACTTCATTGCCCAGGAAAGGGGGAAAAGAGGGGAGGACCAAAACAAAACCCCCCAAAAAACCCAACATAACAAAAACGACACTTCACAAGAACATCACAACATTCAGCTACACAGTCGCTGCACCAAGGGAAGGAGGGGAGCAGGGCAAGGGGGGGAAAAGGGAGACACGTCCAGTGTGTTTTTCCCAAAACCCCCCCAACAGGGACTCAGGCTTCACGTCAAGATTCAAATAACTTCAGCCATAAGGTCAAGGATTTAATGAACACGGTATTTCCACTCATGCCCTGGAAAAAAAAAATTACACTCAAAAAAAAAAAAATCCAAAAGAGACAAAAAAAAAAAAAATTCAGATTTTCTACATATTTACAAAAATAAGCCCCTCCAACCTCACAACCAGGGAGGTGGAGCAGCCAGCGATGGGGTATGGGAAGGGGTCTCTGCCCGACCAGCAGTTCCTCACAGGTTCCCATCCCGCAGCGAGCAGGAGAGCACGGCTCTCGCTGCCAGAGCGAAGGCGGGGGACACCCCGCGCCGGGGTCGGACTGGAGCCCCTCAGTTCATCCTCAGCTTGGTGTCCCGATGACCCGTGGGGGTGACCATCTCGTTGGCGTAGCCGTTCTCGGAGCAGAGAGACAGCTCGTCCGTGGTCTCCACGCCGTTGTTGATCTCTGGGGAGGGTAGAGAAGGGAGGAAGTGGGGGAGACATCGTCAGAGGGGTGCAAGTCCCAGGAGCCACCCACCCACCACGGATGGGGAAACTGAGGCACTGAGCAGCCCTGTAATTCCAGCACGTGGGATCCAGCTGATCCTACAGGGTGCAGTAACACCGCACCCATTTAAAACCAGTTCTGAACAGGATCTGCCTCCAAATAGAAGCTCACCTCTGCATTTCAGACCTTGACAATTCTGCCACCATCAGAAGCAAAGCTGGACATACACCCCTCCATACCTATGGATGCCACGTCACAGGCTGAATTAGTCACCCTGGAAAAGGGTCCAAAATACCTAACTTATCTACCCAAATGGCCATTCTGGAAAAGGGTAGAGTCCCATAGTCACTGGTTTCACTGGAGAAGATGTGCAACCACCAACGCATTAATTGCAAACACCCACCCTAAGCAAGAACATGTGTTTCAGATGCGCAAAACTTTCATATGTATCCCCTACCTCTAAGTATATTCTATGTCTAGGACATTTTACATCTAGAGCAATGTTGGGGGGAGGCTTAATTCTGCTGTGACCAACGGCTTTGCCTCTCTAGATTCCCTGGATTTACACCTGATTTTCACCACCTCTGGAGGGCAGAATCAGGCCCGCATGTCACACAATAAGCTCTTTGAAGCAAGAGTTGTCCGTCTTGCTGTGTATTTGCCCAGTACAATAAACCCTGATCCCTGCTGGAGATCCCTAGCCCCTAAATACAAAAAAAAAAAGAAAGCCCGTAACAAAGCTCAAGGGGAGATTACATTCACGTTCCTTCAAATGTGAGTTTTCCGGCTTCGTGGACCAACTTTAATCTTTTAAAGCTAAACGTTTCCCTCTTTGTACACATTTCTGAGATCTTTCTTAGAGGCATGGTGAGATGTTCCAACACATAAAAATGCTGAGAGGAACACAAGGATTTTAGAAACACCTCGGTCCACAGGGCTGTTGAATTCTAGGTCTGCCCCAAAACTCATCACCACTACTTGTGGTGACCTATAACATTATTTTAATGGGCTTTATAGCTTTTGACACACTGTTGACAACTCAGAGCAGAGATGACGTGGGACACCATGAGAGCTGCGTGGCACAACTTGGGAAGTTAGACACAGCGTTTCTCAGCAAACCAGTGCTCAGACAAGCACCAGTTTGGGATGGATGAGCCACAACTATATCCCACAGGTGGTTCAGTGCAGCAGGGTCAGTCCAGCCACCCTGTCCCACCAGCAGATGATGACACCCATATGAAGACCACCACCAGCAGAGAGTAGGGGGATGGCCAAGGGGTGAAGCAAAGGGCTCTGACCGACTAGCCCCCACCCGTACCCGAGAAGATCAGCTTCTCCTTCATGATCTTGACATCCCGGCTAGACCGGCGGACAGCAGCACTGAGCATGATCTGCTCCGGGTTGTAGGTCCTGATGCTTCCTAGGCGCCACCTGCAAGACAAGAGGGTGATATCAGGAGCTGGTCTCCCCCAACCACGGGAGCATCCTCAAGGCAAGCGGCCACCAACAATGTGGAGACCAGCAAGTCCCAGAGACCCTCACGCCTTTGCTCCCTCACACCTATGCAACCCCGCATGGTAGGAGGATGTTCAGAGATGAGCATGTTATCTCAGAGGGGTACAGACATTCAAGCAGGTCATCTTTAACCACCTTGAGCATCCTAATTCTGCTAATTTCACCAAGGACTGCAGATACCTCTCTCTATCACATCAGCTACCCCACTGCCCTAAGGAGTTAAGGCTATTTTGACTCTTAGGGTTGGAAAGAGGGAACAAAACAAGAGACCACCCTCACAGGAAAAGAGCTCTCATAGACAAATTAAAGTCTCAAACCTAAGATGCAGCAACGACACTGCCCCCACGCAGGTAGCTGTGACATACAGTTACCCTGAACATGATTTCTCCCAGAGCACTTCCCTCCCCAAATGCCAGCTCTTTGCTTACATGCTTCTACCCAAAACCTACACTTTTTTAAGCCTTGATGAAACTTGGTGTCCACCAAAAGTTTCCACCGCATGAACAACATGAGGGTGCTGGGAACTTGGCTCGACTTAAAATTAGCCAGACTTTTATTGTCATTACTGAATGAGAATTACTGATGTTAGTAACAAGCAACAGCAGCATGTTCGAGGGAGATTTTGCTTTTAAAGCTGTTTTTCAGCCTGAGAGCACCCCTCTAGCAGACCCTAAACTGCTGAGCTGCTGGCACCAGGAGTGAAAGTCGGGCTGCTGTTGGAAAACAGGGCTTGGTGGGCTCAGGCAAAGCGGCCGTACCCAATATCCCATTGCAAAGGGATGTTGTTTAGTCCGGGCTTTCATAGCCCAAGCCCCATCGATTTGTCCTACCTCCTGACCACAGAGAAAGGCTTTCAAGAAAGTTCCATTCTCCCTGCCGGAGCCAGGGATGCTATAAAGCTATTTGATGAAGAAACAGCAGGGATTTAGGGTGGTTCATGGGGCTTCTGATCTTCTGGCACCATCTAGTGGCTCATCCACGCAAGAGAAGGTGATTTTTTTTTTTTTTTTTTTTTTTTTAAGATGACAAGCACCTTCTCTTAAATATCTAACCCCCAACCAGCCCCAGGAAGATGAAGGTTTGAGGAGCCCCCACATGTCCCCAACCTGGGTTCACATCATCACCCTGACAAAGGAAGATCCACAAAAGACATTCTGTATCTTTTCCTGGAAAACCTAGCTCGTATCGATTTCATGGGGTTTCCATCCCTTTCCCAAATGCCAGTGGGTGACAGCACACCATCAGGCTTTGACCGGGGTACAGATGAAGGCGGAGGCTCTGCTACAAAGAGAAGAAGGGATGGGACAGCAACACGACAACTCACAGACCCATGGACAGAAGCAATACGAAGGAAGCACAAGGAGGCAAAGATATTAAAGTATAAAAAAATTTAAAAATTAAAAAAACAATCTTTCTCTCCTGTCATCATCATCTAAGCTGAGATACTTTGACCTGGAAAAAGATCATTTTTGCCCTTAATGTCACATACAGGCAGATCCCACTAAGGTTAATGTGGTTGGAAGTGCATAGGATCTCACTGGCTGAGACCCTCCAATAAACTATAATCAGGATCAAAATATATTGCTACAACAAGAAGCCCTTTTTTGGCCCACATCATCAGCATTTTTAGCATGAGGCTGGGTTGTGTGGCCAAAAGGCATGATGATCTCTTGCCCACAGGCCCTAGATGTCCCATGGAGAAAACGGGCTCTTTTGAGGCATAGACAGCCCAGCCTCAAAGGGGTGTGGGGACCAAGGGCTTTTCTCCTCCTCCTTCCAAGAGGAATGACCACTGCTCTCTGCTCCCCATCTCACGTGGTGGCTGTGGCCAGATCCAGGGTGGTTAATTATACTCAAGGAGCTGATGACTCCTCTCTCACGGGTGCATTGCTCTGATTGAACAAGTTAGGAGAGGGTGGCCCCATTTTCTTGGTGTACTTTGAAATACCCTCTTAGAAGAGCCACCAGTCCATTTAATCACAATGCAACTCCAACACCACACGGAATACTTTAAACTGAAAGAGGGGAGATTTAGACTAGTCATTAGGAAGAAATTCTTTGCTGTGAGGGTGGTGAGAGCCTGGCCCAGGTTGCCCCGAGAAGCTGTGGCTGCCCCATCCCTGGAGGGGTTCAAGGCCAGGTTGGAGGGGGCTTGGAGCAACCTGGTCTGGTGGGAGGTGTCCCTGCCCGGGGCAGGGGGGGTTGGAACTGGATGATCTTTAAGGTCCCTTTTAACTCAAACCATTCTATGATTCTATGACACTCTCTGCTGTGCTCGGTAGCCTTTGGGTCTCCAGAAAGCTTGTTTAATAGAAAAGAGCTCCTCTCCTACCCCCTTGGACTCTGTTGTGATCAGCCAACGTTTAGGACAGCAGCGCGCAAAAAGGCCAGACAGACAGCAGGTAGGTCTTGCTCTGGGAGGTTGGCATCAAAGCGGACCAGACGGACACGGGGTGGGAACAGACTAAAAAATACTGGGACAACAACACAGAGACAGCAGACACCGTGTTAGGGCCACGACGGGACCCTTGGTTTGAAGGGGAGATGCCAAATGGCAGGGAAAGGGGATGGGAGAGGGGCAGGTTGGGGAAAAAAGGGGGTTGATTGGTACCGAGGTGATAAGATGGAGTGAGCAAACAGCCAAGCCAGCCACAACCAGAGTCCCCATCCTGCGACTACTCTTCCCTAAAGCCTGCCCAGCTCCTCCATGTCTGTCTTCTCCTCATCTGCAAGCAAAGGGGAGGCAAGAAGGGGACAACACCCAACCTCCCTGCACCCATAGAAGGGCTCAGCCCAGCCCCATAGCCAGATCCTCTTTTGGGGAGACACCGCAAGGATGTAATTCCGCAAGTCCAAGGTACCTCATGGAGCAGGCAATGCTTGAAGGTGGCCAACCCCAACCCCCGAGACAGTGGGGTGGCAGAGGGAGAGGGGCAGGTAAGCACAGGTATAGGGAAGTAGCCAAAAGTATCAGAAATACAACCCCATGGCACAGAGCGGAAGGGATGGAGAGGTAACACATGAAGAGTTTGGTCGGAGTACAGAGGCAGTGAAGGCTTTACTGCAGAAAAGTGACAGCGCTCCCCTCCAAGGGGATGAGAACAACTGGTGGAGAAAACAGCACCAGTACAAGGAGGAATCTGGGTTTCCAATCGATGGCACTTTCAAACACAGCATCTCAGGCTCATTCTCTTTGTGGGTGCTATTTATTTTCACACCCCATTTCCAGTTTCACAGTGGTGTAACTGGGAAGAGACTCCTGAAAGACGCCAGGCTCTGAGTGCAGTAGCTGATGAGCCAAACTATCCAGCTATTAGCCTTATTAATTCATTCCCAGGGCTAGAAAAGCGCCACTCTATATAATTGAGCAGGTTACATTATTTTCTTTAGAACTGGCCAATTTAGAAGAGGTCTATCTCAAAAACGTTTGGTAAATGCACTAAAGGAATGCATGGGATTATTTCCATGGAGAAAGCATTACATCCACTGGGAATTTCCCAATTACAACACACTGCAGGACCTCAGGATAGGGTTGTTTTAAAAGGCAGTGACTTGGATCATTGTAACAGAAGGTCAGATTGCCTTCAAAACATCCACTGGCTTCAGCATCAGGCTCCCGTGGTGCTCATGGCTATGGACTATGCAATGTTCCGACCCTCATGGTCCCCCCCCTCCCATGAAGCCAGATGTTTGAAAGCATCGTGAAAAACTGCGTCCTGCCCTGTCCATCTGCAGTGAAGCCACAGGCAGAGAGGGAGAAAGAGAGAGAGAGAGAGAAAGGAAGGTTGAATGAAAAAAAGAGAAAGAGGAGGAAAGCACCAGAATTACCTGATCATGTGATAGCTGTGAGATGCCAGAATGCAGCAGAGAGAGAAAGAGGAGGAACATGCACAACAGTCAGAGCAGTAAGAAAATAAACAAGGCAAAGAGGCAAAAAAAAAAAAAAAAAAAAAGAAAAAAGATCGGTTAGAAGTCATCCATCACAGTTGGTATTTCCCTTCTGGAGAGGCGGCCATGATCCTGTCACCGGGGCTGAAGCAGAACAGCAGGAGCAATCCCTACCCACGGCTACGGAGGAGAGACAAGCCATGCGTAGGAGAGAGGAAGCGCACATCGAAGCGGTGGCTCTGTTCCCACCCGCCCCCTCATCCTTGCACGAAGGAAGCAGCTCTGTTTTGCCCCAAAAAGGACTTAGGGGGAGGAAAAAAAATAATAACCAAACCACAAAACAAAAAACAACCAACCATGACACTGAAGGCCAAATGCCAAGCCCCATTTCCCAGAACTGAATCACATCAGCAGGTAGTAGTAGGGTAATTCCGCTGTGATTTGGTTTTGATAGATCCTCGACGCTGCTACCAATTCTTTCATGTGGTGGAGAAACTGGGGAAATGGGTCTCTCTTGCGCAAAGCTCTTGGAAGAGTGAGCCCTTTGCTGCAGAAAGTCCAACTTCTGGTGCTAGAGTTTCTCATTCTTCCTTCTACTGACTCAGGGTTGAGTTGTCTTCTTTTGGATCTCTCCCTTGGGACATTTGACCCTGCTATGATAGACTCCACGTGGCCAAAGGTCTCTGAGCAACTGCCTTTCTGCACCAGAGGTTGGGCAGGGAGCTCAGTGCTCCAGGTTGATGGACACTAGGGAAAGCTGGTGGCACTTTCCAGCTCTTCTCACCTGTATCACACACGGTGGGTGGAAGAGAAATCCTTCAATAATGCTTTCCTTCCTTGCCCTACTCCCTCAAACCTCTTCCAAACTGGAAGAAATTCAACCTATGCAGAGAGAAAGAGTCCAGCTATTGCAAAGTCCATGGAGCTGCGACTTCTCCCTCTCTCCAAGCATGCACCATCTCATTCTGCTCTGGGACCCATTCATCAGTTTGAATCAGTTTAATTTCTTCAGCTGGGGTCTCCTGGGTCTGATTCAGGGAAGCCTTCTAAAACTGACTTTGGGAGATGATGCAAAAAGACTGCAAATATCTCATCAACTTGGCCTTCAAATTCTGCTCTTCAGAGAGGTCAGTCCCTGCCTCCAGACTCCTCCCTGCATTTCCCTATCTGACGGAGAAATACAGGGTCTAAAGAGCAGGGACATCTCTTATTAAACCAACTGATGAATTTGAGGGAGTGGAGGTATCTTCCAGACAGCACCACCACAACGCCCTTCTGGAGGAAGGGTTTAATCAGCCACAATTCACATCATAAGACTTCTTAGAAAAACGTTAATCTCATCTCGGTCAGTGGTTTCATTAACTGTTGGGAAATCTAATCTGAGAGGAGAGTTTTGAACTTGCTGCTCCATGCTGGAACTGGGGACCTGCCAGGCACAGGGCTACCAGCCTGGGACTGTGAGATTCATTAATTTAGACATAATCATAAACAGACCCAACATGTGGCCTTGAAGTCAAATCCGTCGCAGCTGCTGGCAGGAGCCACAGCCTGCTGTGACATGGCAAAAATACCCAGGGGGAAAGAAGGAGATGGCTGGAAGGAGATGATCTGGGACAATGCAATAGCAAAATCACCGGCTCATGAGGTTAAAGTGAATGAAATTGCTGCTCCTAACACAAAGGCATTGCGGTTATCCAGGAAGGAAGGAAAGTGTAAATCCCTTGATGTCTCTAGGACGGTCGTTTGTGCATGAGATTACAGAGCCAGGGGGAGAAGGGATGCAATTTCAGAAGGACAGATTTTCCCAGGAGAAGGGTGCTGCTCCTCGCTGGAGGGAGCGCATCTCTCCCCGAGCTCACGCTTTTTCCCCAGAGAGGGTGATTACCCTGTCACCACTGACAGCTAAAATGCCTCCTAGGAGAAAAGGGACGTCACCGGGAGGACACCGTGGCTTACTCACGTATAATCAAGAGGAGAGTGGCTTGGCTAACTCTGCCATTAGGAAGCTGATTTACCTCCTCCTGATTTATCAATGTCTTAGGTTACTCTGCTCCGAGGTTTATGAACCACATCTGTTTTCAGGCCAACAGGGAGGTTTCTGCCATGATCTGATCAAATCCTTGATCTCTCTTTTCTTTGGAAAACAGAGAGCCTTTCTCCATGCATCAAACTAAGCAACTGATTTGATTTGCTAAGTCATAATGTGCGGGCAAGTGCAGGGTCCTGCACCTGGGTTGGGACTATCCCAAACCCTATCCAGGCTGGGCAGAGAAGGAATGAGAGCAGCCCTGAGAAGGACTTGGGGATGTTGGTGGATGAGAAGCTCAACATGACCCAGCCATGTGTGCTGACAGCCCAGAAAGCCCCCCACATCCTGGGCTGCATCCCCAGCAGCGTGGCCAGCAGGGCAAGGGGGGGGATTCTGCCCATCTGCTCCGCTCTGGGGAGTCACCCCCAAAGTTCTGCCTCCAGCTCTGGGGCCTCAGCACAGGAGAGACATGGACCTGTTGGAGCGGGGCCAGAGGAGGCCACCATGGAGATGCTGGGAGGGCTGGAGCCCCTCTGCTGGGAGGACAGGCTGAGAGAGTTGGGGGGGTTCAGCCTGGAGAAGAGAAGGCTCTGGGGAGACCTTGGAGCCCCTTTTGGTCCCTCAAGGGGCTCCAGGAAAGCTGGGGAGGGACTCTTGATCTCAATGATGAGATCTCAAGAAGAAATTCTTTGCTGTGGAGGTGGTGAGGCACTGTGCCAGGTTGCCCAGAGAAACTGTGGCTGCCCCATCCCTGGAGGGGTTCAAGGCCAGGCTGGATGGGGCTTGGAGCTACCTGGTCTGGTGGGAGGTGTCCCTGCCCAGGGCAGAGGGTTGGAACTGGATGATCACTAAGATCCCTTCCAACTCTAACTATTCTATGATTCTGTCGATATTTCTATTTCTTCCTCCAAACAGGAACAAACTGGTTTAAGAAAACTATGACATGTTTTTTTTGAAGACTGTAATGGTGGGATCTCAAAAGATCTCCTCTTCTTCCTTTAAAACATTTTAATCTCTTTCTTAACACCCATTTCCCTAAAGCACTTACAGTTTCTCTCCCACACGTGTTTATGAGCGAAACAAGGCATCTATCTACTATTTTGAGATCTCTCGTTCTTCTTAAAGAGTAGTGACTTCATCCAATTCAATATCACATCTCAGAAGTGGAATTATTGCTTGCAGTCTTTCTAGGGATTTTTAACAAATGGTTCCCCTGCTATTGCAATCCAAGCGCCTGAGGAGCACGGTGCTCCTCTGTCCCATCTCCACCCCACGCTCAGAACAACAACAAAAAAACCCCACGCCACAAATACACAAGAGTCGAGCTGTATCAATGCTACTTACTTCTGGAATATAAAAACTCCTACAATTACGATAAATGAAATGAGATCAGATGTGATCCAGATTAGGTGGTACTCGTCTGGAGGCTGGAAGACAAAAAAGCAGAAGCAGACCTTGAACCTTCTGGTTTGTACAATCACAGCGAGACCACACACTGCTAAAGTTACCACCAGGGCAGAAAGAAAAGCACAGAGCTGCAGGGGTCGCATATAAATCACAACGTTTATGACACGTCTAATGCTGGCCTGTCACCCAAAATGACGTTATCAGGAAAAACCACAAATGGGAACAATTTTAAACTCTCCCTCCTTTCATGTGCTGACAGTTTCTCAGAGCTTTGTGGGCTGAAAGCTTCCTATCTCAGTGGTATAGTATATGAATATTTCTGTTTGGTTCAGAGACCCGAAGTGCTAGGGGAGTTTTCAGAGAGTTTTCTGGCTACACGATGGGCAAGGGGGCTACCTTTGGTTATTCCTTGTCCAGCAATAGGGTAGCCAGTAGTAAAACTTGTCCTCATTCAGTATTAAAAACAGGGGGAAAAAAAGTTTTGCAGCCTGGCAGAAACACAGAAGCCAGGTTTGCTGGTTCACCTGTGTGTCTGCTTCTCCAGCTGCTCAGCAGGTCTGGGAAGGTATTTTTCCATTGGAGGAAAATGGGAGAAATCATATGAGTTAAGTGGGGCATGCAATACAGTGTCAAGGCTCCCAAACCCTGTATGGGGAGAGTTGGGACCATCTGACGGAAGGGACTGGGACTGTGCAAGAGGAGCATCGATCCGTTACCATCTCAGACATACAAAGAGAGAAAACTCCCAAGCCCAACAGCATGTTGAACCCAACCAAACCTTCCTGGAGAAAACCACTAGCCCCATGGTTCCAGCGGTCAACGGCCACCTCTACACGCCCCCAACGGCATCCCCTCCTTCCAGTGGTTCACGGCACCTTCCCAGGCGTCCTGCTTACCATTAGCCAGATGGGAAAAGGCACCTTGCGAAGGACATGGGAGCTGTCGGAGGTGACCGACTGGACGCCGGCGCACCACAGGATGGAGTACAGCCAGGGCTCGTTCACAGTGTAGAGATTCACGCTCAGGTTCGCCATGGCGTAGTCCCTGCCAGGAGACAGACACTGTGAGATGCGAGTCCCCCCCCCAGCAAACGTCAGACCCTCCTCTCCAAGAGGAAAGCTCTGGCCATCAGCCATCACTGTAATCACAGCTAGATTTCTTTGGTTTTGAATTGCGTGAAATAGGTGTTTTTTTAACGGTCGCTTCATGAGCAACCCAAGGGTGTTGCAATCAAATGGTTTGAACCTGAAAGCTTTCCTCACCCTCTTGGATGCTACCTGACCCAGGCCACGAACCATCTCAGATACTTCCTCATGAATGATGGACACAGTGTGTTTTGGTAACAACTGCCTCATCGTGTTGACGCAAAATTAACATCTGGCTCAGACGCCTGCAACACTTCATGGGCAATTTACTTAATTAAAACCTGACAGAGTGCATTTCCAACATTCGTGCCCTTGTTTTGGGGACAGTTGCAGACTTACAGCTTCCAGCCTCCTAAAGTTATTTTCCAAGAAGCTGAAACTGCAAGCTGGGGTACAAGAGCAGTCAGCAGCCAACCAAGCACTGACAGTGGACTCCCCGTACCCATACCATTTGCATAAATTGCTCTGTTTCCTTATCCACAAAGCAGACACATCGCTGATCTCCAGCGCCGAGATTAATCCTCGCAATTTATTGTCTGCAAAGCACTTTGAGGTGGGAGGCCACTGTACAAGACGTGGTCAACTCAAAGCTCCCAACGTGATCAAGCTGCTCCAAGGGCTAAGGGATTCTCAAGGGCAGGGGTGGTCACAGCAATTTTATGTCCAGATGCTGATTTTTTGGGAGGGGGGAGGATTGAAAGAACTGTGTTATACCAGGGCTTGTTGAGCCTGCTCTGGCTTGTGCTGCAGGACTGGTCTCCCCAAGGCTTTCAGGATTCAAGAAACACTTAGGTGACAGGTCTGATTTTGGAGACAGCTGAGGTGGGATTGATGAGCTAGGATAGATGAGTTGGCATATGGTCCTCCCCATGAAATAAAGCAAATAGGTGTGGGAGGGCAGGGAAACAGGCAGGAATTATCCCACGGGTAAAGCATAGGCTTGGTTTTAAGGGTTAGCAACTGGACTGGTTGCAGGCAGCCATGGAAAGACACCACTGGACTACACTAAATAGGACCATGGTGCCAAACAGCCATAGGCTCAGCTCTTCCCTACTCCCAGCCCAAATGTACAGTAAGATAAATCCTTTGAAGAGACTTTTCTTCTGAAACTCTCTTTCACTTTCAAGTATTTCTTCACGGAGGGAAAAAATTTAAACTCTAAAAAATAGAAAAGTTGTACTAGAGACAATCCACCCTTTCTGAGAAGGGGCAAAGCTGGGAGCTAAGTAGCCACATGGTTCAAACACAGGCTCAAGCAGGAGAGGAACCTCACGCTGTGCCAGTCTCATTAAAGAGCAGACCTGACCAGGCTAAACAGCTGACAAAGGACAGTAATGAAACGGGTGAATTCTCTGCAAAGAGAAATTTCTCAAAGCATATCCAGACTTTGGACTAATCAAAATTCTGCGTTAGCAACTCTGGAGCAGACGAACAGAAGCAAAGGGCAGCTGCTAATGAGGATAAGACAGCACTGGGAGGTAGTCAGTGTGAAAAGCCTTCACTTTTTCCAGGGCTGATAGTGTAATAAGAATCAGACTATTCATATATTTGTATTTCAAAAAGGATCATCGCATACTGAATTAGCATGTGGAGTTATTAGAGTCAGCTGTTCGCTCCCAGGAACAGCCTGGATTCTGGGTGATGGGTAGCGACAAGCTTGTACAGCTCAAGGTTTATCAAGAGGAAATCCATCTGAAAAGATACCTTCGTGCAGATAAGAAAGCCTGGGATGATGAGAAAAGATGCTGCTGGGACAGGGATGCACCCACCATGGAGCACACGGGCTACCAAAAAGTCCAAACCAAGGGCTGTACCTGACATCCTCGTTCGTGACCTTGGTGTAACGCAGGTTGAGCTTCACGATGCCCTTCTCCCTCATGCGCTCTGCGTCCAGCTTGAGGCCAGAAGTCTGCTGGAAACCCGGCGCAATCTCTCTGACCAGTTGCCTCTCCGTGTCCGGCAGCCACATCACCTGCGGAGGGAGAGAGACTGAGGATGGCTATGGCAAAGGCGATTCACAAAGGTGACACAAGACAGCCAGTTTACACCAAGCCAGAAGCAAGATCACACCACACTGCCTTGTTTCTCACACAAATTCATAGAATGGTTCAGGTTGGAAGGGACCTTAGAGATCATCCAGTTCCAACCCCCTGCCCTGGGCAAGGACACCTCCCATAGACCAGATTATCTAGGAGATCAAATTATCTAGGAGACACTTAAAGTCTCCCACATCACTATTGACAGGCTAAAAGAGTTGGGGTTGTTCATCCTGGAGAAGAGAAGGCTCTGGGGAGACCTTAGAGCCCCCTTCCAGTCCCTCAAGGGGCTCCAGGAAAGCTGGGGAAGGACTCTTCATCAGAGAGGGGAGCCATAGGAGGAGGGGGAATTGTTTTAAACTGAAATAAGGGAGATTTAGATTAGATCTTGGGAAGAAATTCTTTGCTATGAGGGTAGTGACACACTGGCCGAGGTTGCCCAGGGAAGCTGTGGCTGCTCCATCCCTGGAGACATTCAAAGCCAGGTTGGATGGGACTTGGAGCAACCTGGTCTAGTGGGAGGTGTCCCTGCCCAGGGCAGGGGAGTTGCAACTTGGTGGTCTTTAAGGTCCTTTCCAACCCCAACTCTTCTATGACTCTATGCAAATGCATTTCAGGATTGTCTGTGAGCCCAGAGGCCTGTAACACACAGCATCTTAGAGGTGAGAAGGGTTGAGATACAAAGGGATCAGGCAAAGGGCTCACAAGAAGAGACAAGGTACATCCTTGCAAACCTGTCCTCCCTGCCCAATTCAGGGCAGAGATAGAACTAAGGACATAAGACTAAAGTTGACAATGCAGACAGGACGTACAAGAGAAGCCTCCCATGGTCCCATGCCTAAGATTGGTTTTAGTCACCCTTTTTTTTGCTCAGGGCTACATCTACTCCAAACCAAGGCAAGTTCATACCACGCTTTGAAAGCGTGTCAAATTAATCACTGTTAACATGCTCAGCTGCCAGGTGTAAAGCGGATGCAGGAACCCAGCTGGGCAGTTTTACAGCTTGTGCTGTGCAGAGGTTGAGCCCAACCAGATGATCTCAGCACTGCTTTAACCTATGTTTAATAACTCCATGACACTCATCTACAAAAGCATCAGAGCAGCACAGATGCAGCCATAAGCATTTTCAATAGGGAACCATAAAGCCTGGGTGAGAAAAATCACTTCACAACCCCACGTCTATATTTCGACTATTTTTCTCCCATTCTCCATTCCAACAGCCAAGGGTAAGACAGCATGGTCCTCCCTTGGATCTACCCAAGCGGGCAGAGGCTTGTAGATAACACCATCATCGCAGCCACATAGTTAATTGGAAATTGGGTGGCAGTGTCTGTCATTAGAGAGACAGATGGAAGCTAAAAATAGCTCCTCCTGGGCCCATCACTGTAGAAGTCAGCGCTGAACTTGTCTGTGCATGCAGATGCACTTAATTGGTACAGATGAGATGTCTAAGTTGCGAGTGATGCAGACATTCTGCTTACCAGCCTCACTCTGCTATTTACAACCAGTCCATTTTCAAGGGAGAGCGCACAGGACAAGTGAAAAGGTCCAGACTTTCTTCCCAAGAGAGGTCATGAAGAAGTTTTCCAAGGGACACCCAGAGTCCCCAGCTCTGAGCGACCATCAAAAAAAGGAGACATTCAAAAACCGCCTGGACAAGATCCCGTGCAGCCTGCTCTAGTTAGACCCACTCCGGTGGGGATGTTGGACTTGATGATCTCCAGAGGTCCCTTCCAACCCCATATGATTCTATGATCTGACACATGGGAAGTGGTGCTCTCCCTCCAGAAGAGCTGACTGCATCAGAGGGAGCTCCTGATGGGCTGGGTGAAGATCTATACCTCATGGTCAGAGAGAACACAGCTAACAAGGCTGGCTGGAGGTATTTAAAAGATGTGTAGATGTAGTGGAGTCTCCATCTCTGGAGACATTCAAACCCCACCTGGACACGTTCCTGTGCAACCTGCTCTGGGTGGACCTGCTTTGGCAGGGGGTTGGACTGGATGATCTCCAGAGGTTCCTTCCAACCCAGATCATTCTGTGATTCTGTAGTGCTGAGGGATGTGGTTTAGTAACTTGGCAGTTTGATGATCTTAAAGGTCTCTTCCAACCAAAAAGATTCTATGAGTCTATTCTACTCTGTGATCACAAAAGCACAGAGCTGGAAATTAAAATGCTTGCTTTAGGCCAGCAACAATTCTGGGGCAGAAATGAAAGTCTGGAAGAGAATCTCTGCATATATATAGACCTCCTTTTGTTGAAAACCCCTAATCTCCAGGACATCCATTTCTCCTCCAAGTAGAAGCTGAGTCAAAGCTGAAACAGTTGTTCAACGCAGGAAGAATGATTATTTAAAACCAAGGAGTCAGAAGGAGACTCCCTGGAAGGGGAGTTGAACTAGATGGCCTTTAGAGGTACCTTCTAACCCAAACTATTCTATGATTCTAAGGAGAGGAAAGGCTCTCTGCTGCTCACAACTGGCCTCCAGGTCTCAGACTCTTCTTGTGTGTCCAAGGCTCTTATTAACTTGCTTGGTGGGAAGGGACCCTCAGGAGATCTCTACTCCAACACAAACCAGGGCCAGTACTGATTTCAGACCAGGTTTGCTCAGGGCTCTGTCCAGTTGGGTCTTGAAAAGATGCAAGGATGGAGATCCCTCGATCTCTCCAGGGTCATCTCAACATTTGCCTGCCCTCACAGGGAAAACTAGTTTCCTTATATCCAGCAAAAGCCTCTCCTGTTCCAATTTATGTTGATTCTTTCTCATCCTCCTGACACACAGGTCAGTGAAGAGCTTTGATGCAACTTCTCAACAACCTCCTTGACAGTACCGGAGAGAGAGAGAAAGAGAAGGCCAAATTAGGCCTCTCCAAAGTGTGCTCTTTTCCAAGATGAAGGGACTCCATTCCCTCAGCCCCTCCTCACATATTCAGCACCTTGATCAGTTTGGTGGCCTCTGGGGGACTTGCTCCAGTTTACCAACACTGTCTCATGCTGGTGAGCCCCACACTGAACACATAATTGCTGACCAAGGAGAATAATCACTTTCCTCCATCTACTGGTTATACTACCTTGAGTACAGCCCAAGATGTTATCAAGCCTCTGGGACCACCATCCTGGAGGCAAAACCCTCCCCAGCAATACCTCTTGGCGTGAAGTGGCATTTCAAATCATGTCTTCAAATGGATCGAATGAGACACTTCAGGATTCAGGGAACCCATGAAAAGGTCAATTTTGGAAACATCACCAACCCCACAGAACTCACAGCATGTTGCCGAATTCCCGACGCCAGGATGGTTTCCAGGGTGATGTTGATGTAAGTGCTGTAGTAGGGATGAGCCAGTGGCAGGTCCTGGAAGTTCAGGATGAGCGATGTGTTGTCCTTGATCACCTCTAGCATATCTGCCAGCTTGCAGACTGACTGGTTGGCAGCTTCCAAGTAGTCAGATCTTGAGAGAGACCCGGCCGTCCAGAAAGGATCATTCTGAAAGCAAAGCACACCCTGACATTAGCACCACAAAGCCCAGACTCCTTGAATACAGGTGAAGACCCTTTTCTATACCACCTTGACAACAGTGGGGGATGCTGGCAGCCATGCTTGATGACCACCTTGCAGCTTGCCGAAGCTCTGTGCCTCAGTTTCCCTACCCAAGGGCAGGTGACAGATCCTTACTGGAAGTAAGGTGTGCGAGGCAGGTCACCTCGTTTCCAGGAGTACAGGGCTATAAAGCAGTAATATAATTTTCCAATATAGTACACTAAAAATGTACTTTCTCATTCTATGTACATAATCATGAAGGAGTCTTCAGAATCCAGAAACAAATAGGACCAGATGGAGATTGGTGACAAGTGGTGTCCCTCAGGTGCCCACATTAGGACCAGTACTGTTAAATATCTTCATTGATGGCACAAGCAGTGGGATTGAGTGTGCCCTCAGCAAGTTTGCAGACACCACCAAGCTGAGTGATGCCGTTGACACACCCAGTGGACAGGATGCCACCCAGAGGGACCTGGAAAGGCTCAAGAAGTGGGCTTGTGTGAACCTCATGACATTCAACAAGGCCAAGCGCAGGGTCCTGCAGCTGGGTCAGGGCAACTCCCAGTATCGGCACAGGCTGGGGATGGAGGGATGGAGAGCAGCCCTGCAGAGAAAAACTTGGGTGTATTGGTGGGTAAGAAGCTCAACATGAGCTGTCAACTTGCCCTGGCAGCCCAGAAAGCCCCCCACACCCTGGGCTGCATCCCCAGCAGCGTGGCCAGCAGGGCAAGGGGAGGGATTCTGCCCCTCTGCTCCGCTCTGGGGAGACACCCCCCCACCCAGTGCTGCCTCCAGCTCTGGGGCCTCAGCACAGGAGAGACATGGACCTGTTGGAGCGGGGCCAGAGGAGGCCACCACGGGGATACTGGGAGGGCTGGAGCCCCTCTGCTGGGAGGACAGGCTGAGAGAGTTGGGGGGGTTCAGCCTGGAGAAGAGAAGGCTCCAGGGAGACCTTATTGTGGCCTTTCAATACTTAAAGGGACTATGGAAAAGATGGGGACAGACTTTTCAGCACGTTCTGTTTTGATACGACAAGGGGTAATGGTTTTAAACTGAAAGAGGGAAGATTGAGACTAGATCTAAGGAAGAAATATGCTGAGGGTGGTGAGACCTTGGCCCAGGTTGCCCAGAGAGATGAGAGGTGCCCCATCCCTGGAAACATTCCAGGCCAGGTTAGATGGGGCTCTGAGCAACCTGATCCAGCTGAAGATTGTCCCTGCTCACAGCAGGGGAGATTGGACCAGATGGCCTTTAAAGGTCTCTTCCAACTCAAACCCTTCTATGATGCTATGATTGTATCGCTAAAAGTGTTCAGGCAGGAGCTACGTATGGCCTGTTGGAAGAGATTGGCTACTGACTTAAGGACATTCAGGAATGACTGCTTCAAAGTACATCCCAAAAAGAAGCCTTCTAGATGTTCTCTTGGCCCTTCTCATCATGCAAGCAGCTGTTTTCCTGCATTCCCACAACCACACCTGTGGGCCAAGCAAGTTCCTGTGCAGCTGTAATACATAGACATCTCCATCTCTCTGGCTTAGACCAGAACAGCAGTGAAGCTACGGTGGCTTCAGGCTTCCACCAAGAGAGCACCTGGAGATCTTCCAGCAGCCATGTGAAAGAGGTACCTGAACTTGCATCACTGCAGCAACACCTCAGCAAGCCGCATTCAAGCTTGCATGAGGGTACCAGAAGGCTGCAGCCATCTTTCCAGATCATAGCTAATGCTCTCCAAGAAGGTTACAGCTACTGGCCAGAGAGCAGTTTGGTAAAAAGAAGTCCCACCTACAACCTGGCTGCACACTGAAGGATGGGTTAAGTCCATCCCACAGCAATTCTCCCTCCCCTGGACCTCGAAGGCTGCATTTCTTGCTTTTTCTTTGTAAAGACAGTTGTCTCCAAAAGTAAATTAAAGTAAAAAGGAATATCATATAACAGACTGTCTTTTCTGTTCTCTTTATAACTGTATATGTGTCCTCCTGGGGGTCTTGAAGTTCTTTGTGGTGTCAACCAGGCATTAACCTTAACAGAGCATTCCACCCTTCTGCCAAGTGGTGGAAAAAGCACAGAAAAACAACGTGAACAGAACTAGATGTGGTTCATGAATTCTTGTTCTAGCTGCACATCAGACCACTCCACTGAGGAGATGAATCTACACCTCTCCACCTTGAAGAGGGTTTGGACATGAACTTTCATCCCACGTCCACAGCTCCAGGACACCCTCTCCCATGGCCATACACACCCGTAGGAACCACTCTCCAGCGTTGAGCTTTTCCAGGTCGGTCCAGTTGAACATGGAGGAGTGCTCGTAGGCCCGCTCTGGGAACACTTCCTCCACGTTTGTTGTTCTCCTGAGTGTCTTGTCATGCATCAGAAATGGCACTCCATCATAGCTGCAAAGACAGTCAAAGGTCTCATCGAAGGTGGAGGTGCACAACCATGCACACAGTACCAGAGAAATGCCCGTTCCCATTCCAGCCTCTCTCTAATGGCTTTGCATCAAAGTCATTGTGAAGATCTCAACCAGCTTAACATCTCCAGCATCTTCAAGACCAGTTGAAATTAGATGAACCCAGAGGAAAAAGTCTCTTAGATGCCTGCTAGATGTTTTTGCAGCCATTCAGATGCTGACATAACCCTATTCATCCCTCCCTCCCTCCTCCCAACTAATGCCTCAAAAATTTCTAGAGTGCCAAACTCAGGTAGCTTGGACAAGAACACCCACCCCGAATGCTCATGTCAACCAAAGCTTTCTGCAATGTTTATAGCTCCAAATAACGTTAGGTTTTCCATACCCTGTGTACACAGATCCACACAAACTATTCTCAAATTGTTTATAGTAGATGATGAGTAAGATTTTCAGGCTGCGCAAGAACTGAATGTTCATGGGCTTTCAACAAAATGCAAGGGTTCCAAGCTCCCAAAATCTCTCTGAAATTGCCTTTTCCAATTGAAAATTGCATTCAGGAAACAGGCATGCTTGCATGAGTTGTTAAGCTCATATACCTCAAAGAAAACCCACCTCTCACATGAAACTAAATAGCCAAATGCATGCCCAGTCATTTTTAAGCCATGTAGATATTATAGAACAACAGTTCTGGGAAACGTAAGAACTCTTTAAAACTTTATTCCAGCCCAGTTTTCTCTGGTTGAATCAGTGGTAACACCACACAGGGCAATGAGGGTTTCTATCAAGGGCAGGGGGACAGGTGTCTGCACTCAGAAATCAAGATAAACCCAGCACAGCCAGCCCAATTACAACGTTTTCCAAAGCACAGAGCCCATCTTTATAACAGGAAACAGATAAGGTCTGGAAAGGAGACGGGGTTAAAATACAAAACCCATTTGAATTAGGAGACAACACAGGACACTCACCCCCTAGAGCCAGAGGGAAAACAAAAAAACAATGTTAGATGATGGAGCAAATGCTGCTTCAGCTTCACCATTGCCTGCAGAAGTCCCTTATCAAAAAGGTCACTGGCATCTTTATTTGCTATTTCTAGCGTGCACTGTGCCAACTGCTTCCCTCCCTAAAACCCAAAGGAACAGGCTGACACAGCAATACCAGGCTCAGCAGCAATAAGAAGGGTTTTTACTAAATACAGGGCTTTTTTTTTTTTTTTTTAAAAAAAAAGATGCTAAGCAACTGCAGAATTAAGAGAGCGGAGTGTTTAAGGGAGATAGGAGCTCAAGTCTTAACATCTCATAGCAGAGCATCATCAGATACAGCTAAGCCTTAACCACAGTGTGGAAATTTTATGGGGCACCTACCATTCACTGCCTCCTGTCTAATCCTTCCCCTTAAGGAGTCACTCAGCACTACCCGAGGTTAACCACAACGTATTAGCAGGCACAGGTGTGGAAATAAAAAAAAAAAAAAAAAAAGAAATAATTCAGAGGCAGAAATCAGAGCTTTAGAAGAAGAGATGTGAGAGGAGGTAGAAGATTAGAGGAACACGCAGCGATATCATGCTCCTGCTGCTTGAAGCAAAGTTGGCTTTAGAACCAGCGCTGGATTTGTAACCACCCAGTTTGGGGTGTGCCGTGGGTAGAGAGCAGGATGTGATAGGTCTGAGTGCATGTCCAAGCAGCCCACCCATGGCTGATACATGCCTGGAAGGACATGGAAACATCCCAGGACTCATCCAGCCACAGCCACAAAGAGCATCTTTCTGAGGGATCATAGAATCATTTAGGTTGGAAAAGACCCTTGGAATCATCGAGTCCAACCATCTACCCTACTCTAGAAAGTTCTCCCCTACACCCTATCCCCCAACACCAAGGATAAGGACAGCGATGGGTGCTGTGCTGCAAGCCCTTTCCAAAGTTGTTGCCAGCTGTGTTGATAGCTCACTTTTTGGTCTGAAGGTCACTGGAGCCTTGATAGCTCACTTTTTGGTCTGAAGGTCACTGGAGCCCTCTCTTTTAGGAAGAGACTTGGCTCTCCTGGAGCAGGCCTCAGATAACTGGGCCAACCAAGGGCACTGTTTAACCTATGGGATGCTGGGAGTGCTCCTCTGGGACAGCTGATGAGTGGCAACATGGAAAGCTCTTGGAGCTTTTCCAGCTCTCCTCCTCCTCCCAACAAATCACCTTTCTCCTTGGCCAGTGCTAAGGGAAACAACGAATTCAGCCACCACATGAGGTGCTCACAATGAGTTTGGACAGGCACGTAGTCATCCCTTCACAACAGTTAATGAACTAATTTTTGAAAGAAGAATTGTATCATGATTCTATCACATACATCCCAATTCACACCTCACCTTTCCACAACAACCTTCCGTTCCCTAGGGGGAAGAAATTTCTTTAGTTTTTACATTATTTGCTCTCAAACAATTATGGAAAGAAGAGGCAGCACACTAACAAACTTCAGAAGCCAATCTTCCACCAGGCAAAAATATCTTTCCATTAACACCAACCTCCAAAGTGGTCAGGGAAAAAGAAAATATACTCTTTTCCACGGGAAAAAGTGGTAACAACCAGACACACACCAGATAGGAAAGACCCACCTTGGTTGGGCTACCCACAGAGAAAGTCTCAGACCAACCAGCACTCTGGCTTACCTCAGTACAACGTCAGCTTGGACTCCATATGTCTTCTGCTCCACTGCCTTCTGGAAGGACATCAGGGTGTTTTCTGGTGCCAACTATGGGGAAAAACAAAGAGCAAGGAGAGATTACTAGTAAGTGGAAACCTTTACGAAGCAGTGTCAGCAAGGATGCTGGGAGGAAGGTTCATGCCCCAGGCAGAATGGCATCTTACTGACGTCTGAAGATGACCAATACATTTGACTCCACTGATGGTCTTTCACACATAGGACAGAGTCCAATCCAGAGTTATCATGACCTGCAACACCAGAAACCTGGCTAGCTCGAAGTCTGGTGCAAAATTAGTGTATGATAGACTTGCTCAGCAGCATGGTCCCCCAAACAGTGTTTTGCTGGAGAACCCCAGAAAGCGATTGTTAACGTGATGCCAATTCTCTACCCACAGGTTATATCTAGAGCTCTCTAAACCACCTTAACAGTTCTTCATTCCCCTAATTTTCTATGCAAACAGTGACTCCAATGCCCTTCTTAAAGAAGAAAATCCATAAACCAAGGTATTATCCATACCATGGAGAACAACTAGACCACAGGTTCTGTAGCACACATTTTATTTCCACATCTACTCATTCCATAAAATCGTACTATTACACCTATTACATCTAAAAATTAGTTGATTTCTTTAATAACAAAGGTTCCAGTCAGTTTTAACAATTCAAAAAATAGCCTTAAGCCTAGAAAATTTATCCCTATGGCTATTACAGATAAGGACTCAAATTTTATTTCAAATTCCTTCCTGTAGAATGGAGCAGACAGTAACAGAATTCAGGTTTGTTTAAAACCAATATATTTGAAGATAAATATGTTGTTTTTCTACACAACCAGTACAGTATAGCAAGTCCCAAAAGGTCCATAAACCAACAACCGGTGGACCAGAAAAAAAAACCAAAAACCAACAGACAACTGTGGGAAGAAAACCTGGCAGGCTTTCTGCACTGAACCATGAGCGTGTCAAAATAAAGCTATTTTTAAAAATAATTTTCTTTTTTCCAATTTTGCTTTCAGGTTTAGAGCATCCTGTTTTTTCACTCATCTCTGCCACCACCAGGATCAGTAAGTTTCCATCAAGACACAAAGAGCACTCACAACCCATGATTTTCAGGAATTCCTCAGGGTTTGGAAAGAGGGAAAATTAAGAACAAAGGCCGAAATGCACCACACAAGCAACGTGCCCAATAAATACAAAAAAACTGCTCAAGAGTTTAAGGTGTCCCAGAGAATCATTTCACAGAATCGTAGAATGGTTTGGGTTGAAAGGGACCTTAAAAATCATCCCGTTCCAACCTGTCACCAACACAACCTTCACAGAGCTCCAGTATCTCTCTTCTGAATTCCCCTGGCTCAAGCCACGCATCAATAATAGTTCATTTTTCTGTTTGTTCAACACAGGGGTATGTTATCTTCCAAAAAAAGCTCCCAATCAAAGCCTGACTTGTCTAGGAGACGCCAGAGGAAACACCCCCATCACAGCCTCCTTGCACAGCCCAGCGCTGGGTCACACAAGGTCGAGCTGAAAGAGCTTTTTGCAATATATTCACGATGCCCAGAGCTGTCAGCAGGGAGCAGCAGCCACATAAAGATGTAGAGATCCCATCCAGGCAGACCTGCTCCATCTCTTTGGGTTGCTTTCAGCATCTCAGCTTTCCTCCTGCAAGTAGCTCAGGTTTCCTCGGGATAACACTGCAAGGTGATCCTCTCTGGACAGAGTAATGCTCGATATTTGCTTTCGGAGAGCACAGCAATCACAAGGAAATAAAGTGGAGATAACAGAGCTAGAGAAACCGAGGGGCAACACAAGACCATCAGCCTGAGTCCAAAAGGGTTTCTGGTGGATGCCACGTGAGTCTTAACTCAAGATGTGACACCACATCAAGCAGCAACTGAACCCACACTCCTGGACTCCTTATCAGGAACTGTAGCTATAGGACGAGGGGTAACAGTTTTAAACCGAAAGAGAGGGGATTTAGAAGACACCTGGGGAAGAACTTCTTTGCTGTGAGGGTGGTGAGACCCTGACCCAAGTTGCCCAGAGAAGCTGTGGCTGCCCCATCCCTGGAGGGGTTCAAGGCCAGGTTGGAGGGGGCTTGGAGCAACCTGGTCTGGTGGGAGGTGTCCCAGGGCAGGGATGTTGGAACTGGATGGTCTTTAAGGTGCCTTCTGACCCAAACCATTCTATGATATGATTCTGTGACTCTATAAGCAGTCTTGCCAGGGATGTGGATCATACAAGGACTAGAAAAGCAAAGTGTGTTGAGTTGTAAATCTTCTCTCAGGCTAAGGGAACCTGGAAAGGGAACGTTGGACCACCTCCACTAAGCAATCAATGTAAAACACAATGACATGGGTAGGGAGACACTGCTGTTAACCACCTACACAATGAAGAGCTCATATCGCATGAATCAGGGCTAACAGAGGCAAACAAGGATGGCTACAACAGTATTCCACCCCTGCAGAGGTGGACCAGCATGACCAATGTCTTCTCATGTACCTGTACACCAAACTCTGACGCAGCAGAATCTTAACCCAAAGAGGGCATAGGCTCTGCTGTTTTATAACAAGATTTAGAATGTTTCTTGCCTCTTTCCAGTGCATTTCAGTTTCTGCAGGGTGACAGTCAAAGCCTTGCTTGGACACCAGCCCTCTTGAGATGCAGGGGAAGTTCAACCTAAATGACAGGGGAGCCCCCAACACCACTGCTGGGGGCACTCGAAGGAAACATAGACCCAAACAGATCCGAGGTGGCAAGTCAACGCCTCCCTCAGCTGGACTGCGGAAAAGTAAATTTCAGGCTGAAATTTGTTTCCCAGACTGGACAAATTTGGCCATGTAAAATAGTACAGTTGTTCTTAAAGACAGTAGTGAGGTAAGTAGAACCACATCTTAGGGATAGTGCTAAAATATGGGTTGCAGTGACTTAAAAACTGAAATTTTCTTTGATTTTTAAAACTCGGAGCAGTGTGACCATCCCATCCTCAGCACTCAGACAGATGCCACTGAGCTTAACCCCATGGAGAGACAATCTCAGCCCCAGGAGAGGAATATCCCACTCCTGCCTCACCTCTAGCCCCTAGAGAGCCTGCAGACCACACTTCAGCCTTCAAGAAGGGAAAAACTTAAGTGGACTCCACCAGGGCTGCAGTGCAGCCGCTCAGATAAGAGGCACATCCATTCCTTTCCCAGGAACATGATCCCAAACACAAGTTAAATAAAGTCCAATCAGAACTGTGTTGAAAACTGCAGCTGTGCAGAGGAAGCAGCATTTTTAAACTGTTCTAAGGAAAGGATGACATTTATGGTCCGACCATCCGAATACACACTCTGGAGCTGTAACGTCATCTGCATCACACCACCACTGGATGTGAAAAGCATCCTCTTGAAGAGCATCACAGATGGATGAGCATCACTGGCTGCTCTGAATCAGCAAACAGTGCAGACGTCAGAAGAAGTGCTCTCTATAACATCGTGCCCCATAATAGCATAGAATCTTAGAATGGTTAGAGTTGGAAGGGACCTTAAATATCACCGAGTTACAATCCCCCTGCCCTGGGCAGGGACACCTCCCACCAGACCAGGTTGCTCCAAGCCCCCTCCAACCTGGCCTTGAACCCCTCCAGGGATGGGGCAGCCACAGCTTCTCTGGGCAACTTGTTTCAGTGTCTCATCACCCTCAGAGTGAAAAATTTCTTCCTGATATCTAACCTAAATCTCTCCTCTTCCAGTTTGAAGCCATTACCCCTCGTTCTGTCACTATATGCCCTTGTAAAAAGTCCCTCTCCAGCTTTCTTGTAAGCACCCTTCAGGTCCTGGAAAGCTGCTATAAGATCCCCCCCCAGAGTCTTCTCTAGGCTGAACTACCCCAACTCTCTCAGCCTGTCCTCAAGGCAGAGGTGCTCTAACCCTCTGATCATCTTCGTGGCCTCCTTTGGACCCACTCCAACAGGTTGATATCCTTCTTATGTTGACCTGTTGCCATGTGCTGGGTAGTCTCTCTAACCCCACAACACTATTACTTGGCAGCCCAATTCCCTCTATTGCCAGAAGCTTTGGAAAAGTAGATTATAACCCCTCAAGGCAAAGGTGTCACCTTCTTGTGAGCATGTGGTGCTTAAGCTCGTAAGCTGGCCAGAGCCAGTCATCCTGGTAAAAATAATTGCATCTCCAAATGAGTCCATCATTGATGCAGAAAGCCATCCTCCCCCGGTTCCTAAAGCTCTCGGTCGATTCTAGCCTTGAGGGTACTGAACAAGCCACTCACACCAGTGACATAACCCAGTAAATGTCAACCAGAAAGCCAGGAAAGCAAATTTAACCCTGTTCCCTAAAATCAGATGCTGCCTATTTCTGGAGCTTCCCCTGGCACCAATTCCCCCTGGCAGCAGGATCTTTCTGTGCAGGAATTCATATTCCTCACAATGTGAGATTTTTGTGAAAAAAGAGAATCTGAGTAACAGATATTTCCATCATCCCAGCCTGTCTCTGTTTCCCTCCAAGGAAGAGGGAGCTGAAGCCCCAAATTCAGCATGTTTAGGGCAGAGATGTATCCAAGCAGGACAGTTGTTGGTACAAAAACTACTTGCTGTTATTAGTGCTGAATTTTTTTTAAAAGGTTTTACAGCAAAACTGCAAGAACTAAACGAATACATAATCTTTCTGCTTGTATTTCTCTGTCTCCCTCCACTTCCTTTGATGGGTTTTCCTCCTTGATGCAACACATTCAGGCACGTTATGTCTAAAACCCAGATCCAGGTCTGCAGGGATCCAGTGCAACTGGACACAACCCATTTCTTAAGAAACCAGGGCTGAAGTGAAGGAAGCCCCAGGGCACGAGGCAACAATTTCACTCCAAAAATCTCTATCCTTTATAAACCATGCCAGCATCATTGAATTTCCTAGGTTGGAAGGGACCTTTCAGGTCATCTAGTCCAACATCCACTGAAAGCCAGAGACAGATGCCACGCAAGGTTTCTAGAAGCTGTTCCTTCTCTTCGTGCTTGGTTTGACATGCTCATCCCTTGCAAAAATCAGGCTACTATTCATTTCTTCCTGCTACAGAGACACAGCAAGCAATTTCTAGAAAATTACCCATGGATGAATTCATTTTGACTATTTTTGTGCTCAGAAGTCAATTGCAAATGCTTTCAAATGGAGTCAAGAACTTTGGACCTTCCTTAATGAAGATTACTAAAGGGTGCTAGTTAGAGCAGCACAGCCTTGCTACAGTTGGACACTGCTACACTGTATTTTTCCCCCTAATTAGTCACCTTGCCAGGCCTTCAGAGATAAAAATCACTGCGTCATTTGCATGTTGGGGAGGCTAATAAAGAAGCTTGCACAGAAGGACCAAATTTGTTCCAAAGTGTAACCACTGTCGTGTGCTGAGCTGCACCGAAGGATTTGATCTTTGCTTCATCAACAAGCTTTAAGGATATTTTTTTATCCTTTTGGAAACATAAGCATCATTTTATCCTTTTTTTTTTTTCCCTGCTTTCCCTCCCTTATCTCTCCTCTCCAATATCAATGTCCTCATGGGCCAATAATTAAACTGAAAACAAGGCATAATACCCAATGGTATTTTCATTCCTGTCAAAAGTTGCCCTTTGGAAGTTCCCTGTATGGGGCTTAGTGTGGGATCTGCCAGTACATTGATTTCAGTATTCACGTCCCATCACGCCAGGTCACTATGAGGCAATAACAGTACTGTTTAAAAAATAAAATGTCTCCTTAATCCCTAGGAAGTCAAGGTATTTCAGAGAGCATCCACATCCAACACTTCTGGAAACAGCTCAATCAGACTGAAAGGAAGGGAAAAAGCGCAAAACAAAAAGAGAAAAAAAATAAAGGATTTCCTTGCACAACAGGAGCAAAAAGCCATTATAAATTTAATAACTAGATATAGGAGATGTGACCTCATTACTGTTGCACAGCACACACACAAAAAAAAAGCAAGCTGAAGTTTGATTTAGTGAAAGACTAAATAACCTTACGTAGATTTATTTCAGTGAACGCAAGCATTTCTCCAGGTCTAACAGAAGATGCTAATTGCGATTGTTCATTACTATTGATGGGAGCAGACGGGAGGTTAAATGGCCATATTTTTAATAGACAGATATGCATAAGATGTACAGCAAACCAAACGCTTCTTGATTTCAGCAGCACAAAACAAAGCACTTCAGAGCCCTTAAAAACCAAAGCCATCTCAGATAGCTGGTGGCAAAGTTTTGGTACCCAAGATGAGATGAAATAAAGGCCCTCAAAGCTACCAAGATGACAAAATCCTAAAACAACAGAAAGAAATCACCATTAGGTGAAAGCTCTCTAATAAGCCACAATCCCACAACCAGAAGTCTTCTTTACTACTCCTGTCAATAGTTGGTACCACGAGATGATGAAACAGCATCTCTGTGAGAACATCAATGTATATTGGAGGCTTCGCCTTCAGGTTTTTTAAAAAAAAAAAACAACCCAACTAACTAACTCCATGTGTGCACAGCCATGCTGGAATTTTTTTGAGGGAATATTTGCTGGAATTTTCCCAGGAACAACAGGACACACTCCCTGGTCAAGGCAAAAAACCACTCCCATGCAGTACCCCCAAGAGGCGAACCCTAAGGCACAATGAAAGGTTGGCTGCCCACCAAGGCACTTTGTCCCAGCAACGGGTACTTTTCCACCCTGAAGTTGTGCAAAGCCAGTGAGTCAGCACCACCAAAATAAATGCTCCTCCCAGCACGATGCCTGGGCTCAGAGCAAGGAGATGGGCATCGTCTGCCGTGCAGGAAGGAGCCCTCATGCAGGCAGCTGTTTCGGCACCGTCTCTCTCAAGCGCTGTTAAGACATGCCGAAAACCAGCTGTACGGGTGATTTGCCAAAAACATCTATTTCCATGCTATTTGTAGCCTCCAGCTCTGAAAGCAAGAGCTGTTCTTGCCTCTGACATGCTTGGATGGTTTCCACGGGTTTAGCCCGATTGTTTCTAGACCAACCAGTAGCTTTTTGATCCCAGCAATAGGAAGCGAGCTTCCAAGCTTCATGAAGGTCTCCAAGGAGACAGATACAGCTCTCGCAGATAAGTCCTTGCTATTATTAATCCTTTGGGTGATTTACCTACAATTTGAGATCAAAGATCATCATGATGATCCCAATTATTTTTATAAGGAACGTATATTTAGGACTAACAACCGAAAAGCAAGCAGAATTCAACATTATTATAGACAGCACCTTCTTCAGATCCAAAAAGCAAAGACAACCTGCCTCAACCCGAAGCACCATGGAAGACATTTGGGAGAAGACTTGAAAGGTGCAAACTGCAGTAGAAGCTGGTGTCCTGCTGGATGAAGTTCCTCATTTCCATCTCAGGTTTGGTCCCAGCTTCTACCTTCTACCCTTGTGGCTTATCCTCAGCATAAATGGGGCATTTACCATCACAAGGAGAAGACAGTCAGTCAAATTTATTGCCACTGAAGAAAAGACACAACTAGATTTCTGTAAGAAGAATAAAAAAGATGAAAGACCAAAGACAACAGACACTTGCTCATAAAGCCATCAGAAAAGTTTCACATATTAATGCGCAGAATTTACAGAGAACCCCATCTGACATTTTCGGGTGTCAGAAAATTCCTGTACCCATGAGGACAAGACCCTTTCAAACCAACAGACATCAAGCGAGGGCTGGAGCTCTCAATTCCCAGCACATTGCTGCCATAGCCCTGATGGGAGTCCAGAAGGACAGAAACCGATCTGGAGCCTGAATAATTCATTTCAAAAGAGACTTTGAAAAGAAACTGATTGATTAACTGTGATTAACTGAACTCCTGCTAAGAGAAAGGGTTTTCAGAGAGCACCCTGATGGGAATGGACATTTAGCACTGCGAAAAGCGGGCACGACTGGATGACATTTAGGCAAGGGAAGGCAGAAGGAGTCATGCAGAAGAGCCTTTCTAGAAGCAAATAAAAGCTCGTGGGGGAACAGGATGACACCAAAGGGACACTGCCTGGAGGAGCGCTACCACTGCAGACAAATGGTCAGTCAGTGTGAAATCAGTAGCTCCCCTGTAGTGCAAAAAGCCACACTTCATCTAGGTACAGATGCCCAGGATGGTTTCTGATTTTCTTTTGCTACTTAAAATGCAAGGACCATTTCCCCTCTTCCAGTGTTTCAAGACAAATTTTATGAGCCATATGGCCTCTGTCCCTCACTTTTTTCATCCACAGAACAAGGAGAGCAGTTGAGTCGCACTCACACAGACCCTACAAATACTGGTCTTGAAGTTCCTAAAGGGACAAGAGGAGACAGGGTGTGTGGATACACAGAGGAAAGCAGGCTCTGGAGTGCAAAGGAAGATCATTGTCCCTATTTGAGGAGCAGGCTGCGTGCACCGATGGGAAGCGCACACACCTACAGCTTTCCTGGGAAACTCTCCATTTCACCATCTTTTGCCCCATACACCATAACGCCACAACCTCAACAAATCCCTTATTTCAGGACAACAGGCGTCTTCAGCCACCCCACGGATCTCCTTTGCTGGCTTTTGTCAGAAGAGCACTCGGTTGCACTTGTGTATTTCTAGTACAAAAGTGTTGGACATGCAAATGCATTACAGATCCAGTCCCACCAGACGAGTGAAGCAACCAGTATCAGGCTCCATCAGTTTGTCTGCACAGCAAATCACATTTGTCTTGCTTCAGGAGATTTGAAGGCAAATACCGCATCGCTTTTTATCATCTCCAGTCCCACTACATCTAGTTTCACCTCAGGTCCCAAACTCCCAGGCTCTGCAGACTTTTTGATCTTGACATTGCCCAAAGGAGGATGTCTGTGTCCTACAGCCCAGTCTCCAGACTCTTCCCTGGGCTATTTCCTCCTCTCCAGCTCCACTGGGCCATTTCTCCAAACTAAATCTCCATGCAGTTGGGCACAAAAGCAAAATCATAGCAAGCAGTCCTGTGAAATGACACTCTATTAGACAAACTGCTTAATTTACTTTTTTTTTTTCTTCTTTTTTTTTTCATAGAATTGTCTGGGTTGGAAGAGACCTTTCATATCATTGAGTCCAATCATCAACCTAACACTGCCAAACCCACCACTAACCCATGTCCCTCAGCACCACATCTGCACAGCTTTTACATACCTCCAGGGATGGAGACTCCACCACGGCCCTGGACAAGGCTTGACAACCCTTCCAGGGAAGAAATTTTTCCTAATATCCCATCTGAACCTCCCTCTGGCCCAACTTGAGGCCATTTCCTCTTGTCCTGTCGCCTATTCCTTGGGAGAAGAGCCTCAGCCTCCTTTTCTCCACGCTGAACACCCCCAGCTCCCTCAGCTGCTCCTCATAAGACTTGTGCTCCAGACCCCTCACCAGTTCTGTTGCCCTTCTCTGGACATGCTCTGGCCACTCAATGTCTTTCTTGTAGTGCCTTCTGGCAAGGCTTTAAAATCATTAGTTTCCAAGCAGATAGGACTTCGTACAACCTGAGTTGCACTGTAGGTGGAGCTCTTCAAACTCAAGGTGACATTTGACATCGTGAAAGGCTGGGCATGGATGGAAGCACAGAACAAGGTTCTGACCACCTCCCTCTGGTCCTCTTCTTTCTTACCCCATCTCAGCTTTGCCATTCAAGAGCACAGTCAGAAGACACTCACTACGCACACAGCAAAGGCAAAGCAGTTGGATAAACCTACTGCCAACTCATCATGAGACATGCAGACTATTGCTTGGAGGTTGGAACAGGGCTTGCTAGTCTCTGATCTCGCTTCTTGCAGACTTCAGCGAAAACCATCTGCTGTTAACAGACAACCAGCTCTGGGTATTAGGGCATGGTGAAGGGGATGGATGCACCCTGCTGAACACAACCTGGGCCATAGCTCCATGTGCAGCACTGAGTGTCCTCCACCACCACTCTTCATCAACCTTCATCGACCTTCTGCACCCTAACATGCAAGCAGCAGCTTAGAATCATAGAATGGTTATGGTTGGAAGACAGCTTTAAGATCATCAAGTCCAACTGTTAACCTCACACTGCCAAGTTACTGCTAAACCATGTCCCTCAGCACTCCACCTACACATCTTCTCCCAGATAGGTTTATACCATACTGCAAGGAGTGTTTGCTGGCTCCAAGTAGGAATATGAAGGAAAGCAGAGGGCCAAGTCTCTGCTGGGAGTCTTGCTCCATGTAAGCTTTATGTAAGTTATCTGGAAAACAGAAAGAATTTGCTGTTTAATTCCTTTAGAAGGCTATGGGGGGCACACAGGCCCGGAAAATCCTGCAGGAAAAAAAATGTCCTGTCAGGTTGTGTGATCTTCTGCCATCCAGAAAGCATCCAGAGCACAGGTTCTCACTTGGCTTCTTCTGGCCTTCATGGCCGGTACAAACTCAGTAGGACAGGAAAAAGCATTCATCATGCCCAGAACTTCATTCCACCACCCACAGAGGCAACGTAGTTAAAAGAGTGATGCAAATGAAGCTGGAATTTCATGGGGATTCCTTAAAGGAAGAAATAATTGAAAATTAAGAGAACTAAAATAAAATACTTCTGTGTCATGACAGGTGTTTATCTCACCGATCAAACACCTAGTGCGCACTCTTTGACTGGAAGAGGAGCTCAAGCATGCCCCAAGCCTGCCAAATAGGTTCTGACAACCTAGACAGACAGTTTTTCTGGTCTGAATATCAGCAAAGAAGTTAGTTGGATGCCTTAAAAAAAAAAAAAAAATTTACATTCATAAGCCCAGTGCCTACACTGCATCATGCCATCTTGTCTAAAGTCAATCACGGAATCATAGAATGGTTAGAGTTGGAAGGGACCTTAAAGATCATCCAGTTCCAACCCCCTGCCATGGGCAGGGACACCTCCCACCAGACCAGGTTGCTCCAAGCCCCCTCCAACCTGGTCTTGAACCCCTCCAGGGATGGGGCAGCCACAGCTTCTCTGGGCAACCTGGGCCAGGCTCTTACCACACTCACAGCAAAGAATTTCTTCCCCAGATCTTATCTACATCTCCCCTCTTTTAGTTTAAAACCATTACCCCTCTACCTATTGCTCCACTCCCTCATTAAGAGTCCCTCCCCATCTCAATCAAGCAGCAGAAAGAGATGGAGGTAGAACCATTCAACAGACCCAGGTACAGAAGCACTCAACCAAGAGATCCAGACCAGTATGACCAAACACCACAGGACAGCTTTATCCAAGCCCAGGGATGTGCCCAAGCCAAGATGGTCCATCTTTAGCCTGGACACATCCAGAGACCTTGGAAAAGAAAAGACTATATGATTATGATTTCCAGGTCTACCCAGAGGCAGATGATAGGAATGTTTCATCACCTCACCCAGTCTCATGGCGATCTGCAATGCAATAGTGCTGTGCAGTCATGTAGGGTCACAGCACAGCTTGTTTGTTTGTTTGCTTTTGCAGATTGCCACATACTCAAGGCATCTTGCTGCAAGCTGAGTTTAACCACTGCTGGTGAGGTCCTGCAAAGGACACCAAGACGGAGCCTCAAGCTCTAAAGAAAAAAAATAATAAACCAAACAACAAAAAATTAAAAAAATCACAAACTACTGCTGCAGCTCAAGGGCCAAGCCTGGAGAGCAAAAAACCAGCAGAACTAGCAGCCAAGAATATGCAATGGCGCAAACCACCCTGAGCAAGGTAAGGATTGCCTTTTTGTTTGTGAGGCATTTAGAACATCTGGGGCGTGACTTGACTCCGGGTTCATCTACTGATTTACCACCACAGTAACTCCAGCCAGGAGGGGTGCCTCCAAGCTATATTTGTCATGTATGTTCTCTGGAGAGCAGCCTGGAGACCATCAGATCCAGTGCTATCCTTTACACGGGCAGAAGAGTCAGACAACACAGGACTAAATAATTACAACTACTCACCATCGGTGCTCCACGGTGACCTATAATGGCTGGCTTTGGTCCCAGAGCCTTCTTCTCCATTATGCAAGGGGACGAGATGGTGAGGGGGACGAGGTAAAGTGCAACTACAACTGCGAGGTATGCAGTGACCATCAGCATCTGAGAAGCTGAGAGGGAAAGAGGGAGAAAGAGCTGGTGAAAATGTTGGTCCCGACCTCCTCACACCACAGGAACAGAGCCGAGGCACCCTCATCTTCCTCCAAAGGAGAAGCTGGTCTACAGCCATTGCTCCAAGTGTTGAGGGAAAAACATACTCTATGTTAAATAGCCTCTTTGAGCTAATCAAGTCCTGAGGAGGGTTTTCGTTTCGTTTTGTATGGGGGAAACAAAATGTTAGGCGAATTGCTTAAAGTCCCAGTGACGTAGCCCAAAACAGAGCTGATTTCCAGCCCTTTGGGTGGGACAGCACCAAATTTTGCCCTGCCTGACAGCAGAAATAGATCACCAGTTACACACACCTGCAAATAAGCCACGGCACCATGGGCGTGCATTTAATATCACTTGAGTTGACATCAGTGGTTCACCAACACCACCTGCTTCAGCCAGAGTAAAGCCACTTTAGCTCTTTCTGCAGAAGGATTTGTGCCAGCCAGAACCGAGTTAACTTGCAATAAATGTTGTACTGATTAAGTTGAACATGTTTAAATAAAACCTTGGGTCGGGATGGGGCTAGAGCAATATTTCAAGACCGGTGAATGCAGCCAAGGGGGTAGGGTTTGGGGCCAGATGAGCAGTTCCTGCCCCCCACACCGTGGCTCAGCCCCCAACTACCAGTGACTTCTCACAAAGTCCAGACTATCTGGGAATCCTTCGAAGGTGCTGACAGCGCAACAGAAACACCCCTTGCTCCCAAACAGACATGTATTCCTTATAAAGAACAACAGGCACCTTTGAACTCCTGAGCTATTTGCAGCCACTTGAAACCCACAGATATTACAGCATAAGACTTCTTTTTTTTAATTATTATTTATTTTTCAAACTCATTAGGAGTTTGGAACTCAAGCGAGAACCTCCAAAAAACCCCTTTAAAACAAATATTTGCCATGGAAACAAGATGGAGAAGGCTATTTTTTTTTTTTTTCAGGGGAAAGACAGAACAGCCCAGCTCTGGTCCTGACCACAACTGATCTGGTTTCACACATAAATAAACTGCTTTTTGCTTCCAGCCTCTAATAGCCTCATTCAAACATGTTCCGACAAGCCAGAAAGAAACACTACTAACCTTGCCAGCTATTTTTTTCCTCTTCTCTGGAAGAGATGTCAATCACCCACAGAGCATTCAAGGAACTGAATGGCATCTTGCTAAGTCGGTTCATGCTGTGTCCTGCACCACAGAGATATGGTGCCCTGGAGTTGTGCGTTATCAGCATCAGAACCTCCAGATGGACACAGGATGCCATCCCGACCCAATTCTTGCTCACCCCAGGAACGCCACACACCAACCAGGCTTTGAAAATCAGCCTAATTGTCAGGAAAGTCTCAGGCTGGGCAAAGAATCTGGTCCCTTCCTTCCTAGTAATGCAGCTTCAGGATTAAGCAGCTCAGATCCACACTGAAGTCAAGCACCACGTGGAACGCGTGGGCTTCCGAATATTTTTTATCATTCGAGTGCACCCACAAGGAAAGGATGCCCCAGCAAGTGTCACAGATTATGTTGTGGCTGCCCCATCCCTGGAGGTGTTCAAGACCAGGTTGGATGGAGCTTTAAGCAACCTGGTCTGGTGGGAGGTATCCCTGCTCAGGGCAGGGGTGTTGGAACTGGATGATCTTTAAGCTCCCTTCTAACCTAAACCATTCTATGACTGTATAAAACAGAGCTGAAGACCTCACCCAGACATGGATATGTGGGAAACTGAAACCACACACAAAAAAAGACCCAAAAATGAAATACATGCATGAAAGACAAGCAAAGTACATACTGTCCAATTTGAAGTTGGATGGTCTGTATGGAAGAAGCTCTCCTGGTGACCACCCAAGCCAAGAAAGCGGGACAGATTAAGCCTCCCACTTTCTACAACATGACAACACCAACAATTTAGATGCAAGCCTTCCTCCTTCATCCCCCCCTGCTCTTAGTGACCACTCCAGCCTGGTTTGGTCTCCTGGAAGAGCAGGTTTCTCACACCACCATTTGCTACTCAACGCTTCCAGGGCTGCTTTGAGTCCAACATTTTCTATTTGACCTCAGAAGCAAGTTTTGAAAACAAGCTGCTACCTTTTAAAACCCTGTAGCTAAGAAACTGCTGTTCTCCAGGTTTGGAAAAAGTAGCACAGGGGGAACTTAAAAAAAAAAAAAAATCAGAGGTATAAATTTGCTCAGTGAAAAAGCCAAAGCCAGTTCCTGAAGAATGTCATATGCCTCAAAAAAGACAAGAACAGATTGTTGCACCAATGACTGCAGCTGCACCAGTTATTTCCAAAAGATTATTATTAGTGAGTGAAATCTTATTTTCCCATTTACAAGCAACGGTAGATTCTCACAGAGACTTCAGTTCCTCTCTTCCATTTTTAACAACACCATGTCAAATATTTCTGTACCAAAAAGTCTGTAAACTCCTCCAGGTAAAATACCTTTCACAAGTAAAATAACCCTGAAATAACTTTAAGATCCAGTGGTACAGAAGAGATGAATGCTTTTCCTTAAAAACAAACAAACAAAAAACCCCAACCCAGGAGCAGGAAAAAAAAAAAAAAGAAAAAAAAAGAGAAGAAAAACAGCTTCCTGGCTTATTAAAACAAACAAAAAAGCCATTTTCAAGGAACTCAGCTGCAAGAGAAAAAGTATAAGGAATTCAGGAGCAGCACATGCAGTCTCTGCTCTGGGCGTAACCACAAATCCTCCCTCAACTGGCAGCCTAATTACATGCTAGGACATATTTAAGAACCACCAGGTACAGCTTTATTGGCATATTTACAAATTAAAGCCGAGCAATTCTTTCTTTGAAAGGTCTCTCTGGATATCAAAATCTTTCCATCTTCAGACACCGTTTCCTCATTCTTAACTCCTACTTCTTGGAAGTCTTTCGCAAGTGCTGCCAAATCCTCCAGGGCTTGTATTTTGCTGCAGGTTAAATACCAATTAAAATAATTTTCCTGGAGCTGGCACAAATGTCTGAGAACATCCATGGACGCCCTGAAGAAAAACACTTCTGAGGGCAAAGAAGGATCAAATTATCTCGCAGGAAAACCTGGAGGAACAGCTCAGGCTTGGGAGAGCCCCTGGCAACAAGGCGAGACAGGGAAGATGCACAAAAGAGATCATTTCGGTGGTCAGGACCATCAACAAGAGCTGAGTTCAGTGCGTCCTTCACCACCATGGTTCCCTTAGATCTTTGACCATGTCTCAATGTGCATTTAAGGAAGCAACTAACTGTAAGGGGACCAGATCCCTACTGAGCCTTCTGGGTGCTACTGCATCACAGTCAACAAGTCCATGAAGGCTTTTCAAAAGCCAGATACACCTAGAAATGCAGGTGAACAAGAGCCAAGGAGATGGGGGAAGGGAGAAGTGCTTATAAGATCCAGAGAAGAACCCTTCACGTTAGCCCCAGCGTGGCTGAGCTGGAGGCTGCTGAGCCCAGGGAAGGAACCAGCACTGCCTCCTGCCAGCTGGTTCCCACCAGGAGGACCCAACGCCCCAACAGCCACCCACCAGCCCCTGACCACCCCACAAAGACACAAGGGGTACTCACTGGCTTTCTCCGTTCGTGCAAACTGCCCCGCTATCAACCACGACAGGGCCGTGACCGCTGCAAGAGCTCCTATGTGCAAGAAAGGGGCTGTGGCCTGCAGGACATGAGAACAGGAGAGAAAAAAATGAGGACAAACACCCCGGCACCTTGCAAATTCACTGATCTTACAGGCTCCACAGTGCAACAGACCACTCTGTTCCCCGTTGGATTTCACACCATTCCTACATGAGGCTCCTGCATCTGTTTTGGCCACCTCTTCTTCCAAAGCTTATCGTTGCCTTTGGTGCTCATGAAGGCAAAGCAGGAAAGCTCTAAACTCCTTCTTGGGGAATAATGTACCCAAACCCACAGATGATATTTGGAAAAAGTCTCCTTAGACACTATGCAAATTCAAGTAAGGCTCTTGGTGCCACTAAGTTTTAAATTTCTTGTACTCCAGTTGACTACAAGACATTGAGTCAGTAGCTCAAAGTCTGGATGGATGGAGATCAGTGACGAGCGGTTTCACTCAGGGGTCTCCATTTGGACCAGTACTATTTAATATCTTCAGCAATGGCGTAGACAGTGGGATCGAGGGCACCCTCAGCGAGTTTGTAGATGATACCAAGCTGAGTGGTGCAGCTAACACGCCTGAGGGAAGGGATGCCATCCAGAGGGACCTGGGTCAGTCCCTCTGCTCTGGGGAGACTCCCCCCCAGTGCTGCCTCCAGCTCTGGTGCCTCAGCACAGGAGAGAGGTGGACCTGTTGGAGTAGGGTCAGAGGAGGCCACGGAGATGCTGCCATTGATGAAGCCCCTCTGCTGTGAGGACAGGCTGAGAGAGTTGGGGGGGTTCAGCCTGGAGAAGGCTCCAAGAAGACCTTATTGCAGCCTTCCAGTACTTACATGGGGGCCTACAGGAAAGATGGGGAGGGAGTTTTTATCCAAGCCTATTGCAACAGGACAAGGGGTAATGGTTTTAAACTAAAATAAGGTAGATTCAGACATGATAAAAGGAAGAAATATTTTGCAACAAGGGCAGTGAGACACTGGCCCAGGTTGTCCAGAGAGGTGGTAGATGCCCCATCCCTGGAAACATTCCAGTTCTGGTTGCATGGGGCTCTGAGCAACTTGATCTAGGTGAAGATGTCCCTGGTCATGGCAGGGGGTTGGAATAGGTGGCCTTTAAAGGTCCCTTCCAACCCAAACTATTCTATGAACACCATGGACTGGGGTGGACCATAGTGTATCAACACAAGAGAAAGTTTGAGATGGATCCTGAGTCATGCTTTTGTTCTCCAATTGCTTGCCTAATTTATTTTTTTTTTAAGAAAAAAAAAAAACAAAAAAAACCCCAAAAAACAAAAACCAAAATGAAGAAAAGGGAAGCACTTCTGAGAAATGTTAGTCACTCATGTGAATGCTATTTTTTCCCCTCCTGTATTTCTGTATAGCAATGATCACCAGTAAAACCTCTCAAACCTTTCAGAGGCAAAATATTTTGGGACCCCTTTTGAAGAAGAGGGAAAAAGGAATAGAGAGCAGGTCTATCAATAAATTAATACTTTGTAACTATTTTTCTCTAAAACTTATTTAGCCCTGCAGCATACAACCAGTCTTTCTTAAAACAGGACTAGAGCACAGAAGTCACATTCTTTTCAGATATATATAAATTTATGTGTAATGTAAAAACAAACCCAGAGTACTCCTCCCATAGGACTGGGAAGAGCATGATGCTCCAGGCCTGGACACCAATGTCCAGAGCATTCCTAGCCAAACCAAGTGGAGGAATTGCCTTCTCTCCTCCAGCAACTCTGAGTCACACCCAGCCTCAGTATTTTCCACCTCTAACTCTGCAGCCAAGCCCTGGTTTGAGTTTAAAGGAAAGAGCCCAGGAGATGGAGACAAAGTGATATGGTGGCCTTGAGGACTCCATGGGAGTTTTGCTGCAAGTTTTCTCATTGCCAAGGTTTCCATTTTAGGAGTAGAAAGACACACACATGCAGATGCACTGGCCCCTTTGCCCACTCGGAGAAGCATCCTTGAAGACAACTTACTTGCAGTGAAATAAATACCATCTCCCACTCGTCATCCCAAAGCTGTGCTATCGATGACATGGTCACCACGGTAGTTATCAAGGTTGTCACCAGGCCAATCTGCAACAAATATGAGAGTATTTACATACTGTATCCAGTCATCATGGAACTTTTTCTACAGACTGGGAAACGGAGAGAGAAGTTTTGTATGTAATAAATGGCCTAAAACAACTAGCCTCAGGACCCACAAGGAAAGAGGTTGGGCTTGTGTGCTGTGCCAGCATAACCTCCCCTTTCCACCACTCAAGATACAACACTGGGCTAAATAGTCCCAGGAGCACACATCTCATGGACAATCTCTCACTTTCTTCACACGCTGGCCAATGGTACGGAAAGATCAAGTGATTCGTCCTGCCACCACACTGGATCAGAAACAGCTTTAATTGGGTTCTGCCAGGCTGTGGAGATGATCCCATATTCTTGGAAGAGGTTGCCCAGGGAAGCTGTTGAGGCCCCATCTCTGGAAGTATTCAAGACCAGGCTGGATAGGGCTTTGAACAACCTGGTTTAGTGGGAGGTGTCCCTGCCCATGGGAGGGGCCACTGGAACTGGATGATCTTTAAGGTTCCCTCAAACCCAAACCATTCTGTGATTCTCCTGGCCCTGCTGAAACAGCCTGTGATGCACCAGTGCTATGGGAGGTTGGTGGACTTTGCTCAACTTGACTCTCCAACGCTTCTGCTCAGGGATAAGAGACTTGAGCACACCCAGACAATGAACGTTGCATTTCTCAGTAAAGGCTGAACACGTGTTCAAGCAAGGCTGTCATTCCCATCACTAAGCAATCATCTCTGAGATGGTTCAGCACAACATTGTGCATGAATGTGACTTCACCTGGGCCTGAAATGGCAACAACCATGTAGTCAGCATCCAAGCCATGTTGACAGAGCGGTTATAACAGATATTGCCCCTTGAGAAGAGGCTGTGGATGACAGTGGCTGAACTGAGATGGCAGAACAAGACCTACTCCGTCAGCCATTTCCCCCAGCCTCCCTCTTCCACCACGTGGAAGCACTTGGGAGTCTGAGTGGAGCAGTCAAAAAGAAAATGTCATCTCCATTTTGAAGGTTAAAAGTTCAAACCATCAAAAACTGGCCTAGAAATAACTCCAGCTGTAAACACCTAAAATCTGGGCTGTCTGTCAAAAATAGTTCACCGTCCTCCGCCTCTCCGTCTGGTGTCTCAGTCTCTGCTGTACCGCACGCCTGCTGGATTAAAAGGATGGTGCTGCTCTGTGTCTCGATCTCATGTTCTGTCTAGATCTGAAATCTGTGTGGGAGACTTGGGCAGAAAAGGCCAACAAGTACGTAACAGTGAACTGATCATCTAGGATGCACAGGACATCTCTAGACTGATTTCAGATCTACTTAATACTTTTGACAAGCAAATAGAAAACTCCACGTTCCCAACATTTACAGAAATTGCTACTGTACACAAGGATGTGATTTCTCATTCTAGTTAAAGTTTAGCCCTCAGTTCCCACCTGCTGTTCCTCTCCTAGATGCTCCCAGACAGACCTACCAACAGCACAAGAGGCATCCATAGGACAGCAGTGGCTTACCCTGAGCCTCTAACTTTTGGGAAACATGAACAAGAAAGGGCCAACTTGACTCAGGTTGAAGATGATTCCTGAGCCAAGAGGCTGCATCCAAACCAACTTCCAACCCCTACGAGCCCATTTCTGCACATTCAAGGAAGGACGGGATTTACTTGCTTATTTAAAAGACACCCCCCCAGTGGCCTATAGTGGTAAACCACACTATTTCAAGATATTTCCTCATTAAGGACTCTGAATTAATGACTCTGAGACATTAAGGACTCCAAAGCAATGCATGGGGACAACTGCACTTTGCCAAGGGGCCTTGCACACAGAAGTCATTCTACTCAGACCATCGCAGGTCAGACCTCTGGGCCACCAGCCAGGGTGTAACACCAGCACATAACCAGGATTGAAACTACTTCTCATCCATTTTACATCCCCCAAAAGCTGAACTTAAAAATTCAGCAGCGACAGAAGACTCCGTCAACTAGATTTCTCCAGGACAGCCCTAATTCCCTCGATGTCACTGCCCGTGCAGCACAGAGGTGTCAAATGTATCTCCATTTCATCATTTCCTCCTCCGATCAGCTCTGATTTATGGCTTCTTATCCTCCCCCATTATCTCCAACTTGGCTTATGATGCTCAGCTGTTTTTGCAGGACTACAGGAGAAAATTGGAAGGAATCCTGCTATTTGCATATACCAGCCTTTTCTAAGTAATATATATTTGACAGTAATTCAGCAGAGAATATTAACTTCATCCAGTCTCTTATCTAAACCTCCTTAGAAAGCTGAGGGAGGTGTGGGGAAGGGAAGAGAAACAGAGCGACACATCTGAGCTGCGATGAAAGGTGGACTTTTTTGGAAGAAGGGAAGGAAGGGTAGGTTTCTGTAGGCAAGAACTAACTGATCTTCACCAACACATTCCTCTTCTGGGCTTACTCATCCAAACCCACTAGCCACCTGGAGCATGTCTGAAAAATACCATTTCCCCCGATGAAGAAACATATGTTAGACTCGAAAAATCAACAATTTATTTTCCAGCAGCAGTCAGACAGTCCCCACCCACCCTTTGCATTGCATCCCCTCCTCCCAAGGAAGCACAATTTCTATAGTTTCTAAGAAAAAAAAAAAAAAAGAGAGAGGGTGGGGAGGTCTGTGCTCTCCCTGTCCTAAGGAGCAGTACATCTGTTCAGGCTCTGATCCTGCACGACCTTGTCACCATCAGAACCATCAATTTCAGGAGAAGCTGTGTATTGGCAGATTCAGGACTGGTCCCTTAATTACCTATTAGCAGAATGCCAATTACAACTGAATCCTGGCAAGCTACTTTCTTTGGCACAGTCTCTCCCCACAGCTTGCTACATACCCTTCCTCTCCCCTTCTGTGCTCCAAACTCCAGATTACCGTCTTCTCTTACATTTCATGGTGTTTTTCTTTTCAAATTGCTTCACATACAAATCAGGACCTCCTTGGGTTCCACCAAACCACAACCTGCACATTGCACACCCCAACTTTTAACACCTATATCTTCTCCCAAGGCTTTTCTACAGTGGTTTCCTCCAAGGACATCCTGAAAAGCTTCACATCTGCTCAGCCACTCCTCCAGGGCTGAGCTCATCACAGAAGGGAGCACCAGAGAGGTTCATAATAGTTCACTGAGTCAAGACCAAAGTCAAGCTGCTCTAATGACATGGTATTTCTCAGTCTCCAGAAGTGCCGCCCCCTCCACCCTGCCCCCTGCCACCAGGTACCCCAAAGCATTTCACCAACCATGGAGCTATTGTCCCCAGGCTTGGACTGCCCCTACTGTGGAATTTGCTTGGCCCTCTGTGATGAGGACACATGCACCACATGACATCTAAAGTTTATGCTCTTCCCCAAAACACCATGAAGAGAGGTACCACATGCACCACCCTCTCCTTGGCCTCCTGTTTTATGGAGATCCTGCTCCTTTCCAAGCTGAGAAGAGGCATTTACCTTGTGAAGCCAGTGCAAGTTCATTTGCTGTCCCACAGCTATGTGACATAGTGCTAGTATCTGGGAAGGAAGAAATCAAGAGTCAGACAATGACACATCACAACCATCAAGTGTTTGCACGTACAGGAACACCACATCACCACAAAAGTTAACCCAACAGGCCAAGGCAGAAATCAGGGCTGGGGATGGGTCCAGCAGACAACACCTGGCCCATTTATACAGACAGATCCTCTCCAAAGCCAAGGACATGGAGGAAAACACTATCCTCCAAGAAGCGGGGAGCTGGAGAACCTGGTCCATGGGTGCACAGCTCCTGGGACCTCAGGAAGCAAAGACTACACAGGGTCAGGTACTGGCGTGCTACCTCAATGGACACCACCTTGAAGGTCCCAGCACTCTGGGATGCGGGGAAACAACTTGTACACATGACTGGTAGAAACACCAAAGTGGGGTTGGGGCCATACTCAGGGAAACAAAAGCTGTATTTCTCCTTGGGCCATCTGCACCACCAATATCAGGGTCTGTCTTTGCTCTCGGTCACCTGAGGTCAAAGACCATACATTTTTCCACTTTCCATTTATTTTAGCCACTTAAAGCTAAGAGAGAGGGAGAGAGAAATCACTTCTGAAAGGAAAATTGCTCAAGTGACAGATGGACTGAGAAGTTCATACCCTTTTTAAAACAAACGCACAAACCTTTAGGAAATGGCATTTTATTCCACTCACCAGTAACACTGTAATGTAGGTAAATCCAGCAGCAGTTGTTACAAGGATTGGAATGGACCAGTCACTCCAATATCCCATTCGGTTATATAAAAACCTGAAAGATAAGCATGAAGGACAGATTAAGAAGAGATTCCACACCATAGCAACTTCGTTAGGATTAGACAAAACTTTAGAAAATGGACCTTTCCGTTTCCACCGTACAGACAAGAGAGAGGTAACAAAAAGAACAAGTCACGTGGAAACAAAATCCAGCTTTTGTGCTTTAATTTCCCATGAAGGATCAATCCTGCAGCGAGGAATCAGACAATTATGTCAAACACAGAAACAAAGCTACTTTGGAAAAAAAAAAAATAATCATACGTGACCAGAACTTGAGTTTTCAGAAAAATATTCCATATAAACAAGGGGAAAGCGTCCCCACATGTGGCGGTGGTTGCCTAAACAATAGATCCAATGCTGTCCCACGTGCATATAGACTCATAAATACAATATAGAGATAGTATCAAGGACAGGGGACGAAAATCAATGATGCTGTGCAGAGCTGTGCTATATACTTGAGGTGTAAACTCTTTGCAGAGGGGTGAGCTGATGGAAGAAGTTGCTTTCCTGTACCTATCAGAGACTGTCTCTTATTCTAATGGACTGTAGTGAAGGTCCAATCTTGAGCGGAGAGTGTCAGGAGTTGTGCTCAGGACTTCCCCAAACTGGGTTGGCTAGAGGAACCACATCCTTCTGACCTTCTCATCTTCAACTGACTGAAGGGTTCATCTGCCCAGCCTGAAGGATGCTTGAGGGGTGTTTTGGCTCAGTGGGTTCCTTTGTCCCGGTCCTTCTGTTTACTTTAAAGCTCTAAGAAAGAGATAGGCCATTCAATGGCTCTGCAATCCAACCTTGGCAAGAGGCAGCAGCAATATCTTGATGCATCAGATGATCAGAGCAGGGAGTGAAGCAAGGTTAGAGGAGTGAGGTATAGATGACACCCTACAGGTATATCTCCAAAGCATGTACCCCCAACCCAGCTTCTTTGGTTCCTTCTAGGCCATCGCTCACCAGTGAACTCTCCAGCTGATCTGCCCCCATGAAGAACAGTTGCCACCTCATCAAGGCTTAACAGCACAAAATGCATAGAAGCCAACTGTTCTTCCTATGGCCTAGTGGTCACAGAACTGCTCTAGGAACAGAGGAACCCACATTCATTCCCTGCCTTAGCTTTTGGGATTGCAATATTCTTCCCCTACCACCTCTCCAACCAACAGGCAAAGAGGCAGGCTCCATCTTCCTGCTGAAACTCATTTTCTTCATTCCTCTCCCCTATTTATCCAGATATCCTCCCCAATCTCAGCTATCAGGTTTTCCAAACCTGTATTTCAGAGGGCAATTGGGCTCAGCATCCTGCCTCTTCTCATCACTTTCATAAAGTCATTGGGCAACGAAAGGTTTAGGAACAGGAGCACCAGGCAAAGCAGACCATGATTCACAGCAGCACAGTAAAAGACACTGTCTCTTCTGCCTGGCAGTGGGTCTCAAATGTCAAATTTGCATTTAAACAGCAATACACTTCCCAGTAAAACCATCCTGGAGTTGAATTCCGGAGTCATTAAAGCATATTGCAGCAAAGCCACAGCAAGACACAAGATAGACTCAGTCCACTACCTTCCCTGGCCAGGAGTTCAGATGGGGACCCAGGCCCCACCAACTCCAGGAGAGAAGCAGGCAAATCCCAAAACCCTTCTTGCAACTTCTGACACTTCAAGCCTGACCTGGATTAAGACTTTTTTCACTGGATTTTTAGAAAAAAAACATCATTAGGTTGACTTGGCTTGGGGCTAACATCATCTCCATGCAAATCCTCTGGTACAGCAGGGATAAGATGGGTACAGGGTGAATAATCATCAGCCAAGAATTCTGGTCTGGCAACTGCCCCATCTATTTCGTCCAGGAGTAAAGCTCCAACGTAGGATCTGGAGAGAAAATTCTTAGGCTCAACAAACATGACCCGTGTCCAGGTTGTGCTTAGAAAATATTCAAAAAGCCATAACAAAAAGGAACTGGAGGGATTTGGACATGCTGTTAGTAAAAAAGAGAAAAAGGAAGAGAGCACTCCCCTGAAGCCTTTGCTAATGCCACCACCAAGAGCTTTCCTAGCTCAGCTTCAATACCTTTAAGTTTTTGCTCTGATGACCCTTCAAGTGGCCCTCTGATAGTGTCAGGTCTCCACTTGATGTGCAAATGACTGTTTTAAAATGCTGTTTCCATGGTAGTTATGAACCAGACGAGCCTTCTCCACAACCAAGGAAGAAGAAAAATTTGCTACACAGACTTGCATTGATAGTCCTGCTCCAGAGGGAACGTAGCCAGGTTCACAAATTACAGTATCTCCCACATCCTTCATTAACCAACATTGAGCTTTCTGTTGCATTCCATAGCTTGCACACTGGGGACCTATAGTATAATGCAATTAAGTGTAGGCACCACAAAGAAATGCCCAAAGCAATAGATTTTTAAAAATATTTCCTTAAATTTAAGAGGCACAAAGCCCTTTCATTGACAGGGACCTCATCACATATTCAGCCTCCCAGAAAAAGGTAAAAAGCCTGCAGCAATACATGCCAAGCTGTAATTTTGCCTTGTCTTTCTAAAGCCCATTTCAATCCCAGAATAGTCCCTTAAGCCTTTACAAGTTTAAAGGCCAAATCACCGCATTTACGTAGGTAAACCCTATCGCTGCCACAATTTAACTAGGTCAGTTTGGTTTTACATAGATATGTGCATAGAATCATAGAACAGTGAAGGCTGGAAGGGACCTTTCAGATCGAGTCCAACCATCAACCTAACACTGACAAAACCATCACTAAACCATCCACTGCTGGAGCCTGAAGAAGCTGCCTGAACCACAGGCAGGGTTTACTATGCTCAGGAAGAAATTTTTTACTATGAGGGTGGTGAGACACTGGAACAGGTTGCCCAGGGAGGTTGTGGATGCCCCATCCCTGGAAGTGTTCAAGGCCAGGCTGGATGGGGCCTTGAGCAACCTGATCTAGTGGGAGGTATCCCTGCCCATGGCAGGGGGGTTGGAACTAGATGATCTTTGAGGTCCCTTCCAATCCTAACCATTCTATGATTCTATGATCTGTAGGTTTCTGGTACCTTTTAAGTCACCTCTGGCAGACGTTCAGCAGCGTTTAGCAGAGCTCTGCACATCTGGGTTAAGAAATGAAGAATATTCCTAATGAATTCCAGCTCCATGTACCATTTTAACCAAAAGAACGCAGAAGACAGAGACTGTAACATTTTTGTTTCAACTTAGAATAACGAGGCTTTTCATTAGCATGCTAATAACCTCGCCAAGAAGGATCTGGGATTATGGAGGACATAAAGTTGAACAAGCCAACGGGGTATCTCCACTGTGAATAAGTCAAACTACTGGGTAGCATGAAGAGAACTGTCCCCAGCAGATCAAGAGAAGTTGTTTTCCCTTCTGCCCAGCACTGGTGAGGTGGCACCAGCACCACAGTGCTCTGGTTTGGGCTTCTCAGTACAAGGAGGATGTGTAGGGGGTCCAAGGCAGAACTACCAAACCAAGATGGTGAGGAGGCACCTAGGGAACATAGCTTACTTGGAAAGCTTGAGGAAACTGGGCTTGTTTAGTCCCAAAGAGAAGAAGCTGTGAGATGATCTAATTGCTGCCCACACTGTCTGAGAGTTATGAAGATGACGAAATCAAACCCTTCAAGAGTGACAGTCACTGTCACAAGGGGAAACAGCCCTCAGAGGTTTGGGTTGAAAAACCTTCTCCTCCTCACAGAGAGCAGTGCAGTGCTGGAACAAGTCCCAGAGAGGAGGGATGTCTTCATCCTTGGGGTTTCAAGATCTCAGTCAACTTAGTCTACTGCTGGCAATAGTCCTCCTTTGAGGGGCTGGCTGGACAGATGCCTCCAGTCTTTCTTCTCCTGCTGTGGTGGGGCAGGTTGAAGTGTAGTTGCCTGCACGTGACTTGAAGAAGGAGAGCTCACAAGGATGAGCTTCAGAGGGCAGGGGCGAGCACAGCAGGTCATCACCCTGATGTGACAGCAATTCTTTGTCCTGGTTCATCCAGGAAGCCCCTGCCAGTAGCTCCGTGTGTCAAGTCCTGTGCAGAGCTGGTGTTTGCACCTAAGAGCTCTCCCTCTGGCCTGCAAGAGGTTATGGCTTGCAAATAAATCAGTGGAGCAGAGAGGAAGGCAACAGGAACAAGCACCAAAGAAACTTTGACCACAAACAATGTCAAGTAGTAACAGCCACTGAAGAACCGCAAAGATGGGGTTTCTAAGAGCAAGGACCCCACTGCATCTCATCAGAAACAGGCTCACAGCCCTCTTGGGACCAAAATGATGTTTTCATCTCCTTTAGACCCCGTCTGGCTGAAAACTGTTCTGTTTTAATGGGGCCCACACATCTGTGCTGGGAGGGAAGAGGGCCAGTCTCGGGTTGAACAGACCCAGTGGAAATTATTTCCTCTCCGCCTGGAACCAGCGTGGCTGTAATTAAAACCTCGCCCCATGTTATCATCCCCCCTCCCTGCCTTTCCGCAGCATTTCAGGCTGTTTTTTCAGAAACCCTGCTGTTCTCCTCAACCTCTGGTGCCAGCGCGTGGAGCAGGGATATAATTGAGGTTACGGCACATACGAAGCCCTGACCCATTTTCAGCGCTGAATGGCAAGGCTTGAAGAGATGTAGCCCTGCTACCTGGCATCCAAAGAGCATCTTCCATGACTCTTATCCACCAGAAGGCTTGCTTTCCCAGTGCCATCAGTCCAAAAGTGCTTTAGAACCCTGTGAACACCAGATTCCACAGCAGGGGAAGGATCTTTGGGCTGCAGGTGACATCTGTGGGCATTCTAAAGCCCAAATACCTCTCGTATCCAGAGCAGACCTCCAAAATCTCCTCCCGTTCCTGCATGACCATTTGGAAACCCAAAACTTCGCAGTGCCGTGGTTGCAATGCCCATTCACAATGTCCACGGGGCTTTGCTTCATCTCTGCATGAGGTGTTTTTTTTCCCCAGCCCTTTCTCAACTTCGAGCTAAGCCAGATTTGGCTTTGCAGTGGCGCAAACGAGGCGCGTTCACATCCTTTACTGAAGGTCTGAATTGAAAGAAAGAGGAGTTCCAAAATACCCTTTTCTTAAAAAGTCTTTTTTTTTCATGCTAGTATTATAAATAATGAAGAGTGATGGTTTCAGTTCTCAGACTATGGATCTGAGCAAAGAGAAATACTGCACTCCTGGGAGGAGACAGCTCACGCCATGAAGTTAGTAAACACTCTCTCTCACACAACTTCAACATCTAAAGCAGATGATTTATTTAAGGGATCAACTACCCCCTGGGTTTTAAAACGCAGTTTACATATTATCTTTGACAACAAGATGATGTCAAAGCAGTTTGGTTAGAAGAGATCCCAAGGTACTGTCAAAACCTTTTAAGATGCTGCTGAGATAGTAAAAGGGAGAATAATTTCCAGCACTGGGGGGAGCTGGCAACACCCTAAACTCCCCAGCACATCCCACTGGAAAGCTTGTTTTCAGCTCCTTCCAACTTTGCAACATTTTCCACACCCATGTCTGCTTCAAGACGAATTTTTTGTCATTTATATTTTGTGGAAAGTTGCAGCCAAGTTGCTCAGTCACTTCCAGAAACAGCCAACCATAGAAACAAACAAACAAACAAACAAGAACCCAAAAGCTTCTACATGATTTTAGCACCATCTTTGGTTTCACACACTGTTCACCAGGGAGCACACCTACCCCAAACTCTGCTACGGCCACACAATGCAGACATGAGGACACACTACATCTATCAGTGAAGACAGACAGAAGTTCTCCTTCGATCTCACTTCCCATCTCCCTTTCCCTTTACTGTCATTAACAAGTCCATCTGAAGAACCACAGTGCATCCAGCCCAATGTCAAACAGTTCTCAGAGGTATATGATGGCAGCCAAATTTGTTAAGGGTTTGACATCTTGTAAGAGGAAAACTCTACTCACCAGTTGATTTCATTGTAGTCATTGTGAACTTCCCACCAGAAGTAAAACCAGACCAGGGTCAGGAAGAAGGACGAGGTGAGGATGAGGAACCACAGGCGCTCCCACTGCAGACAGAAAGAGAAGTCAGCGTTAACACTATCCTGTTTCAGGGTCAGTGCCCCATCCTGTCCTACATCTCAACTAGAAACTGGTAAGATCAGATGGAGGACATTTGGTGCCCTTGCCCATGGCAGGGATTTTGGAACTAGATGATCTTTAATGTCCCTTCCAACCCAAACCATGATTTCCGAGGGGATGTTTCACACCTTTCTCCCCTGGGGGAGGTGGAAGACGCAACTCTCGTCCCCAGCTCTGGGCAGAGGGGTCACTGATGTAGATCCATCCTGTACAGGGCTGGGACAGCATTCCTCCAGCTCCCAGGGTGTGTGGAACGAGGGAGCATTTCTGGATAGTTGGGGTTTGGGGTTGGGTTTTTTGGCTTGCATTTTTTTTTTGGCAGCAATTGTTTAATCAACTTTTCCATTCATATGTGAGAGATGCAACTTGACATCTTATCCTCTCATGGGTTCAGCCTAAATGACTGAGTAGTTACCCCACGGCAAAGGCAACGCAGCAGTTTAGGGATGCTTGTTAGGGATGCTTCTGCTACACAGACACATGAACTCCTTCCCCCCAGGCACTCAGATCCCGCAGAGCCAAGCCACCCATCCGCAACATTTATTCCCACCACCACCACATATGTAAACGTTTTGCAAATGATACGGCAGGAGGAGAGACCACAGGAGCATTGGATGAAAGATATTTGCACCAACGTTAGGTTTTGGTTAATCTTTCAATTAATATTCCACACCCCCAAAGAATTAAAAAAAAAATAAATAAAAAATAAAAAAATCCCTAAAACATCTGTTCGATGCCCCACTCCAATAGCGTGGGTAAAATCCTAAAGCATGAGGACATCCATGATGAGAACAGTGTTACAGGAAAACTGTCCCTAACCAGCACCATTCCCATGTGCTCCTTGTTGCTCTTACTCTGCAGGCATTAAATAGTCCACATATGTTTCCATTTCAACCAGCATCCAGTCTGTTCAGAACAAAACACTGAAATAAATTCGCTATGGAAAAATATGCAAATGAATCCTCTCTTCCCAGAATGAGCAAGAAGGGTTGAAAAATGAAAAAGTGTCTGAACAACTCTACTGCTGTAATTTCTTTCTAGACCCTGAGCACGCCATTAATCTCTTTTGAAAATGCCCTTTTCTCTAGTGAACTGTCTCATGGCTTTTCAATTATGCAAAACAATGTAACCGATATAAACACTGTTTTGGTGATATAAGAAACACCACTGTTCTTCGCCTTCCCTTTCCATCTTAAGGGCTGAAGCTATTTACTTCACCACACGTTGACTGTGTTTCATCAGGCATCACCCTGGATACCAATCGTGTGATACAGCTCTCCCTTGTACGCTCCATCTCATAAAAAGTGCCAAAAGAAAGAGAAAGCAATAAAAAGGGCTGGAATTATTTAATTTTCACTGTGCCAAAAATGATGTCTTCTGCTGGAAATTCCCAATTCTTGGCCACAGGTTGGGGTCAAAACTTTTCTTCAACTCGGCTCAAGTTTGTTATCCAACTTCAATCAAACCTCAGTAGCTCCAGGTGCCTAATTCCCACATGGGGCTTTCTATTCCAGATAAATGGGGCAAAAGGAACCAGAAGGTTGTACAAAGGGACTTCTACAGAGCAACTGCCAAGTTAATTCAAAACCACACAGCCAAATTGCTCTGCCATGACCTTAGAGACTATCATCTCCCCACCTCGTGCACAGATCTGCACCTATATGTACAAGTGACCTCTTGGAGGGAAAGCACTAAGGGTGAAATTTGATTTTTTTTTTTCCCCCCCAAACACCCCACCTTTGGTAGCAGGATGCCAGCTATAGCATCTGCATCAGCTCCACAGCCAACACCAGCCCCCCCAGCCCAAAGAGCAGCAGCAAGGCTGCAACTTTCTTCTCTCAGCCTAGAGAAGGCTCTGGGGAGACCTTATAGGGGCCTTCAAGAGGGCTTCAACAAGAAAGCTAGAGAGGGACTGTTTGCAAGGTCATGTAGCGACAGGACAAGGGGCAATGGTTTTAAACTAGAGCAGGGTAGGTTTAGATTAGACATTCAGAAGAAGTTCTTTACATTGATGGTGGTGAGACAGCGGAACAGGTTGCCCAGAGAGGTGGTGGAGGCCCCACCCCTGGAGATATTCAAGGTCAGGCTTGATGGGGCTCTAAGAAATCTGATCTAGTTAAAGATGTCCCTGCTTACTGCAGGGGGTTTGGACTAGATGACCTTTAAATGTCCCTTTCAACCCAACATATTCTATGATTCTATGAACTTCATCTCCATGATGAACCTCCACTGCTGCACAGCCAAGCCAACCCTTTCCAACCAAGAAACTTCAGATTAATATCCACCCATGCGACACCTGGATTATATAAACACCCAAACCAAAACCCACTCAACACCTTCACTCCATCCCACCGAAACTTCCCAGGAGAAGGCAATTGCGAACCCTTTCAGCAGGCTATGACTGTTTTCTCCTGGATGCCTTCCAGCTTGCAGATCTCCAAGCTTTCAAACCTCATTTTCCCTATTGCTTGCAGGTTTTTTCCTCTGCATTTGGGTCTAAAAACCTCCTTGCACTTATCAGTATCATTGCTGAATCAGTTAAACAAACAGGTTTTTGCAAGGCAAGTGAGGTATAAAGTATCTCAAGTGCTGAGGACCAACATTGCTACAAAAAAAAAAAAAATATCCTCAAGCTCTTTAAAGGTCATTATGGGATAAGCTTGGCCACTATTCATGCACTGGATGACACTGATTTGATAAACAAGCCAAGAAAAACATTTCAGAACATGTTTGGCCTTTTTTTTTTTTTTTCATATATATATATATTTTTCCCCCCACATTTCCATGCAAGCAGCATAGCTTGTGTCAAGCTCTCCAAAAGCTATATTTAGTCTGTCCTTGGTGGTGCACTTGCCAGATATATTTGCCTGGCTGATTTTGTGAAAACCCAGTCAAATTCTTCAAGGGCTGACATACTTCATTGAGTTCAAGCACAATTCTGAGTGGGCTTCCAGAAGAAGAGGGAACATCTTTCCAGCATCACTAATGCTGAACCAGAAGCTGAACCTATATGAATCTGACCTACGTGCACAATACATTGTCTTTAGCCCAGGTTCTGTCCAACCCCCCTCCATATATCCCCCATCAGAAGAGTCTGAGGTCCCTACTTTGCAAGCTCCTCACACGCTTTCAAGCAAGGTGAAATCTGCAACGTGCAACAGCTTCAAGCCTCTAGTACCAAAAATAAAGACTTAAAAATCACATCAACCTGATCACTCAATCACAGACACAAGTAGGTGGAGGAAACGGTGCCACTTCACCTACAGAAACTCAGGCAGAACCACTAGAAAGTCTGAAAGCGCTTGAAAAAATGTCCACATTTTCTGCTTCACGAGATTTTATAAGATTGTCAGCATTGACATTTCGGGCAGTTGTTCTAGAAAACCTTCCTTCCCCACCCTTCCCTTTTGGTTTCTCCCTCTTCCCATAATAAGATGGGCATGCTCACTAGTTCCCAGTTACACAAGCCGAGCTTCACCCCGAGGAGCTCACACAGCACTCAGTATTGTCTGGCAAATGAACTCAAACCACATCTGTATTAGCACCTTCATTCATATCAGGATACGTCTGGGAAGTAGCTCACCCTTTTGTCCTCCTTTCTGTGTTGTGGTTCACATCCCTACAGGGCTTTGCGTGAAGCTAAACCAGAAGGCGTGCTCCAGGAGTGAACCACACACACCTCAATCACCAACGGGCACTCAGTCCACAGGACCAGATTAGAGATAGGCCTACGTGACCATGCCACCACCTCCAAAATGCTTCTACCATGGATGTCAGGACGTCAGCATCAACTATCTCCTTCCACAAACCTCTTCTCTTGGGCCACGCTACTGCCTAATGTAGATGTAGCCATGATGTCTTGCAGAATGGTACAAAACAGCATTAACCTCGTTATACCAGCATTTAATTAAGCAATAAATGAAGAGTGACCTTTTTCCACCAGCTAAATGGCCAGAAAGGACATGTACCACGCACTCAGTTAACACCCTCAAAAAGCCAACAGGTATGTGGATAAAGTCATGGAGCACACCCACTGAGATGGCCACAGCCCAAAGGAGGATGGAGGGAGTATCAACCCAAATGAGAAAAGTGATTTTGAAGTGAGAATGTTTAAAAGGGTCAGGCACAGGATGAAGATTTTGTGCTGCAGAAGCACTCTTAAAAGCAGGCGTCTTGCACGTACCACTGCACTTGTGATCTCTGGTCTGTGGTGTGGCCAATTCTAGCAACAGAAATAAGATTTCTCACTCCAAGAGTATCTACAGACGTAGTCAGAACAGCCCCAAAAAGGAAACAAATGAAGACTGAGACATGTTGCCAAGCTACAGTTTGTCACTGATATTTAAATTTTTTTTATATCACAAAATCGTTAAAAAACCCAAATAATTAAAAATAAATAAATTAAAAAAAAATAAATCCGTGTTTCATTCACATTGTCCACCACTTCCCTGCATCCCCAATCCTTACCCTGTGTCAGGTGGGAGCATAACCAATGCCAAAGCAAGGAAAGATGGCAAAACAAAAACAAAAAACCCCACAAGTTAATTGAAATTGCCACAGAAAGAGCCAGTTTGTGATTCAGCTGTGAAGTTGCCTCCTGCATTTTACCTGCTCTTGGCCTGCAGGTTTTAATCGAACTCGTTAAAAACAGCCCTGAACTTCACATCACAGAGCACAGAAGAGATTTGCCAATTTGAAGGGATTAGTTTTGGTTAATTGAAGTCTGCGCCAACCTCTTTTGCTGCAACTCCCCAAGACAAGACGAAGGTCGCAGCATTATTTACCACCTGGCACCGGTGGCGCAGGAAAGCAAAGAGGCTCTGGAAGATTATTTTCTCTCCTGTAAGGTCTGTAGGAGATATTATGAAGTTCATCTACATACACACTCCCACCTATCCCTCCTACAGGGACTACTTCAATTTAGTTAAGCGTATTGTATTAGAAGCGATGAGACTTCTCACCGATTTCCACATTTGAGCTGATCGCGTGTATGCTGGAAGACATCTCTTGGTGTGACACCATTTGTAAACCACAGAAACCCAACCACCAACAAATCCATGCTTTTTAAAAAGTATCTTTAGAGGAGATTCCCTGGCTGTGAGTAGAAAGTCATCCTCTACCAAAAGAAGCCACGCACAGAGTTAACGTGCATTTGTCTGTCACAGCCACCCTCTGCTGAACTGCGGGGTGGACACAACTCAATGTTGTGTTGTTCTAGAAAAGCCAAGGAAGAGGCAATAAAACAAAAGGAAATGGCTTCAAGTTGCACCAGGAGAGGTTTAAACTGGATATTAGGAAAAAATTTTGCACTGAAAGGGTTGTCAAGCCTTAGAAGAGGCTTCCCAGGGAAGTGGTGGAGTCACCATCCCTGGAGGTCTTTAAAAGCTGGGCAGATGTGGTGCTGAGGGACATGGAGTAGTGGTGGGTTTTGTCCATATAGGGTTAATGGTTGGACTCAACCTCTCCTTTTCATAATTCATAGAATCATAAAATGGTTAGAGTTGGAAGGGACCATCCAGTTCCAACCCCCTGCCATGGGCAGAGACATATCCCACCAGACCAGGTTGCTCAGAGCCCCATCCAGGGATGGGGCAGCCACAGCTTCCCTGGGCAACCTGGGCCAGGGTCTCACCACCCTCACAGCAAAGAATTTCTTCCCAGGATCTCATCTCAATCTCTCCTCTTTAGTTTAAAACCATTACTCTTTATCCTATGGCTCCCTTCCCTGATCAAGAGTCCCTTCCCAGCTTTTCTGGAGCCCCTTCAGGTACGGGAAGGCAGTTATAAGGTCTCTCCGGAGCCTTCTCTTCTCCAGGCTGAACAATCCCAACTCTCTCAGCCTCTCTTATTTATTTGATGAACCCTTTATCAAGCCTTTAGATCACCAAATTGGCTATTAACTTCCTAAAGAGCAGATCAGCACAGCATCAAGATCTGAACAGAGTGTCATTTGAACACAGAACAGAGAAGGAGCGTTTAAGATCTTAAAATCAAGATTGCCCAGGGTGACACTCCATTGCTCAGAAGTGGCTATCATTGCATTTGCACCTTTTCTTGAGGTTTAAGTATTTTTTATAATTAAGCTGAGTCAATCAGAACACATGTCCTAAGCCCTGTCTCGGGCATGGAGGCAGAACGGAGGAGTACACGATGTTGTGAGATCAGCTCAAATTGCTTGTTTACTGACAAGTATATTCGCAAAGGTCACTGAAATTCTGTGTAACGAGTTAAGCTGCCCCCTTCATTCTTCCTTTGCACCCAGCTGGAGGAGTTGGCTGTGTTTTCAGAAGGGACAGCACAACATTGGCTCAAGGTTAGATACTAGGAAGAACTTTGCTGTGAGGGTGGTGAGAGCCTGGCCCAGGTTGCCCAGAGAAGCTGTGGCTGCCCCATCCCTGGAGGGGTTCTAGGCCAGGTTGGAGGGGGCTTGGAGCAAGCTGGTCTGGTGGGAGGTGTCCCTGGCCCACGTCAAAGGGTTGAAACTAGATGATCTTTGAAGGTCCATTCCAACCCAAACCATTCTACGATTCTATGAACATCTGCTCATTTCTGCTCCATTTTAAAGCCAAGAAAAGCCAAGGCTAGAGCCAGCTGATTTGTTGGCAGCCTATGGGTGAAGCAGAACACAAACATCTCACCTCACTTAAGTTGCTGAAGTCACCCCGGTTAACACTAGTCTTGAAATGACCTCCTCCACCTGTGGTGGTTGCTGGACACCTCTGTCAGCTCATCCCAAGTGAGCAGCAGGACCTGCACCCCTGAGATGTGCCTACATCTCCTGGCCTTATGATAAAACTGCAGGAGTCCCCTCTAAAGCCAAATCCACCGCCTCCAGCATCCTCTCTGGCATCTAGAAGCAACGAAGAGCTTCAAAATGAACTGTAAGGAGAGAAGCCTGCTTTGAACTGTGAACAGGAAAGAGGAAATGCCAGTGCTGGATGGATTAAGGGCTCCATTCCTGCACGGATTAGCTCATAGCAAACAACGGCCCAGCAATCAGCGTGGGCAAAGTTGGGTCCCTTCCAACTTGTGCATCCCGAGAAGCTTTCCGGTAAAGGAAGTCAAATGCCACTGCTGTAATGCTGCTGGGAGCTTGCCCTCATTTATACCGGGATAGTTAATCACGGCAGCTCACAGATGGGAACAGACATTCCCCCTTTCCATTCACATCCAACTGTGTGGCTTGCACCAAACCCTCTGCGGCAGGAGGTGCCCAAAGCTCTCCCAGAGCAGCTGAAACCACAGCGAGCAAGATTTCACCTTTTGTATAGGTGTGAGGTTATCATAGAATCATAAAATGGTTCGGGTTGGAAGGGACCTTAAAGATCATCCAGTTCCACCCACCTACCATGGGCAGGGACACCTCCCACCAGACCAGGTTGCTCAAAGCCCCATCCAGCCTGGCCTTGAACCCCTCCAGGGATGGGGCAGCCACAGCTTCTCTGGGCAACCTGGGCCAGGCTCTCACCACCCTCACACCAAACAAGTTCTTCTGAATATCTCATATAAATCCCCACTCTTTCAGTTTAAAACTATTCCCCCCTCCTCCTAGAGCTCCCCTCCCTCATCATCCCTCCCCAGCTTTCCTGGAGCCCCACCTTGAGGGACTGGAAGGGACTCCAAGGTCTCCCCAGAGCCTTCTCTTCTCCAGGCTGAACCCCCTCAACTCTCTCAGCCTGTCCTCCCAGCAGAGGGGCTCCAGCCCTCCCAGCATCTCCGGGGCCTCCTCTGGCCCCGCTCCAACAGGTCCATGTCTCTCCTGTGCTGAGGCCCCAGAGCTGGACGTAGTGCTTGGAAGTGAGGAGAAGCACAGCAAAGCAGATTTCTTTTCCTGATTAAAAGATACAGTCTTTAAAAGACTAAGAAGCCAGAAAAAAAATTAACAACTATACAGTATGCCACCACTGAGACGAGTCAGAGTAAACAACATACTGTTTTGTGGAAGAAGTTTAAAGTCAGATGAGTGCATCTGACGGTCCACAATTTTTCACAGCATCTCATGAAAACCTTTCACAGGGAGCACAAAGGGGCTTAAAGGCAGCAAGAATAAACCTACGTTCACAGTTCAAGTGAGTCGGCTCTACAGCTGCCTTGGTCTTTCAACAATATTCAATAAAACAGAAGACAGTTCTTTGGAAGAGGGGTGCAAAAGGCAGAAGAAAAATGAAAAAGAAGAAAGCAAACAGCCATTGATCGGCTTCTGACTTAAATCTCCCTCAGCCTGGAGGGCCTCAAATCAAGAAATATCATTGCTAAGATTTACAAAGAGAAGTCAAAAACCCTTAAACCACAGAGCAAGAAAAGAAAAAATATAATAATAAATAAGCCCTTCACCACAGACCGCTGTAAATACCCAACCTTCATTTGAAGAGGAAAGACAGGAAAAACAGGTAGCATTTGCTACGGACCAGGAAGCCAGTGTGACACTGGGGAGGCTGAAGGGCAGCAAGAGGATCAGACGAGCCCACTAAAATCAATAGAAATACTCCAACTCGCTTCCCCGCACTCTGGCTTTGAACCAAAAATCCTTTATTGCTAGATTCATTATTTCAGGAAGGTGGATAAACCGAGTTCCCTTTCAATCCTGCATTCCTCTTGGGTGTTAATTAATATTTCACGCTGCACCAGGAAATCACTTGTCATTATGTGTTATTGGCAGAGCAGGCTCCCTCCTTGTCTCATTGCTACCTCGAGCCGAACCAAGGTTTATTCTGCCAAAACTATTTAGAGATCCCCTTCTTCCTTTTAAATATGTTTTTTTCTTTTCAACCTTCCAAACTCAAAAACTGACTGCTCTGTGGTCCCATGTTCGAAAAAAGTCAGATCAAACCAGAGCCATAAAAACCATCTGTTTCACTTCTCCACATTCACACTGAGTTATAATAAACATCGCACAGAGTAATCCAACCTAACAAGTTAGCTACAATTATTTTTCCATTTCACCTGCTGATAGGATCTGTGCTCCGGTCAGAGGTTTCTGTGATCAGAGACATTAAGCTTGTTTCTAATAAATATAACCAGCTACTGAGAAAACGTGGAAGTCACTCCACACTGAGAAAATGCAAGCGTATTTGTTTATAGCTATCCTGGACAAGAATTATTATCTACACATATATAAGGCTGTGGTGGTCTCCATGTGCAGTCAACCAGAGGTTTGCTCCAAACAAAGGTTTCAATTAAATGATCTAAATTTGCTCTGGAGGAAGCTGGCCCTCTTTGTCAGCTATATAAAGAGCCTCTGAAACCATCTTCTCACTTTCAACACCTACAACCAGAGAGTGTGAATATCTCCCCACCATCCAACCCCTGGGTCTCTTTCCACCAACATTAATAGAAACACGTTCCACCTCCAATCCCCATGACCGGAGAGGATTTTCATGATAATTTTCTGTAAAAGGGTTGCTAAAGAAGCTCAACTTTCATTCTCCTCCCTCCAGCATCTCCGCCAATACCACCACTCAAGCCAGGAGCCCAGGGTCCGAGATGTGATCAATGATTATAAATACTTAAAGGGAGGGAGTCAGGAGGACGGGGCTGGTCTTTTTTCAATGGTGCCCAGTGACAGGACAAGAGGAAATGGGCACAAACTTGAGTATAAGAAGCTCCACCTAAACCTGAGGAGGAACTTCTTTACTGTGAGAGTGGTAGAACACTGGAAGAGGCTGCCCAGAGAGGTGGTGGAGTCTCCTTCTCTGGAGACATTCAAAAACCGCCAGGACAAGATCCTATGCAACCTGCTCTAGGTAGACCCACTCCGGTGGGGGGGTTGGACTTGATGATCTCCAGAGGTCCCTTCCAACCCCATATGATTCTATGTGGCTGCTGGAGAGCCTCTCCCAGCACAGCTTGCGTTCCCCAGCTAGAAATGAAGGAGCAATCGGAGGGATAGACTAGTTTCTGAACTGCCGGTCAACTGACATGAAGAGGGCTCTTGTTCAAGTCAAAGTGCCTCTGGGAATTCATGGCTTTTAGCCTTCACGGCGGACCCTACCCCATTCTCTGTCTCCTGAACACAGTAAACCTCCTGTTCATTCATTAAAAATAATTAAATAAGTAAATAAAAGTCAAGCTAGAGCAGGAAGCAGCTTTTTGACAGTCACCCCCCCATCTTTTTGTTGGTTTTTTTTCTAGAAAAAAAAAGTCTAGTTGTGAAAAACCGAAGACTTTAATGGGAAATATAATATTTTAAAGAAATTTATTGTTGAAGGGCATCTCAGCTTGAGGCTGGAATTTCTGGTCAGAGGAAACCCAAGAGAGAGTGAGCCCTCCCAAAACCTAGCAGCACATCATCACAACACGGACAAGCAGATGCAGAACAAAAGCATGTGAATCTGACCACACATACACATGGAAAAAAAAAAAAAAAAATATCAAATGTGGGCATTTTTCTCCAGTTCCCCCCATCCAGCCATGCAACGGGAACAACTGCAGCTGCAAACTGGGCAATATGGAAAAGTCAAAGGGGAAACCCCAGAAGTCTGGAGAAGTGACATGACACGCTGAGGCAAGTGACAGGCACAGACATCATAAAATCATAGAATGGTTAGCATTGGAAGGACCTTAGAGATCAATGAGTTCCACCCCCCCCGCCATGCGCAGGGATACTTCCCACTAGACCAGGTCAATTAAAGCCCCATCCAGCCTGGTCTTGAACACCTCCAGCCTCTTGAATCCCAGCCTGCTATCGTCACCCTGGCCACCAGTCTCATTTCCTTCTTACTTGCATGCAACTCAACCTTAGGTCAATAGGCTGCTGGCCTCAGTCTTCTCCCTATTGGAGTCACATCCATAGTTGGAGAAAACCATCCTACGTTGGTTCTGCCCTGCCAGCACCAGAATCTCTAGACAACAGCTATTTTAGACCACATGGTTGATTAATACACCCTGGTCAGACCTCCTGACGATTCTAAGGATGTGATCCAGGAGCAAACTAGGGTTAGTCATTTTTATTAGAAGTACATCAAAACCACTAGAGCAAGCAGTAACTTTGAATCAGCCTGGCTCCACAGCAGAGGTGCTCCAGTCCTCTGATCACCTTTGCGGTCATAAGACATAGACATAAGAAGGTCTATGTCCTTCTTATGTTGGAGACAGCACTCCAGGTGGGGTCTCACAAGAGTGGAGCAGAATCCCCTCCCTCGCCCACCTGGCCACGCTGCGGGGGATGCAGGGGGCTTTCTGGGCTGCGAGTGCACATTCCCAGCTCACGTCCAGCTTTTCATCCACCGGTACCCCCAAGCGCTTCTCAGCAGGGCTGCTCTCCATCCCTTCATCCCCCAGCCTGTGTTAATACCAGGGGCTGCCTCCACTCAGGTGCAGGACCCTGCATTTCGCCTTGTTGAACCTGAGGATGTTCACATGGGCCTGCTTCTTGAGCCTGTCCAGGTCCCGTTGGATGACATCCTGTCCCTCGGGCATGCCAACTGCACCGCTCAGCTTGATGTCATCTGCAAACTTGCCAGGGGTGCACTCAGTCCCCACTGTCTATGTCATCAGTGAAGATATTGAACAGTGCCGGTCCCTGAGGGACACCACTTGTCACCAGTCATCATACGGACACTAAGCCATTGACCCCTACCCTCTAGATGAGACCATCCAACCAATCCTTCAACAACTTCAAAAAAGGTATGTTAATACCTCCATAACTCCACACAGAGCAGATGTCCAGATGCCCACTGGCTCCCCTTGGGCTATAGTGAGGTCTTCCCGAACCCCTCCTCTCTTCTTAGCCCCATCACTATACATCTAAACACTCCTTCTCCCATCACTTTATTTAAATTCAAGCCTTTACCCCAGAAGAAAGCACCTACCAGTTTAAATGCAGAGCTTTTAGAAAAGGTAAACTAAAAACCAGAGCAGCTAAGCAACCTGTGGATAAATCTCATCTCCATCTCCCTGCCACAAGGTATTTATCATTCTCCCCCAGGACACTGTAAATCTCTGTGCTGAAGGCTTTATATTCAGACAGCATCCACACAGACATCCAATACAACCAGGCCCTCAAACTTGCAAATGCAGCAAGACAGAAAAGGTATTTTATCTTCCTGCAGAGCACACCATCCTTGTGTCCCTAAATATCCACCAGCTCAGGCGCCTGCCTCTGGCAAATAAATGGATTTTGTTGAAGGATCAAGGCCACATAGTCCTAAATAACTGCTCTCTACCTCAAGAGCCAATACAAGAGCTGGACTCAAATTGGAGCACCACCATTACTCAAGCATGTTTTCAGGTTGTTCAAATTCACTCCCGGATACAATGAAGAGTTTACTAATGAGTCTTCACTATACTATTTTCTGACATTTTCAAGAATCAATTTCCTGTCGGCATTTATCAGTATTAGCTTAGAGCAGAAGGGAGGGAAGCTAACATTTATCCAGTGAATACAAAAGAAAAATTGACAGCATGATTCTCCATTTCCAGATTACCCAATTGGACCTCATTTGACTAAACAAAAGAAAATCTTCTTCGAGTTATTAAATCATCTCTGAAGATGAAAGATGACTACATCTCCCAGCTGTGCCCATTAGAACCAGGAACTGAGGATAAACAAGAACAAATATCAGCTGGAGCATTTTGTCAGTGTGCACAGTACTTCAGTTCCTACAGTGAAGTTGCAAAATTTCATTAATAACTCATGGTATGTGGACACATAGTCCTTAAAAACAGTGACTTGCGTGCTATAAATGTGAACAATTTTCCACCCCAGTTGATTTTGAGCTCGTTAGCTGTGATAACAGCGTCAAAGGTCAAATGCAGACCCCAGAAAACATTTAAAGATTAAAAAAATGAGGCAGCAAGGGGCCTCTGTGGCATGCTCTGCTCTAAAGTCCCACTCAAAGCAAGGCCAACTCAGGGCACGCTGCTCAGGGCAATGTCCCATCAAGGTCTGAATGTCTCTACAGATGGAAATTCCCACCCTCCCCTGGGTCCTGCTCCAGGGTTTGACCACCCTCACGGGGAGAAACTTTCCTAGTGTCTAACTGGAATTTTCCGTGATGCAACTTGTGTCCATTGCCTCTTGCCAAGAGCTGCCATCTTCTCTACAGCCAATCCTTAGACAGTTGCAGAGAGCAGTAAGATCCCTCCTTCCTTTCTCCTGCTGCACAACTCCAACTCTCAGCCTCTCCTCAAACATCTTGGCACTGGTGAGGCCCCACCTGGAGAGCCGTGTTCATTTCTGGGCCCTGCACTACAAGAAGAACATTGAGGTGCTGGAGCGTGTCCAGAGGAGAGCCACCAAGCTGGTGAGGGGTCTGGAGAACAAGTCCTACGAGAAGAGGCTGAGGGAACCGGGCATGTTTAGTTGGGAGAAGAGGAGGCTGAGGGGAGACCTCATTGCCCTCTACAACTACCTGAAAGGAGGGTGTAGAGAGGTGGGGGTTGGCCTCTTCTCCCAAGGGAATAATGACCGGAGCAGAGGAAACGGTCTGAAGTTGGGGCAGGGGAGGTTTAGATTAGATATTGGGAAGAATTACTTTCCTGAGAGGGTGGTCAGGCACTGGAATGGCCTGCCCAGGGAGGTGGTGGAGTCATCATCCCTGGAGGTATTCAAGAAATGTGTAGACGTGGCCCTTCAGGGCATGCTCTAGTGCCCAAGATTGTTGGTTGTTTTTTCTTTTTGTGTGTGTGTGTGTGTGTGTGTGTATGGTTGGACTCTATCTCATGGTTGGACTTCCAACCATGAAGATTCTGTGATTCTGTGATCTCAGGCTCCAGCTCCACCCAATCTGGAGTCTGTCTGGGGCTCCCTAAAACCTGCCTTAGTTTTAGGGAGCCCCAAACCAGACCCAGTGCTCAGATGTGGCCTCACAAGTGTCAGTAGAGAGGAAAACCCACATCCCTCAAGCTGCTGGCTGCACTGTCACTATTACAGCCCAGGATGCAATCAGCCTTCGCTGCCAAAAAGCACATCCCATTGCTGAATCTCATATTGCAGAGGGATATAACAAAGGGAAAAGTACCTTGTACACTCCAAGGATTTGAAGCATCTAAGTGAGCAAATCAATATACTTGACTAGCAGATGTTGACCTACCAGACCTTACGTACATCGGGAACAGAATCAAGGCGCCTGGGCTTCAACTCTCTCACCTTAAGGAGGCTGCAGAGGGATCAGGCTTTCATCCCGCTGTTGGATTTAAGACTCGCGAACCCAGGAGAGAGCAGGCAGCAGTCTGCAGGACTCCACACTCCATCAGTCAGCTCTCACAGTACTTTGTAACCTGTCCAAAGGCCTCATTATCTCTCTATCTGACAGCCAAGACCATGAACATCCAGTGCAAAACTCCGCTTGAACACATTCCCCAGCTCTTGCTTTTCACTCTTCTTCCTCCTCAGCTTTCTCTCTTCTCCCTGTCTTTGCTTAGTACTTCAAATCTCATAAGGTATGGGACTTTCTCCATTTGTTACATCCCTCTCCAGGCAGGAGATGGACTGATTGGAAGGACACATCTGTCAACCAATTTGAGCCAGTCTGGCCACGTCATAAAGGAAGGTGCTGTCCTTCCAGTGCTGTCAGGCCATGGAACTGTTGGAGCAGGGCCAGAGGAGGCCCCGGAGATGCTGGGAGGGCTGGAGCCCCTCTGCTGTGAGTTGGGAGAGTTCAGCCTGGAGAAGAAAAGGCTCCAGGGAGACCTTGGAGCCCCTTCCAAGGGGCTCCAGGAAAGCTGGAGAGGGACTCTTGATGAGGGAGGTGAGCCATAGGACGAGGGGGAAGGGTTTGACCCTGAAAGAGGGGAGATGGAGCTGAGATGTGGGGAAAAATTCTTTGGTGTGAGGGTGGTGAGAGCCTGGCCCAAGTTGCCCCGAGAAGCTGTGGCTGCCCCATCCCTGGAGGGGGTTCAAGGCCAGGTTAGTCGGGGCTTGGAGCAACCTGGTCTGGTGGGAGGTGTCTCTGCCCATGGCAGGGGGTTGGAACTGGATGATCTTAAAGGTCCCTTCTAACCCGAAGCATTCTATGATTCATAAACACTACAAAGGTTTTAGCTGATTCACTACTCCTTGATAACACACTGGAGTCTTGCATTAGAGGCATTTGCCAATAAATAAATAAGTGGGAAGAAAAAGGAAGAAATTGGGTCTAACAGACAACAGGTCTGAAGTAAGGAGGAAAAAGAAAACACTCCTGCCATTCTGGCTGCTGAAGTTCCAATAGCTGACCTGATGCTTCCTAAAGTCAGCCATTGCACATCTCAAGACATATCTTATTTGATTATTACAAAGACTAGGCTAATAGCTCTCTGTACACCTTGTTAGAGAAGGCCATGAATGAGACTTCTGAGCTGCGACATGCTCCATTTACAATTCAATTTAGCAGGCCAAAGAAAGTGGCAGAGAACATATTATTGAAATATGTGCTCCTGCTGGGGCTGCCGTAATTGAACTGTAGATCAGCAGATGCAACAAAAAGACTGCCAAATCTCTAAAAATAACATTATTACACTTTGTAAAACACCTTGGCTCCCAACCCCCAAAAAACCACAACCAGAAAGGGTAGTCAGGCAGGATGGCTAATTCCCTCCAGGCTTCAGGGCTCACAGCTTTGCAAAGCTGAGGAGCAATCAGGTGGTTTTGCTTGCCCAGGCACCTAGCAAAGGGATAAAGGTATCCAAACGAAGGGATAACCAACACTTGCCTGCCCTTCCTCCCCATGCTCTGCCATCACAGAGGATCAGTTTCTCTCTAGGTATATTTCACCTAGAAAGAAGGGTGTAGAGAAGCAGGGATTGGTCTCTTCTCCCAAGTCACAGGAGATAGGACAAGAGGAAACAGCCTCAAGTTGCTCCAGGGGAGGTTCAGATTGGATATTAGGAAAAATTTTTACACTGAAAGGGTTATTAAGCCTTAGAATGGACTGCCCAGGCAAGTGGTTGAGGCACCATCCCTGGAGGTTTTCAAAAGACAGGCTGACATAGTGCTTAGAGACATGGTTTAGTAATGTGGAGTGGTTTTTTGTATGGTTTTCTTTTTTATTTTCTTTTTTTTTTTTTTTATCAGAGTTAGGTTGATGGTTGGACTAGATGATCTTAAAGGTTCCTTCCAACCTAGACGATTCTATAATTCTATGATTCATTGAACAAAGGCAGTATCCAACTGGATCCCAGCAGCTATAATCATCACGAAAAAATGCTGGCAACTCTCTCAATGGTGCTGAGATGGGAATTCCTGCACCATTCCAGAGATGGTCGCAGCTGGAGCCAGGGCTGTTTCTGGCTGTTAGTGGCCCCCAGGGGACTTTTTGCAGCAATATTAGTGTCTTGAACCAGCTCTGCCTCCTGCAATTACATCTTCCCTCTTCCATTCAGCACAGGGGTAAACCAAAATCCCTTAGGGAGCCTCTGATTCATGAGAAAACAGGACAGAGCAATAGGGGCTCCCCAATCTCCCCCCCCCAGCATGAATTACTGTACTTTCATAGTTCCTGAAAATGTTGTTAATCTACCGTATCTTTCCCAAACTACATAAGCAGCGATACCCAGTGCTTCTGGCCACAACAATAGAATTATTTCAGTATTACAAACCTATTACTGATGCTAATGATGCACTATTGCCTTTCCCTTTACCAAACACTCGGCATATTTGGAGGTGGCTACCTTTTCTAGTCTAAATAGGTCCATCTCTTTCAGTCTCTGGTGATGAGGCTCTTCTAGAAATGAAAAAAACCACACCACAATAACACAGCCCGTCGCTCTTGCATGGACCAACTGGATGAGGTCCAAGCTTGGCCTGAAGTGGCGCACCTTGCTGGGCACCGCATCCCTGCTGAGCTCTCATCGGCATCAAGCAGCAGCAGGACTGCATCCCTGACGCCTCCTGAGGGTGTGATTCCTGCTAACGCATCCCAGTCTCGTGACAGTCCTTTTCGCAGGCGCATGATGTTGTTGACTTGCACTCAGCTTATGGTTCGCTTTAATTAAAGCGCCGACATCCTGGGGCAATGGGTTTTAAGATTAAAAATAGGTTTAATAAAAAAAAAAAAGGACGATGTAAGTTAGCTAAGAACAGAGCCAATGAAAGCTATTAAATGTAGTGGCCTCAGTACTACCTTTTACACAAGAAATCTCAGAAAAACTGATTAGGGGTAATGGCTTTAAACTGGAGAAAAGCAGATTTAGATTAGACATTAGGAGAAAGTTCTTTACTGTGAGGGTGGTGGAGCACTGGAACAGGTTGCCCAGGGAGGTGGTTGAGGCCCCATCCCTGGAGATATTCAAGGTGAGGCTCGACGAGGCCCTGGGCAACCTGGTCTAGTTGGGGGTGTCCCTGCTGACTGTGGGGAGGTCAGACTAGATGACCTTGAAGGTCCCTTCCAACCCAGATGATTCTATGATTATCAGAAGGAGGATCATTTTGTGCACATCCTGGGGTTTTTAGACAGTCTTTCCCCGGCTGTCTGCTTCTGGCCCCAGTTAGAAACAAGACATGTGGCTAGATGGGTCCTCTGCCAGGCCTAGAAAAGGTTGTAGACATTAACCCCCCCCAGATACCTTCAGCAAAGCTGTGGCCCAACTGCTCTCTGCATCTCAACAGAAGACTCCACGCCAGAGGAAAAAGCTTCGCATTTGCCTTTGCTGATCCTATTTCTGTCCTGGCCCCCAACTGCTTTTGCAGCTTGTCCAGCTCAGTCTAATCCCAGGCTCTGATACGCCTCCAGCTCTTTCCTCTTTGGTGTTTAGGGGTTTAATAAGCACGGCTTTCATCGGGAAGAATGGCGGACAGGATAAATACTGAATATTCATCCCTATTTAAAGAGAATTACTGTATTGCGGAAGTGTTTACAGGAATTCTGTTGTAAAATACTCCAGCGGTTCAGAGCAAATAGCCCTACCCCAAACAGCCCAATAAAGATGTAAAACGGATTCAAGGGCAAATGATGGGACTGGGAAAAGAAAAAAAACAGTAAGCTGACGCCTTGGATAATTTCTTTCCTTTACTTGGCAGTAAATGTCTGTAAATCTAACACCAAACATGCTACTTTGCCATGGCACTTGGCATAAAAAAAAACCCCAAGGATTTCTTTGCTTGTTGAAAGGGTGAGAGCATCACCAGCCAGGAATACAAGACAAAAACTTGATAGTAAAAGAGGTGATTCATGCCATTCTTGATATCAATATGAGGTCTCCCACCTTCCCTCAAAAGGAAAGAAAAATAGCTTTCAATTTGAAAGGAGATGGAGTCAAAGGAGAGATGCACAGAGAGCAGGACCAGATGTTCACAGAATGACCGGGAAGCTCACCCTGGCAATGGCAATCTGAAAGGACTCCTGTATCACACCCCAGATCAGACTCCATTTATCTGGGTCTAGGAAAGTCCTGCTTGCCTCCCTGCTTCAAAAGAACAACAGACACCAACATGTTGTACCTCCAGACAAGGTGACAGGCTACGTTTGTAAAATCTGCCAAGCTTGTCTCACAGTGGTCATTTTGGGCCATGTCCACACCAGCAGATGCAGGAGAAAGCTATACCAGGAAAATCAATAAAAGCGGTACCAAAAGCCACACCAGAACCTTTCCCCACGTGGAATCACAGAGTGGCAGGGCTTAGAAGGGACCTTTGGAGATCATCCAAGTCCAATCGTTCACCTAGAACAGGTTGGACAGGAAATCCACATAGGCCCTATCTTGTCTTTCCATCAGGGTCACAAGTGACAGGCAAGGACAGCTTAAAGAAGGCATTTGCAAGGGTTGATTGTCCAAGCTGTCCTGCCTGGTGAGCCAGCTGAAGCCCAGCTGAGGACAGCAGCAAGGAAAGCCATAAAGCAGTAAATATCTAAATGTTTGTGTTATTCAGAAATCGCTGTCTGGAAGGCACAAAAATGACGACAACAACAAGCCAAAAATCATGGGCTACTAAAAGCTGCATCAGAGAAGCTGAAGGTCTGACTTACACAAGGTCCCCTTTCCAGCAGCTCTGACAAATCGCCCACCACTGTTGTTGCAATTGGGCATTTTCTGTGATGTTGATAATTCTGAATTGCAAAATTGAACTATATAACAACTCTGCCATGCTTGTCTAGAGGGAAGCCATGAAATCCCCCTGCAGCTATTTCCTTTTGGTACCCATCACATAGAATCATAGAACCGTCTAGGTTGGAAGGGACCTTAAAGATCATCTAGTCCAACCATCAACCTAACTGACAAAAAAAAAAATCAATAAGAAAAAAACAAACCACTAAACCATATTCCTGAGGACCATGTCAACCTGGCTTTTGAACACCTCCACGGATGGTGCCTCAACCACTTCCCTGGGCAGCATATTCCAATGATGGATAACCCTTTCTGTGAAGAAATGTTTCCTAATATCCAATCTGAACCTCCTCTGGCACAACTTGAGGCCATTTCCCCTTGTCCTATCTCCTGTGACTTGGGAAACGAGACCAACCTCTGCTTCTCTACACTCCCCCTTCAGGTAGTTATAGAGCACGATAAGGTCTCCCCTCAGCCTCCTCTTCTCCAGACTGAACCACCTCAGCTCCCTCAGCCTCTCCTCATAAGACTTACTCTCCAGACCCCTCACCAGCTCTGTTGCCCTTCTCTGGACCTGCTCCAGCACCTCGATGTCTTTTTTGTGGTAGGGGGCCCAAAACTGGACACAGTACTCGAGGTGGGGTCTCACCAGTGCCCAGTCCAGGGGGACGATCACCTCTCGGGTCCTACTCCCCACGCTGTTCCTGATACAGGCCAGGATACCATTGGCCTTCTTGGCCACCTGGGCACACTGCTGGTCATGTTCAGCCGACAGTCGACCAACACCCCCATCACCATGACTAAAGCGCAAGCAACCAACAGGCAGCCAAGAGAAGTGGGCTCTTTCCATCTTCTTTAAAGCATGAACGAGAGCTCAATCGCTCTATGCATCAAAAAGGCATCACAACTGTTTTGTCTCCTGGTGCTTTCCAACGGCAAGCTAGCACATGAACTGTTAAAATCCCAAAATAACGGCACTGTCCAAATAAATCTATTTTTCATCGCTTCATTTATTACCATATGATCGCCTGCAGCAAAAGCATAAAGACACGCAGTGAGTGGGGGACATCGCAGGTGAAATGAGGTACTGGGCCCCCGAGGGAGGGATATTCCTGATTCACCTTTCCAGAATCAGAGCAAACTGAGTATTTCTGCTGGGATGCCCAGTGGGTGTCCCTGGAGACCACCAAAGCACACTGGAAGGATGCTCTTTAGAGGGAAAGCTCAGTTCATTTCCTCGCCATAAAACTACTTGCAATTTCAGAAAAGGCATTTTAATCTCTCTTATATTCTCACTCCGTAAAAAATGGGAATAATTATCCCTCTCATCAAGAACTGCACATTGATTAAAGCACTTCAATTCCTCCAATGGAAGGTGTTCCAGAAATAGCAAGTCTGCCATACCACTGTTTCGGTACCTTGCCATACTCAAGAGTATTTTTCTAAGCAGCATCACGGCCAGCCTGACTTTCCCCTCATGAAGAGGGCATTTCCTAGAAGTTCAAAAGATCTCGCACTGAAAACAACCCAGACAAAGTTCAATATTTTTCCCCAGTTCACCGCTCATTAGTTGTAAAACATGCCAGGCAAAAGTGCTAATTTTGCAGCTCTCTTCCCACGACACCGGGCATTTTGAATGAGAACCTGCTTCCGTACTATCTCTTGGCACAACCCAACATAGGGTTATTTAGTAGGTGGGAGATAAAGCAGCTGTTCTGGACAGGAGATGGATGGACCAAACCGATACCATGCACGGGAAAAAACAGCTCAGGGAAGTTATGTAGGGAAAGAATTCCCAAAGCATCACAGTTTTGCAGCCTGGGATTTTATAGGCAGACAAACAACATGGGGTTTGGCTTCACATCTAGGATACACGCTCATAAAAATATTTTCAAACACACAAGAATAGATCATGACATGGGTGCTGCCCACAGTGTCAACAACAGCATCCCGAAAGATACCCTTATCGAAACTGCACACAACCTCTTTCCTGCTGTGGAAGGGACTAAGGCAGTCACTTGCTTCAGCCCAAAACTAGGCACAACTTGCACTGTACCAAGGTATCAAGGTATAAAATTAACAATCCTTCAACTTTCTTATGGAGCTAAGGAATGTCTTCCCTTGACATAGGTCCAGCCACAATCCACCCTCCGTGACAAGTAACAGCAGAGTTTGAACTCTCCCCAGCACTACCCCAGATTTAACATGTCCAGAGGACTAATGATATATATATTCATTACTCACATCCTCAAATGTCTACAAGTTTAAAAAAAAAAAATTTAACTGCTCACAAAATTGCTTTTATTGGCATAAAAACAAGCTCCTCTACAGAGGAGCCAAAAATGCTGTGAGCACCAGAGTGTGACAAACGGCTCAGTAAGAGCAGGGATGGCCCCCTTGGGTGTAAATGTTGATTTTTGCTGCTAAGGGAGAAAGGGTGCAGAGGCAGAGGGCTCTCTGTGGATGTGCTGCTGCCACCTCGTCCCTGCACAGAGCGGGGTGGGAAAGGGGATCAATTATTTCCACTTTATGCTGGTTTTCATCTACCAGGCACTGTGCCGCAACCCATAAAATCCTCCTCCAGTTCACAGATGATCCAGACAGGCAGGCAACGGCACTTTCCCAAAAGTTTAGCCCCTTGTTGTGAATCAGAGATGTAGGAGGAGAACCCAATCTATGAAGCTATGCAAACAACAGGGGGTAGAAAGAGAGAAGGAAATCACAGCCAACATCCCACCCCTGCAGCTCAGATCCTGGTATGCCATCATCTTTCTCATCTTTTAGAACTGCTAGTTTCTCTGAGCTGGTCTTTCATTAGTGCTACCCGTGAAGATTAATGGGAATAAAGTTGTTTCCCCATGAGCTAAACATGTTACTGTCTCTGTTTCTCAAGTGGCATTAATTTATTCTCCTATCTTACTGAACATCAAAGAGATAGGGCCATCATCTGAACAGTGGGGCTATCACAGCCTTGTGTAATGGCCATGGGCTGCCCCATTCACTGTTGTAGGGTACTGCTCCCTTTCCATCCCAATTAATTCATGGTAAATTGTGGCCTATATGAACTCTGAAAGGCACAAGGAGACGGACAGGCCAATAATATTCTCCATAAGCAGGCGCAGAAACTGGAGTATGAAGGTAAAGGATAGTAGAACTCAGTATCTAGAGTTTTCAGAGATCAACTCAAGCCTTTGCATCCAGCAACCCTCCCCAAGCAGGCATTAAAACAGTCAGAAGAAGCCCTCATTGGTTATCTTGTCCTCAACAGAAACTTCAGCAGAACTGGCAAAGAGAAGCAGGGAGGTGAGACCCTTCCAGGAATTAACAGCTCAATACGTGGACACCCTTTTCAAGGTACTTTCCTGAAGTGAAAGAGCCTTGCAAAGAGGCTGAGCAGCCCACTCGGGCACACAGGTTGCCACAGGCATTTTGTTCACTTTAGAAGTTTAAGAGCAACTAGCACGATGGAAGGAACCCTTGGCAGACAGTCAAGATGCTCTAAGGGCTGCTGACCACATTGCTATCAGAAGTAAATTTTTTTTCTTCTCCTACTCTGTTCAGACCATGATAAATATCTTGGATTTGAAGGAATAATAAGGGAAGACAAATGCACGGCAGAGATAAAAAAATAATTGGATTTTACATTGAGCTAGTTTTTACTTCCCCCAACTCCAAAAAAAAAAAAAAAAAAAGCTTTCTAAACCATTTCTCTCCCTCTTTCTGCAAGAATATAATTGCTTGTGTGATGAAACCCACAGCAGGAAAGTTAATCTGCACGGTCACTGAAAAGGGATCTGCCATCTCTGTGGGCTTGAACATCAAAATCCCTAAGCAGAAGATTGTTTTGTTGGGGTAGACATTTTCACAGAATCACAGAATGATCTGGGGTCAGAAGGACCTCTGGAGATCATCCAGTCCAACCCCCTGCCAGAGCAGGGCCACCCAGAGCAGGTCCCACAGGAACGTGTCCAGGTGGGGTTTGAATGTCTCCAGAGAAGGAGACTCCACCACCTCTCTGGGCAGCCTCTGCCAGGGCTCTGCCACCCTCACAGGAAAGAAGTTCCTCCTTGTGTTTAGATGGAACTTCTTATACTCAAGTTTGTGCCCACTTCCCCTTGTCCTGTCACTGGGCACCACTGAGAAAGGACTGGCCCCATCCTCCTGACACCCACCATTTAAGTATTTATAGGTGTTGATCAGATCTCCCCTCAGTCTTCTCTTCTCCAGACTAAAAAGCCCCAAGTCCCTCAGCCTTTCCTTGCTAGAGAGATGTCCTAGTCCCCTGATCATCTTTGTAGCCCTCTGCTGTACCCTCTCCAGCAGTTCCCTGTCCTTCTGGAACTGGGGAGCCCAGAACTGGACACAGAAACAGTTTTGGAGGATGAATGGTCTGCAATGAGCTATAGTTCTGGACTCATTAGCTGGGCTTCTCTGGGCCCTTAGCTCTTCAATGCATCTCAAAGCATCCAAGTTTTTCCAGTGAGAAACAGCAGGTGAGGAAAGGATGTGTAATATTTCAATTAATAGCTACAGCAGTCATGGCTCATAATTACGACTATTTCTATCAAGGTATGTTAGGTTTAAGACGCCTGCTTATTGTTCACGCCGGCAGTACAGTAAACACTGACTGCACAAAGCATGGGGCAATGGAAAAGTAAAGCTCGGATTTACAGACCCGCAGCCAACCGCCTGCCTGCAGGACGCCCACCCAAACAATCCAGGTTTCTTTGTCACAGGAAATATCCAAATTATCTACAGCACCTCGGCTCCCGTTTCAGTGGGACTGATGGAGCTTCTAAATATAGGACGTGCAAAGCCATATTTCCGATGTGTTTTCTTTTGGTTTTTTTGTTTGTTTGTTTGTTTTTTTTTAATAGACGTGATAAAAATCACTTTTCAGCTTTCAGGTTATTAACGCTTCAAAGCTGCTAAGAGAATATCACGGGTATTTTGCAGACCTGTGTAAGGACTCTTTGTCCCTTCCTACCCAAAACCAGGCAAGGAAGCTCAGAGGTAGGAGGTGCATCTGCTGTTTAAGTCTGCAAGCTCAAGAGGAGACTCGCCTTGGACTTCCTCCAGTACCAAAACATGCCTTAGCTATTACAAGAGGCAGGAACAAGAAAAAGCAATAGCTCTAGAGCTAAGTAGCTCCCTAAGGGATGCAATCTCTTGCATTTTGTGACAATTTTCTTGTCACATTTAATACCAAACTGGTTATGTTTTATTAGGAAACTCATGACAAAGAAAAGAGAAGGACTGAACTGTGAGCTTTGGTCGCTGAAGCAAGGTGGCCCCAAGCCCCATCTCCTTGATGGACTGTCACATGCACGTGGACTGTGATTTGCAGTAACACAGGCTTATTCCCCGCTGATCTTCATTCAGACTCTGCCTGAATTATTCAAGCAAAGGCTCTTCCATCATCCCCCTTGACATTCTAGCTCCAAATGGTCTCCATTAGATGCTGAAAGTTCAAGGACTACAGGCACCATCAGCCCGTGCCCGAAAGACAGCTGAATCTTCAATTACCTGTCTCGTATCAGAGGGGGAATTTCCCAAAGTATTTGCTGGCTCTGGCGAGTATCCCTGGGAATAACACAAAAGATTGGGAGGATAAAGAGATGGAGCCATTTCCTGCCTGGCACGAGAAACATTTTTTTCCACCAGCAAAAGGGCATGAATCTTTGATGAGCAAAGCTTTTCTGCCGAAGGTTAATCCATTAAGGAAATGTCAGAACTGATTTCTCCAGCCTAGGACCCCCACAAAAGGCCCAATGCGATGATTGCACTACATCAGACAAAAAAAAAATAATAAAATAGTGTTAATAAATCACATTGGACCACAGCCCAACCTAATTTGCGGTTGAGCTTGCAGGAGGCGAGAGACAGGAAAAAGGTGGAACGTGACATTCCCAACCTCATATTAGGAAGCCACAGGGAAAACTGCATACGGATGTTGGTATTTCCAGGAAGAGAACTGTTGCCAGAGACAGGCACTAAAACATCCAGTTTAGCCAAGCCTCCAATACAACAGCTGCTGGACCATTTAAACAAGCTAATTGAGCTTGCTGGTCCCTTACACAATTCCGATCACATCCTCGGGTACGTCTTGGAGCATGCCACTTCCCTTTGGCTTGATACATCCATGCCTGAAAAACACAACATGGGAATGGAAAGGTCTCTTCCCACCTGGAAATACCCAAAGGCATAGCTTGCATGAATGGATGAGAGGAAATAGCCTCAGGTTGCTCCAGGGGAGGTTTAGGATGGGTATTAATAAAAATTTCTTCACCAAAAGGGTTGTCAAGCCTTGGAACAGGCTGCCTAGGGAAGTGGTTGAGTCACCATCCCTGGAGGTATTTAAAAGATGAGTACACGTAGGGCTTAGGGACATGGTTTAGTACTAACTTGGCAGTGCTAGGTTAAAAGTTGGACTTGATGGTCCCTTCCAACCATAACATTACTATGATTGGGAAACTATGAGCCAAATTCACTCACTTCTCAGCTAAAGCCCATGGATTAATTCAGTTTGAAGAACAGAACCAGCCCAGACCAATTTTACACTCAGTCCTGCTCAGTGCCACTTGACTATTCACTGGAAATATTTATTCAGCAGTCGTTTGCACGGCTGGGAAGATGGTGCCCCAGTGCTTTCTCCTCACTGGTGGTGGTTCTCCAACTCTCATCCAGAAGTTTGGGTTGTGCTCATTAGACAGACTGAAGCTCCCTCCTTGCACATCGCCTGCATTAGAAGGTCTCCAGTGAACAGTTTGAACTTCAGAAGAACTGGTGGATTTATTCCTGTGGCCAAATCTTTTTATTCTTGATATGCTTAATGCTGTCTGCAAAACTGAGTTATTAGCATGCAGCGTTCCCCCATGAGTGCCATTTCACACAGCAGATGTGTATGTAGGAAACCGCAAGACAGATGCGGTAGCTGCCTGGGGTCATGCAAGAAAGACTATAAAATAAATGTGTCAAATCACACAATAGTTTGGAGAAGGCGGCTGAGCTCTGAGTTTTCTGCTGGCAGGTATTTAAAACCAAAAACAAACTCCACCTTTATTGAAACTGAGTTCTGTGGCAGACAAAAACTGCTTTACGCATATACTTGGGTAATAAATGGAGCATACAAGTCAGTACTGAATGAAATCACATCTCTGCTTTGTCACAGGGCTTGATATAGCAAAAATAAGGGGATTCCTTCTTTAACCCACTGCTCGCACTGGTGGAGTAAAGAGTTGAGCACCCTACTACTCCACTGTCGTACGCAGGGAGGTCAAGGCAGACAGTTAAATGTGAAATCTTCCAACTGAGATGGAGAATCCCTTAGATGGATTAGGAAGGGATCAGCGTGATGAGCCCATCTTTCTTCCTAGTATTGCAGCTACACCCTTTCAGTAGACACTACTGTGTATATACCTCAACCAACCATCGCTCGGGAGGTTTCCTAGGTTAGAGTCACTAAACACTTGCTAAAAAAGGAGAGCCAGATCTTTGATTTGGGGCAAAGCAGCCTCTAAAAAAACCCCACCATCCCTGCACCAGTTACAGACTTGGGATCCACAGGATTCAGATACAGAATCACAGAATCTTAGTGGTTGGAAGGGACCTCTGAGACCATTGAGTCCAACCACAAAAAAAAAAAAAAAAAAACCAAAAAAACAAACCACACCACACCAACAATCACCACCAAAAACACCACTCCCAACTAAACCCCACACCCACGACCCCACCCAGAACACCCCACCACAGACCAATAATCTTGGGCACTAGAGCATGCCCTGAAGAGCCATGTCTACACGTTTCTTAAATATCTCCAGGGATGGTGACTCCACCACTTCCCTGGGCAGGCTGTTCCAGTGCCTGACCACTCTTTCAGGAAAGTAATTCTTCCTAATATCCAATCTAAATCTCCCTTGCTGCAGCTTCAAACCATTTCCCCTGGTCCTGTCCTTCTCCCTTTGGGAGAAGAGGCCAACCCCCGCCTCTCTACAACCTCCTTTCAGGTAGTTGTAAAGGGCAATGAGGTCTCTCCTCAGCCTCCTCTTCTCCAAACTAAACATGCCTAGTTCCCTCAACCTCTCCTCATAGGACCTGTTCTCCAGACCCCTCACCAGCCTGGTGGCTCTCCTCTGGACACGCTCCAGCACTTCAATGTCTTTCCTGTAGTGAGGGGCCCAGAACTGAACACAGTACTTGAGGTGAGGCCTCACCAGTGCCGAGTACAGAGGCACGATGACTTCCCTACTCCTGCTGGCCATGCTATTCTTGATACGAGCCAGGATGCCATTGGCCCTCTTGGCCACCTGGGCACACTGCTGGCTCATGTTAAGCCGGCTGTCCACCAACACCCCCAGGTCCTTTTCTGCCAGGCAGCTTTCCAGCCACTCCTCCCCAAGCCTGTAGCATTGCCCGGGGTTGTTGTGACCAAAATGCAGGACCCGGCACTTGGCCTTTTTAAACCTCATCCCATTGGCCTTGGCCCATTGATCCAGTCTGTTCAGATCCCTCTGTAGTGCCTTCCGACCCTCAAGCAGATCAACACTCCCACCTAGTTTGGTGTCATCTGCAAACTTACTGAGGGTGCATTCAATCCCCTTGTCCAGATCATCAATAAATATATTGATCAAGACTGGCCCCACAACTGAGCCCTGAGGGACACCACTGGTGACCGGCCGCCAACCAGATTTGGCTCCATTAATCACGACTCGCTGGGTACGGCCATCCAGCCAGTTTTTTATCCAGCGGAGGGTACACTTGTCTATGCCATGATTCACTAGTTTCTCCAGGAGAATGCCGTGGGGGACAGTGTCAAAGGCCTTACCAAAGTCCAGGTAGACANACCGAGGTCAGGCTGACAGGCCTGTAGTTTCCGGGATCCTCCCTCCAGCCCTTCTTGTAAATGGGCATCACATTGGCCATCCTCCAGTCATCTGGCACCTCTCCCGTTGACCAGGATTGTTGATAGATAATGGAGAGAGGCTTGGTGAGCTCTCCTGCCAGCTCCCTGAGAACCTTTGGGTGAATCCCATCTGGCCCCATAGATTTATGCGTATCCAGGTGCATAAGCAGATCATTAACTAGATCTGAACTACTATCTATCTAACTACTACTAACTATCTGAACTACTCTGAAGAAAGCATGTTTCCGAGGGCTAACCATCCCCAAACAGCTTTGAAACCAACAGGATATGACTTTAGAGAGAGGTTCACACCTTCATTCATCAAGGCTCAGCCAAACCAGTGTCATCCTCCTCTGGATTTCAGATCACTCAAGGGCTGTACTCCTCAGACATCATGCAGACAACTTCACTGAACTGGATTGTGAATAACACAAGCATCTTGACCATCTCCAGATTCTCAACTGATATTAGAGCCATGCAGTCTGGGTGACTAAAAGCTTTGGTCATGCTCCCTGTAGAGCAGAAGGACTCCTGTCCTACTTTTCTCTCACTTTAACATAAAAATTCCCAGGAATTTCTTCCACCAAGCTGCCTCCCAGAAAGCATTCAAAAGCAACAAAGGAAGTTCTGCTCTCTCAGTCAACAAACTTAGAGCAAAAGGATCTGCAAGAGCTACAAATCAGGTCAGAAAGAAACCAACTCTGAAGACTGCACAAGTATCCCCTTCATCGCTGTCATCTCACACCTATTCCTCAGAGTCCCTCCTCACAGTCACCTCTCTCCAGCACAGAGATCACAGAATGGTTTGGGTTGGAAGGGACCTTAAAGATCATCTTGTTCCAATCCCCTGCCATAGGCAGGGACACCTCCCACCAGACCAGGTTGCTCCAAGCCCCCTTCAACCTGCCCTTGAACCCCTCCAGGGATGGGGCAGCCACAGCTTCTCTGGGCAACCTGGGCCAGGCTCTCACCACCCTCACACCAAAGAATTTCTTCCTAATATCTAATCTAAATCTCCCCTTTTTCAGTGTGAAATCGATCCCCCTCATCCTACTGCTCCCCTCCCTGATAAAAGAGTCCCTCCCCATCTCTCCCGTAGCCCCCTTTAGGGACTGGAAGGGGCTGTAAGGTCTCCCCGGAGCCTTCTCCTCTCCACGCTGAGATGCTGGAAAGCAAGTCTCATCACCACATCATTTTCCCGCCCATCAAGAGAAATTAGACAAGCTATTCTTGGGGTGGGGCAATAAATCCGGAACGCAGCCGCACACCAGAAACAAAACAAGGTAGTGCCAAATGGGATAAACCAGCCCATAAAAGCAATTGCTCCACAGATGCTATTGAGCTTACTAAACTGCTTCTAAATTATTAGGTTTGGCCTGCTATAGCACGCCTGCCTGCCTTGAGCAACAACCTATGGGTTTATAGGATTATAAATTACAGTCAACAAGTCTAGCAGGGTACAAATTAAAAATCTGCTTTGGAAGCATAATTACCATAATGCCATAAATAGTGATGCATGGCACCTCCCTTCTTTTATTCTTTATTACACTTTGGATTCGCTTTAATTTTATGATAAAAATTCTGTAGCAGGAGCGTCTCTCTCCAACAGCATCTTTTTAACCAAAGCATCTTTCTGTACTGGCTAAGAAAATATGCCCCAAACCAGAACCTTTACTCACCTATGCAGGGGAACATACAGAAGCAGGCGATCCACTCTGCACGATGATTAATAAGAAGCAATGATAGCTCAGATTGAGATCCAGGGAATGTATCTCCACCAACCCATTTAGCTGGTTGATGGAGAAGACAAGGAGAGATACTTCTCCAAACAGCAATTCAGGAGCGTAGCCAGATTTCACTGAAACACACCAACTTCCCTTGCTACAACACAGCCCAAGTTGATCTAGTTAAATCAAGAAAAACAGATTTTGCCTTAGCAGATCCTGCTTTATTCTGGGCTCTTTGAAGGAGCAAAACTGTCTCAATGGGCTGGGCCAGCACAAGGAGGTGCTGGAAGTTGCGTAGATGTTCTGTTTGATTACAATGAGATGTCTAATGGGTCAAAAAATTATATAGAAGGGAAAGACAAGCCAGGCGGGGCAAACCTACTGTAGTTTCCACCCTCTTCTCCCCCAGAGCAGCACCAGCATCTGCCAAGATGTTCAGACGTTCCTGCAGGCTGTAGGGCTTCCATTTCCCCTTCCATATCTTTTGTGGTGGACACTCAATGTGGTGTCTACAGCTTCCCACAGTTCTGATTGTGGTTTATGTTCGGCAAACGTTGAGGCTGTTTGACCACCCAGAGCACACTGCAGCTTCCAAACTGCTGGTCTGCACCAGCCTTGCTCCTCAGCTGAGGTCCGTCCAGCCACCGCGGCCAGGGACACAGAGATGTGAAAACCACAGGCCTGTATATGTGGGTTTGGAGGCTTTTCATTATGCTCATAGTTTGCTGACCAGAACATGACAAGCGCACAAGAAAAGCTGCTTTTTAGCCTCAACAGTATATGCGGTAGAGAATAAAAAAAAATAAATTAATAAAAGCAACCGTAACAGCTAGAGGGACTCCCCAGAATCTAGAAATTCCTCCCAAAAGTTGTCCTTTGGGGCAGAGACACAGCTTTATTTGTCTTCTGAGGACATAGGACAACGTTTGAACACATGGCAGACACCGGGAGGAGATTTACTGCTTGTTTAGTCCCTGCCCCAGCCAGCTCTCTACCTTCCATCAGCCCAGTAATTTTAGAATCTCCCCAAGAATACGGTTTATCTAATTTCCCCACCACCCCGGGTGCCTGCTCTAGCCCAGTTTTGTTCTCTTCAGCCATAGGCGTTTTTTAGCGTAACATATTCAAAGAAAACAATTCAGCCTTTTCCAAGGATGAACCCTCACCAGATGCTCCAGAGGGAAAGTCACAGAAAGGCCAAACGGAAATCGATAGATCCGTATCAAGGTTCAAATAGCAGCCAATACGTAATAAGAGCATCTTGAAAACAACTGTATTGAACATCCCTGTACATGAAGCAAGGCAAGGGAAAATCACCATGCCAATAAAACACTGAACTATGATCTCCTCCAGCGGGGCAGACCAGCCTGGAGCAATATCTTAACGATTTTTTTTCTTGGACCACGTGCAAGTCCTAGATGTGTGAACTCTCCTTGCATTCTGCAGAAGATCTTAGCCTTTCTTTCCCCATCTTGTGGGTGTGTGAAAGGAGATCACACCTGCCTTCAGCCACCAAGAAGAAATGTCGCTCCACAGCCAAGAAAAAGGTGGTGCCTGCAGCAAGAAAGTCCAGCAAACCTCCCAAAAATACAACCTGCCCACTTTGCACATTGTTTCTCCTCCTCATCCACAAATGGGAAGGACCACGTACTGCAAGGATTCATTCCCAGCCAGAAAAATTGCATTTTCTGTAATGAGGGCAGTAAGCAGAGCAAGCCCAGCTTTGCCACCAAGGAAAAAGGAAGAACATGAGATCATAGAATGGTTAGAGTTGGAAGAGACCAAGGAGGTCCCTTGGAAGGATTATCGAGTTCCAATGCCCTGCCATGGGCAAGGACACCTCCCACCAGACCAGGTTGCTCCAAGCCCCCTCCAACCTGGCCTTGAACCCCTCCAGGGATGGGGCAGCCACAGCTTCTCCATGCAACCTGGGCCGGGCTCTCACCACCCTCACACCAAAGAATTTCTTTCTAGATCAAGGGAGCAGGGATAAAATAGTACAACTGATTCATAGAAATACACCCCATTTTCCCTAAAAACCAACACCAGGAAAGCTCATCCAGAGGAACCATAACAAGCAACAATTTGACTCAACCAAGCAGGTCTCTGCTGCATCCGTGTTTTATTTTTGTCCCTACCTGCAGTTCAGAAACAGGGAAATAGGAGGTTAAATCTTGAATTTTTTGGAAGCCCGCAACTTGAACATCTCTTTGCTTGTAAAAGACACAATACTGTTTGTGAACCCTAAAAATAATTAAAAATATTTGCTTCTCACATCAAGCCCGTCGCAAGATGCCTGTGGTTATTTGGCTCCAAGACAACAGCAGCAGGTACATTTCTTAGGCACAAGCAGTTTCATCAAGATAACCCAACCTATCACATTTTCCCCACAAGCCTTCTCAATTACCTCTACAGGAAAAATAACATTTTCAAGAAGAGACTGATCTGGATAATTCGGTTTTCAATATTCCCAAAGCCTTCAGAAAGATACACAGTGGCCCTGAAGTTGCCTTTCAAGCTCAGAGCCCGCAAAAGTAAAGTCTCTATTCACAGACAGCAAATCGATCCTGACACCCTCTCTAGACCTCTGAGAAAATTAAAATCATTTTTAAAACCCCAGCAAACTCTGACATCTGGAATTCGACTGCAACAGGACCCCGAAGGGGATAAATAGCTGCAATTTTGCAGACAGGAATGACAGAGCGCGCAGCTATGGAGGAGTCCTTCCCTACCATTTAAAATAATTAGATTCATATGTATATAACCCTCCTCCCACCAAATTATGTGAAAGCAAATCTGCTGTAGAAAGCTGTAACAAATAGAAAGCAGTAGCCAAACACACAAGAAGCACATGAATTATTTCACAGGCTTTCATCATCGGTGTTAGTGTCCTTACATAGTAAATATGGCTTAATAATAGAGCTGAAGCCCTCCTTAAGCAAGATTTCGGGAAGCCAAGAAAAACAAACCATAATCCTATTTCAAGCCAGCGCTACGATCATAGAGAAAAGTGTTTAAACAAAGCTCAAGATGTTGATACATGAATTACGAAGCTCAAAGCCTCTTTTTTACCAATTCAGAAGACTCACAAAACGCATTTCATCACAACCCCACAAGCAAGCCAACAGTTCAAAAATCTGGCAGTAAGTTTGTTTTCTCCAAAGCATGTCCATATATTTATTTTTTCTCCATTTACTAATTCCATCCTGCTCATCTTTTGTCTCTGAACACCCAGGTAAGAGAGTGTAAGCCCTCAATTTTGGGATGGGTTGACCCCTTCTTTATATACAGTGCTCTCCAGGAGGGTGGACATCAGCCATCCTCTCAACACTATGCAAAGAGCCCCCCAAGAAGGCAAATTCTGTTTCTAAGGAAATAGAAATTCTTAAAATAAAAAAAGAAACTCAGAGGTAGCATTGGGAAAAATAAACCTCCAAGTTCCCAAGACCCTTTTTCAAAGAACCCCACAGTAAAGCATCTTTTGCACTTTCTTTTCTTTATTCTGAACTTGGGATGCACTTATTTTACTTTTCCAGAAAGTAACCAGAATAACTGCTATTCCACAAAATATTCAAGAAAGGCGAAAAGAATAGATAGCCACTTTATCACGATGAATTCTCATCTTAACGTTTCTCTCCACCAACTCTCAAAATCCAAATATATCTGGATATTTAGCTGCATTTTCCCACCCTACTCTGGGGAGGAAGAGGACAGAGCACAGGATGCAACACAAGAATTCATTTCCGATTAGAAGATAAAAACCTCACCAGCACTTTGCATTTTGAACAGCCACATCCAAAGTTAAGAGGCTTACGAGCCATTTCTGGACTTTACCTAATGTACTCAATTTTGACCTATCACAGAATAAAACAGCTCTATTTGAGACTAAAATGCAGCGCAGTGATTTGCACTTACAGGTGAATTTACAACAGCTGCCCTAATGCCTTTGTTAAACTACCATGACCCGTATTTCAAAATGGAAAGGATTTTGGTCTTCATCAGATGGGAAATGATTAAATTATTCTTTGCAACTCTTTAATGCCCTGACTCAGAAGGCTGCCTGATTATTTTAAGTGCACCAGCACTACTTAAATTATTTTAGGTGCTCCAGGAGGCTGCAGCCAGCTGGTCACATGCCAATCCACCCAGCAGCTGCAGCACTGGGAGCATGACAACAAGTCAAGAGCACTCCTTTCAGTTGAGGGTCACCTCTGTTTTGCCAGGTGTCTTTGGACCACGCCAGTTTGGCCCAGCATCAAGGTGGGCTGCACACAAGTGCTTCCACTGAATACATGGCACCAGAGGCAGGTGCATTTGCACCTGGGCTTTTAAACAAAAAACCTTGCCACACCTCTATCTTCTTGTCCTCCAGACATCTAGCCCCAGTCTGCAACATGTCATTTGCCCAGCCCAACCTGACACATGGCTCATCATAGAATGGTTTGGGTTGGAAGGTACCTTAAAGATCATCCAGTTCCACCCACCTGCCATGGGCAGGGACACCTCCCACTAGATCACATTGCGCAAAGCCTCATCCAGCCTGGCCTTGAACTCCTCCAGGGATGGGGCAGCCGCAGCTTCTCTGGGCAACCTGGACCAGGCTCTCACTACCCTCACAGCAAAGAACTTCTCATCTCAATCTCCCCTCTTCCAGTTTGAAACCATTCCCCCTCATCCTATTGATCAAGAGTCCCTCCCCAGCTTTCCTGTAGCCCCTCTATGGACTAGAAGGGGCTCTAAGGTCTCCCCGGAGCCTTCTCTTCTCCAGGCAGAACAAACCCAACTCTCTCAGCCTGTCCTCCCAGGAGAGGTGCTCCAGTCCTCTGATCATCTTCATGGAGGGCCGCTGGACTCGTTCCAACAGGTCCATGTCCTTCTCCAGCTGATGACTGTAACTAGTATCTCATTAAGATAAGCCATATGCAAAAAGCAACAATTCTACAAATGTGATAAAAATCCTGGTAAATTCAGGCTACTTGCCTCTTAACGTTTGTCCCTGACACTGAGACCAGGACTTTTGACTTTTTCCCCTAACACGGGAAACCCATTTACTCTTATCTAGCCAAGAAATCACAAGACACTTTTTTTTTTTAATAAGGTTATGCTCAACGACCACATCTTTCTCCCCAGACAACCAGGAGCAGGGGTGGGGAAAGAAGACCTAAACAAGGGCTTCTTTAAAGCTGTGTATTAATGCAGCTTTCACTTGGCATCTCTTCCAAGAGAAGTTTTACCCCATAGCACAGGATTGGGAACAGTGGGAGCTGATTTTATATATGGAAGTGAAACCATCATCCAAACCCATAGAAGCAGCAACCTACTTTTCAGGCATCCTAACACCCTCTTAACTTCCTCCTGAAGACAACAGGAGCCATGGGTTACCTTAAATTAGGATGTAATTCACAGAATGCTATGGGGCTGGAAGGGACCTCTGGAGATCTTCTCTGCCAGAGCAGATTGTCCTAGAACAGGTTGCACAGGAATGCGTCCAGGCGGGTTTTGAACTTCTCCAGAGATGGAGACTCCCCCACCTCTCTGGGAAGCCCCTGCCAGGGCTCTGCCACCCTCACAGGAAAGAAGTTCCTCCTCATGCTGAGATGGAACTTCTTATGTTCAAGTTTGTGCCCGTTCCCTCTTGTTCTGCCATAGAATCTTCTAGGTTGGAAGGGACCTTAAAGATCATCTAGTCCAACCAGACTAGCACCACGCACCACTGGGCACCACTGAAAAAAGACTGACCCCGTCCTCCTGACACCAACCAATTTATAGGTGTTTATCAGATCCCCCCTCAGCCTTCTCTAGAATAAAAAGACCCAAGTCCCTCAGCCTTTAGGGCCTTTGGGGAATGCCCAATGACATTGTGGTATCAGGATCTAATTTTAGCACCAGTCCTTGAAAACAGTACAATCTCATGCCATGCTAGGGTGAAAAACTTCTGTTCCCCAGTCTCCAATCTGGTATTCAGAGTACATCTCACGTCTTATAGCAGAGGTTGTTGTCATGGCCAACTAAGCCTAGATCCAAAGAACCCATAATCTATGCATGCTACTTCTCTTCAGCCAAATGATCTTAGAGCTGGACTTGGAAGGGTCGAGTGATTCTTCACTGCTCAACTTATCTGAAAAAAGAATTTATTGCTGTCTTGTCTTTTAAGAGGCTAATAGAGAAGACAGCCTGTGCCTGATCAAAAACTTGCCCCCATAACCTTTGTAGCAGACGTCACTGACATCTAACGAAGGACAGCAAGGCAAGGTCTGCATGGAGCAATAAGCTACTTAATAGTGCTGCTCAGCTGAGACAGCCTAGCAGAAGTGTGTACATAGTGTAAAGCCAAAAAAGCACCAGGAACCTTCATACCATGCCTTCTTCACACACAACACATGTCAGTGTTCCCATTGCTTGAGACTTCTCTTTGCTAACCCCAAACCATTCCATTAAGCGAAAAAGCTGCAAAGCAAATCAACCAGGCAGAACACAGAAGTGTTTTTGCAGAATGAGACAGCATGCAAGAAGCAGCAAAATCAGTATATTATATTTTAGAATTTTGCCTTCAATAAATCCATAAGGGTAAAAAAAAGGGAGCCTTTTATCTTGCATATTTTTACTTCAAGGGTTTCTCACAGGCCTGGCAGATCAGCTCCTGTGCACTCAAGGGGTGACACTGGATACGTCAACCTTGGAGCCATGGGAAAAGCAGGAATCCTCAGAACTAACACCGAAGGCTGTGAAAGCTGCGCTTCCAAAAGCCTTGGCCTCCCATAAGTTCAGAAACTCTGGAGAAGCTGGTCTGTACAGGCTTTAGGACCTCTCATCTCATTCATGCTTTCCTCCTGAGTATAGAGACTACAAAAAAGGAGAAGTTCAGTAAAGAAAGAGTAAGGAAAGAGGGGAGCAGACTCTAGACCCATCCCCTTACAACTGGAATAGAGGCAGGGTGGATGCGTAGACATAAGTACGCACTGAGGCACATCAAGATGCCATGGAAAAGCAGGAGGTATGTCCCTCCTTTGCAGAAAAGAGTGGTGGCAAAACCAAGAGCTAAGGACAGGACCCCATGTGCCAGCGCAGGGCAGCCAACAGCAGCGTTTTCAGGATGCTCGTTGGCCCTTCTCCAGAAAAGCCAGAGCTTTAAGCTACCAAAACATATGTCCGTTAACACATTACCGAGCATAAATGAGCCCATTTGGCAGAAGACAGGGGATAGGCAGGGCCAGGATGTAGAGAACAGCCCACAATAGAACGTGTTTAAGGCTGGGATTTTCACAGAATCATAGAATGGTTTGGGTTGGAAGGGACCTCAAAGATCATCGAGTTCCAACCCCCTGCCATGGGCAGGGACACCTCCCACTAGATCAGGTTGCTCAAGGCCCCATCCAGCCTGGCCTTGAACACTTCCAGGGATGGGGCATCCACAACCTCCCTGGGCAACCTGTTCCAGTGTCTCACCACCCTCATAGTAAAAAATTTCTTCCTGATCTCTAATCTGAATCTTTTTTCTTCCAATTTGAAACCATTTCCCCTTGTCCCATCATTACACTTCCTGTCAAAGAGTCCTTCTCCAGCTCTTCTATAGGCACCCTTCAGGTATTGAAAGGTTGCTATAAGGTCTCCCCGGAGCCTTCTCTTCTCCAGGCTGAACAGCCCCAGCTTCCTTANCCAGGGATGGGGCATCCACAACCTCCCTGGGCAACCTGTTCCAGTGTCTCACCACCCTCATAGTAAAAAATTTCTTCCTGATCTCTAATCTGAATCTTTTTTCTTCCAATTTGAAACCATTTCCCCTTGTCCTATCATTACACTTCCTGTCAAAGAGTCCTTCTCCAGCTCTTCTATAGGCACCCTTCAGGTATTGAAAGGTTGCTATAAGGTCTCCCCGAAGCCTTCTCTTCTCCAGGCTGAACAGTCCCAGCTCCCTTAGTCTGTCTTCATAGGAGAGGTGCTCCATCCCTCTGATCATCTTCGTGGCCCTCCGCTGCACCTGTTCCAGCCGGTCCATGTCCTTTCTGTGTTGAGGACTCCAAAGCTGGACACAGCTTTGAAGCCAGCCAGTATGGGCTGGGTCAACACTTGATCCCTGTTCACATAAAAGGCTGGAAAAGAACACAGCTTTTACCCAGATGTTACTGTACACCAGCCCAGGAGATAGAGCTTGCACAGTTGCATGCCAAGATCATGTTATCCTAGGACAGAAACTCTAGTATTGCCCATCCAGCCCCACATCGAAAGTGAACACCACAGAATCTGACAGGCAAATGAAGAAATTCAGTTTTCCTCTTGCACACATGGTTGCAGAGTTATCATCATCACAGCAAAAAGCAGCAGCTTTAGGTTAAAATAAACCAACCAGTGCATTTGCAGAGCTGGTTTTGCAACACCATCCATCCCTGAGGACTCCACTCTCTGAGGCTCCAAAGTTCTCCAAAACCCAACATTCTTCCTTTATAAAGGAGATTTGGCCAGAAAAGCTGTGGCTTCCCCATCCCTGGAGGTGTCCAAGAAAAGGCTGGAAGGGGCTTTGAGCAACCTGGTCTAGCGTGAGGTGTCCCTGTCCATGGCAGGGGGGTTGGAACTCAATGATCTTTAAGGTCCCTTCCAATCTGAAACATTCTATGATTCTGTGAACAATTCCCAGATAGCTCCCGGGGAAGGGGACATCGTGCAATGCTCTCATTTTCACATGCGAAGCCAGATCCTGGGCTCTCCATCCAGGCATGTGGCCCCAGCCTCCTCCATGGACAGGGACACACACCTCAGACATCCAAGAAATAGGCAAAACACTCTAATTCCTCTATATGTGTTCATGAACAGCCATATAGTGCCCAAGACTGTAGGTACTCCAGGCAATCTCAAACCAGACATACCTCTCGTAACCCTCCAAACAGTCCTAGCAGCCTGTAAACCAGCCTGAACCACAGGGTGCTCGTAGGAGGAGATATCAGAGGAACCTGCCAAGATCAAGGTCTCCATTACAAAGGCATCATTTTTCCCATCCTTCAAAAGATACCAGTTTCTCACCCAGGAGCAAACTTTCCAGAGATAACTGGATAGCATTTAATACATCTGCTGATCTTGCATCTTGAAGGCCTCCTCCATCCACAGGAGAGACATGGTTTTGAAGACCATCACTGACAAATTTTTCCGTTCAGCTCTCTGACTAGAGTCCTCCCCCTGATCCCAAATCCCTCTCCTTTTCAAAGATATCCTTAAATGCACTGTCTTGTCACCACTCTCTATAGTCTCATCCATTCCAGCATAGAGAAGAAGTGATTTTAAAAGGTCCAACTGACATTTGTAAAATTAACTCGATACTCTGCTCTGCCGGGTGGTCAGCCCTGTTTTTACAAGCTTTTTATTCCCCATACAAGCACTTCAACACACAAGACCTCGCTCCCCCTTCCCCTTTGAAACCTCCAAGGCTCTTTTTGGCAAGCGCAGCCATCCAAACGTGCCAGATCAGATGGCGGGTGACATGGGACACCCCCTGCCCTTGACCTCTCTGCCCCCAGCGATGGATCAGTTCACTCTCACATCTCGCCTGCGTGGGAAGCAAGAGCAGTTCTCAACTGACAGTCACACATTTAGCAGGAGGAAAAAAGGGAATTTCCTCCGTGGGGACTGGTTTGGGGGTGGTATCACAAGGAGGGACGCGCTCATCTTTTGATATCCCTGCTATAATTAAATTTGGGCACAAGCAGCAGCTGCACCGACAAGGCTGGAAGTGATGGGGGTGGTGATAGTCACTCTATAATACAACAGCTGGACTCGTCGCTACCCCAGGGTCATGAAACAGCCCCAATTTGGCACAGCTGACCCTAACTCCTTGCCAAACATCCAGCTGGCCAAAGCCTGCCCACCCTACATTTTCTGCAACAGAAAAATACTTCCCCCATCAGGAAACCCCCAACCTCTGTGCCCTCCGGCTTCATTTGTGCAAGAGCTCAGGATTTCTAATATCTATAAGTTTAACACCTTCAATTCACTGGCACCCATTGGCTTTCCTCTGGTTTTTATGGTGTTATCATCATCTCCCTTCAGCACGGGGAAATACTGCAGACCAGTAGAGGGGGGAAACTGGAGCTGCAGAGCTCAGGTAGTTTTTAACTTGCTCCAAAGAGGACACAAACATACAGAGAAGAAACAATGACAGTCTGGGTCGTCTTTGTAATGGTTGGCATGAAAAAACATCACAGGGCACTGTTTATCCACCATCAAATGTGTGATGTGTGGAGCTTGGCTCCTCCCAGAGCCACCAGCCCATTTCTGTCTTGTAGTAAAAATTCCCCCAAAAAGTAACAGACTTTGTTAATCCTCTCTTTTTTAAAATCTCTGTTGCTGGGAAATAGTAATTATTTTTTTCCTTCCCCATCTTCCCTGGCTGGCTGGAAGAAACAGGGTTTTGAGCAACTCCCTGCTCTATAATTCACTGGATACACTCTTTTTTTTCCTCCAGGAGTTTCCACCCATTTTTAACACCTACTGCCCAGCAGCATCTGAGCAAGTTGTCCTGAAAAAGTTGCTCACACACTTTGAAGAAGAAAAAGGTAGAAAAATAGGAATAGCACTGCCCAGCAGAAGGAACACTCTGCCTGTTTCCAAGAAGTGCCATGAATGTCACCTACCTCTTCTCTTTACAGAGAAGGCAGGAGAAAAACAATCTCTTTCTTAGTTCTGGTGTTGTCTTAAAATCAGCATCATCAGGAACAAAAGTACAAGAACTCATTGTCCCCAGTGAGCTCTGCTGTAAATGAGATATCTGAGTTAAAAGGAGTTTTCATTTGAGCAGCCTGATGTTACTCGCATTGCAGCTCTCAGGAGGGAGATTTCGGCTATTTCTCTTCTTGCAAGCAAAAAAAAAATAAAATAAAAGGAGATCACAGAAAGAGGGAGAAAAACAGTATGGGGAAGATGGGAGGGTAAAAAGTGTGCGCTAATTAAATAGAAAAAAGCAACATGTGTAATTTTACTGCCAAGGGAAAAAAAAAAAAAAGAGTTTACTTAGGGCAACATTAGATGTTGAACAAACCCGTGTTGCTGGAAGCACTGCAGAAATGGAGAAGCTGGAGCCTTTTTCCCCCCACCATTTATTGCCTTTTCTGACCTCAAATTTTCTGGAGCCTTCAAAGGGATTGTTCCCGGCAGGGACAACGTGCCCCAATCCAATCCATGGCCATCCCTCCAGAGGACTCCGAGCATCAGCACCAGGGCTGGGAGATCTTTTTCCCTCGACCACATTCACCCTCCCAGCTTTCTGAAGAAGGAAAGTCCAGAAACTGCTTCAAACACCATTACAGTGTATCGTTGCTTTTTGTTTGCTTTACTAAGCGCTTACATTCAGCATTACAAGGCACCTCTGTAAAAACACTTCAATCAGCGGTAACGGTTATAATGGGGGCTTTAGCAGTCATTTCAGCCTCTTCTAGCCCTCTAATAGCTTTAAACATTAGTTGCAAGTGTTGAAAAATCTCAAGTTTAATTTGTTTTCCAGCCACAGAGGCACTGGACTAATAAGATGTTGAGTGCTGGCCCCTCATAAAGCAGTTTTAGCGCCAACTGCTCATAAACCAGTTAATATGCAAACACCAGCAGATGTTTCCAAAACTCCCCCTCTGGTATGACATCCAATATTGCCGATGGGAGTCCTTTATAAAGCAAAAACAGAGCAACATCCTTAAGAGCAGTATCTTAAGGGTAAGATGACTATTCTCATTTGCAGACAAGTCAGAGGGAGTGAAGGGAGAGGAAAACAGGTCTCCATCTCCAAAGATGTCCCATCATGCTTTAAAAGACAGCCCTCAAGAAGCAGGAGGGGTGCAAGTCAGGTACCCCTGAGAACAAAACAGGTCCAAGAGCATCTCACACATGGCAGAGAAATGAATCATAGAATGGTTTGGGTTGGAAGGGACCTTAAAAATCATCTAGTTCCAACCTCCCTGCCATGGGCAGGGACACCTCTCACCACACCAGGTTGCTTCAAGCCCCGTCCAACCTGGCCTTGAACCCCTCCAGGGATGGGGCAGCCACAGCTTCTCTGGGCAACCTGTTCCAGTGTCTCACCACCCTCACAGCAAAAGATTTCTTCTTGAGATCTCATCTCAGTCTCCCCTCTTTCAGTGTCAAACCCTTTCCCCTCGTCCTATGACTCCCCTCTCTGATCAAGAGTCCCTCCCCATCTCTCCTGTAGCCCCTTTTTGTTTCTGGAAGGCCATGACAAGATCTCCCCAGAGCTTTCTCTTCTCCACGTTGAACAACCCCAGTTCTCTCAGCCTGTCTTCATAGGAGAGGAGCTCCAGTCCTCTGATCATTTTCATGTCCCTCCACTGGACCCGTTCCAACAGGTCCATGTCCTTCCTGTGCTGAGGACTCCAGAGCTAGATGCTGTACTCCAGGTGGGGTCTCACCAGAGTGGAATAGAGGGGCAGAATCACCTCCCTGGGCCTGCTGGCCATACTTCTTTTCATAGAATCATCCAGGTTGGAAAAGAACCTTGGGATCATCGAGTCCAACCATCTACCCTACTCTACAAAGTTCTCCCCTACACCATATCCCCCAGCACCGCATCTAAACGACTCTTAAACATATTCAGGGATGGTGACTCAACCACCTCCCTGGGCAGCCTATTCCAGTGTCTGACTGCGCTCTCTGTGAAGAATTGTTTCCTCATGTCCAGTCTAAACCCACCCTGTTGCAGCTTGAAGCCATTCCCTCCTGTTCTATCGCTAATTGCCTGTGAGAAGAGACCAGCAGATGCATTTTGATGCAGAAGCCCTGCTGGCCACACTTCTTTTGATGCAGAAGCCCTGAAAGGTCACAGAAAAGTAACCAGCAATTTGCTCCAGCATCTACTGTGGGTTGCTGCAAACCACATCACCCTGACACCTGCAGTGACAGATTGCCACCATCCATCAGGTTTTATACGCTCACCCAGCATCATTCTGAAGGCAGTTGGGCAGAAGCATTTCTAGCCTACACCCAGACTTGAGGTGAAGCCATCCATCACTGCTGGCAGCCTCGGAGGCAAACACATTCCCCTGGGGAAGCTGGTGTGCCCGGCTCCCTTCATCCACGCTGACAGCAGCACTTCCAACCGCATGTAATGACAGGCTGGAGAACAAGCGATAATGGATAAGGAAAATAATTCAGCAGCACAGGGAGTGAATTATCTCATGAATCACTCCTATACAGGGAGGGCGGAGAACTCTGCTAAACCTTAACCCTGTTGCAAAACACAATTGTTTAGCTCCAGTTGTCATCTGACTTAATACCTTAAAACACCCTGACAGGTCAATACAGCCAGGGACTGAAACCTGTCGAGCGTAAGCACAGACGAGTGTTCCCTCTTGCCATGATCCAACACACAGATCCCATTAACAATGGTCCAAGATTAAAAAGAGAACATCCTCCCAGCTTGTGCCACAATGAAATTGCTGAAACACAAGGAGGACACAACGCTGGGAGCAAAACTGGAAAAGAAACACGCCAACCAGCTGCAGAACTGGTTAAAAACACCCAGCTAAAAGAAGATTTGAAGCAGGACAACTGCAGGGAGCCTCAGCCAGAGCTTCCCTCCCAGACCCTGGTCTAGCAGGCAGAGGACTGCCACAGATTTGCAACTGAAATGTTAATGAGGACGGGCTCTCACAATCAGGGACTCTGTAATTTAGACCCAAGCCCTTGCATTTTGCCAGAGACAAGAAATATAACTACAGCATCCCGTTCTCCAAGACTGGTGCAGATCTTTGAGTCACAGGATGCCTTTGCCTCCAGGGAGCATCTGCCTCCCAGAGCCTCAGACCAAGCCTTGAGCTTGGTACAGCCCATGCACATGACATCTTGCTCCCAAACCAGAGTTTCCAACCCAACTCTTGACCTGGTAAAGCCAGGCTAGAGAAAAAAAACAACAAAAACAAACAAAAAACCCAACCAAACAAAACACACAATATATGCTTTGACTGACGTGAAAGATGGAGAGAAAAGGGAGAGAAAGGTCCTTTCTTCAGCATTCTTCCCCAGCTGTCACTGCTGAGATGTTCTCACATAGGTCTGCTTTTAAGAATCATGAGAAAGTTTTGTTTCCTGGAGCAGGAAAAAATTCTTTTTTGAATTTTTAAAGTTTCTAGGAAAGAGAGAAAGGAATAACTTTAAATAATTTAGCCTGGCTTCTCTGCAGAGAGGTTTATCCACTGATCCCTATATACGAGGACAAAAAAGCAGATTCGACCACAGAACCTCCCCAGGAGGCATTTGGTCTCAGTGTGAAGACATCAGGCCTGAAGAATTCACAGAATCATAGAAGGGTTTGGTCTGGAAGGGATCTTTAAAGGCCATCTAGTCAAACCCTCCTGCCGTGAGCAGGGACATCTTCAAGTAGATCAGGTTGCTCAAAGCCCCGTCCAACCTGGCCTGGAATGTTTCCAGGGATGGGGCATCTTCTGTCTCTCTGGGCAACTGGGCTAATGTCTCACCACCCTCACACCAAACAAGTTCTTCCCCACGTCTCATCTCCATCTCCCCTCTTTCAGTGTCAAACCCTTCCCCCTCCTCCCAGGGCTCACCTCCCTGATCAAGAGTCCCTCCCCAGCTTTCCTGGAGCCCCCTGAGGGACTGGAAAGGGCTTGAAGGTCTCCCTGGAGCCTTCTCTTCTCCAGGCTGAACGCCCCCCAACTCTCTCAGCCTGTCCTCCCAGCAGAGGGGCTCCAGCCCTTGGAGCATCTTCCTCTGGACCCACTCCAACAGGTCCAGGACAAATTGCTCCAGGACACATCGCAGCCCTTTAGGGCACTGTATCCCACACATCACACGTAACTGCCTCTATACATCAGCGTCCTCCTGCAGCCACCCTACTCTCCAACAGCCTTTGAAGTGCCTTTGCAGCATCATTGTACTGCTGTCGTGTTCAGAAACCAAAAATATCACCTCTGCTTGCCAGTCTGTATCCACCTCTACTCACTTTGTATATGCCCAGAGGGTACTAAAACACTTTCACTGCAAGATCCCAGAAGGAAGAAGCTTATACCAATTATTTGGCTGCACACTACCGGAGGAGACAGAAAGAATCCTAATAAACTCACATTATGCAAATATCCAATAAGACAGATTCTACTTAAAATGCTAAAAAAAAAAAAAAGCAGAGAGAAATGAATATGTATTGCCTACCGAGGGTTAGACGGGTTACATCCCGAACTTATTTTCCAACCTCAACACGAGTGACATTGCCCACAGTCAGTTACAAATTCAATCAATATTGTCTTGATATGGGCAAAAGTACTATATATTATTTTTTTTTTGGCTGATGCAACATTTTGTCCCCAAGGACACATTAACCAGCTCCGCAGCACTTTTCACACGTGTATTTTCAGGGCACTGACAGTGTTAAATGCCATTTCATTGATATCGGACCAACGTTTCCCAACAGCAGACGAGGAAGAAAGATTAAATTGACACCTCGAAAGCCAAAGACTGGTAAAACAAGGGCCAGCCCCCATCATACCCATCATTCAAGGCTTTTATTACACTGAGAAAAACCCAGAGGACAAATAGAATATTAAGGAAAGAAGCACAAGCACAGCCCATGCTGCTTAGAAAGATAAGATTACAAAAAAAAAATATACCGAAAAACCCACAAACAACCTGAGGACCAAGCACAATTTTTATCGTTCGATGAATTCTAGTCACCTCGCACAATGAAACACAATGGAATGCACTGAACCACGGTTTATTAGCATAACACACGGCTCCACCATCGATACCACACATCTCGGCTCAGAAAACAAAACAAGCAGCTCCCTGTGCCCCGAAGAATTTGGTTTATGGAGGAGGCTGAGGAATTAGCAGTAACATCTAAAGAAACACCGTGCCGTCTGGGGTGGGGATGTTCTTGGCAAACCAGGGCAAAAGTTGGTAAGGTTTTCGGTAAACATCACAGCAAACGCACCATTATTTATTTTATTTTATTCAAAAGGACTGATCATAAGTACTAAAAAAGAGCAGCAGCTCTTCATAGTGCTTCCAGCTTCCCCAAGCAGGAACAAGCTCGTTAGCAAAAACTCCTGGGTGGTTTTGTTTCATATCAATTCATTGACTTTCTGAAATATCCCTGTTTCAGTTCGACACATCCAGGCAGGAGAGATGTTTCCAAGACGAATGGCACCTCTCCAGCCCAATGAGCAGCTCAACATCACCACCGCTCTGCCGGCGTCAAGGAACCTGATCAAACCTAGGAGGACACATTGATTTTGGAGAGCTGGTGAGCCAGATGTGTGTGTATTTCACATTAATGAATCCACTGTAAAGTCAACTAGCTCCTCACCTCAGGTTCCATCAAAAAAAACAAGCTGTGCAAGGCAAATTCCCTAACAATTATTTTTCTGCCCATCTGTAATGCACTGGGGAGGGGAAGGAGGGATGGATTGCTATTCAGGTGGTACTGAGATACCAAATTCCAGAGCAGAAACAAGCTCTCGATCACACAGTGGCCTGGATAATAAACATTGCAAAAAGCAGCACACAAAGACAGATCCCAAACACAGCCAGAAAGTCAAATAAGGAATTTAAGTTGAAAGGAACCACCCAATGGAAATGCCTGGCTTAGCAGTATGCAGCAAGTGGCAAAAGTCCAGCACGTGGGCTGTTAGAATCATACAATTGCCTCGGTTGGAAGGGACCTTTCAGATCATTAAGTCCAACCATCAACCCAACACTGACAAACCCACCACCAACCCATGTCCCTTAGCACCACGTCTGTCCGGCTTTTAAATACCCCCAGGGATGGCGACTCCACCACTGCCCTGGGCAGCCTCTTTCAAAGGTTGATGGCCCTTTCCATGAAGAAATTGTTCCCAATCTCCAGCCTAAACCTCCCCGGCACAACTTGAGGCCATTTCCTCTTGTCCCATGGCCTGTTCCTTGGGAGAAGAGACCGACCCCCCCTGGCTACACCCTCCTTTCAGGGAGTTGGAGAGAGCCAGAAGGTCTCCCCTCAGCCTCCTTTTCTCCAGGCTCAACACCCCCAGCTCCCTCAGCCGCTCCTCACCAGACTTGTGCTCCAGTCCCCTCACCAGCTCCGTTGCCCTTCTCTGGACCCGCTCCAGCACCTCCCAGTTCCTGCTTCCACCAATTCCCCCCAGTTTAGGCCAGTTTTGTGCTTCTCAGCTGCACACCACCTCTCAGCAGGTCCGAGATTGGAGCAGGACCCTATTTTAAACCAGGAGGAAAAGATACGAAGAGGAAAACAAGAGGGGGGTAAATGTGAAGAAGAAAAAAAGAAAAACACCTTGAGATTACCATTTTCTTTTTAATTCAGAACTGTTGCAAATTAAAACTTGTGAAAGCAAGTACAAGACCTATACATCAATCTATTCACTAGCTATTCTCACCAAACCTAATTAAAATTAAGCCTAGCTGGATGCCCACTACCTAGGCACTGAGTAACTACTTAGAAGACAATTCTGAGCAGAGTTTGTCATCAAACCCCAAAAGATTCATTTTCCAGCTATTCCTTTGTCAGCCCCCCGGGTTCATCCCAATGACACCGTAATAGGTGCTGACATGAAAACAGAGGTTGCTTTAATAGCATTTGCTGTCACTTCAGCCCAGGGTGGGCAGAAGGACTATTTTTATTTTATTTTTCTCAGTTGCCTTTTACAGGAAGCATCAGGCCACCTCCCATTTGGTTTAATATAATTGCAGCGGGCAGGCTGGCCCCATAACAAAAATCTCCCATCGCAAGACCAGTAATAAAGTTTGATGTGCTGGCACTTCAAGTTTTCAACAACTGCTGGTGAAAACTAACTGTAACTTCAGAAATACTTTCTTTCAAATGAATTGCCATATTCCACATTCATAAGCAGTCCAACTCAAAGAAAACAGGGAAAGCAATTCTTTACTTTTATTGAAATAATAATAAAAAACAACCCCATATGAAACGGATAACTCTTTCCTCCAGCTGTAACTTAAACAACTGAATATATAAAATTCCTCCCAGATCTCTGCTTGAAGGCTCATACATACAAAAAGAAAACCTTTCACAGATTTATCTGCTGCCCATAAATACTGTGGTTTATTATGGAAACAGTGACAGGCTCTCGGTGAGGAGCTGATGCTAGAGCTGATGAAATTAAACCCAGCAAGAATATCCAGTGAATTATAGAGCAGGGAGTTGCTCAAAACCTTGGGCCAGCCAGCCAGGGAAGATGAGGAAGGAAAAAATTAATGACTATTTCCCAGGTTGGCTGGAAGTTTTAAAGGGATATTTCTGAGACTTAGAGTTATATTCCAGAATCAGCAACAGAGGTTTTAAAAAACAGAGAGGAATAACCAAGTCTGTTCCTTTTTTGGGGATTTTTTACTACAAGGGAGAAGTGGGCTGGTGGCTCTGGGGGGAGCCAAGCTCCACACATCACACATTTGATGGTGGATAAACGGTGCCCTGTGATGTTTTTCATGCCAAGCATTACAAAGACAACCCAGACCCGTAGACACCACTCATCTCCTCCTTTCTAAATGTGTTTACGCTATCAGCCTCTTGGGAACCATTCAGCTACCAAGTTCTCCAGTGTGATCCAAGCTCTGGCTGTGATTAACCAGCATTTCCATGGAAAACAGACCTATAAATACTCAGAACCTCTTGGTGCCTCTGCATTGGTCATGCCCTGGCATCAGCCTCTCCTACTGTAGCAAAAATGTCATGACACTTTCCCTCAAGGCAACTGCCTCACACCAGACCTGCCATGACATTCTTAAGCAATTGGGATAAATGCAACAGCAGCTTTTCCTGACGCTTGTACAACCTGGAAAAAATCCCTATATATAGTCCCAGGACATCAGAGTGTTGTGTCCTTTAGGTACAGACAGACCTGAGTTTCCTACTATAGAGCACAGGTCAAAAGGAGAACTGGTTCAGACCCAAAACCTCAACCAGCTAGGCAAGTTCATAATGAAATAAACATTTTGGTTTTTATTTAACATAACTTGTACTTTGCAGCACCCACAAACTTATCCCTCTTCACCTACGCCATCTCTCTCACAACATGAAGACCAACCATTCATGAGCAGCTCACAACTTGGGTCTAGATCAGCTGCAAGACTGCACTGATTTAGATGAGGTCACCTACACTTTGGGCCCCCAGTTCATGCTCCTGAGCAAAAAGATGCAGAGATCAGATTAAGCCATATGTGAACAAGAAGTTGGAAGAAAAAGCACTTTACTCAAGTTCAGACCCCATAAGACATGTGCTCCCCAGAATCATTATGAAGATATTTTAGCATGGCATCCCTGAGCAGAGCTAAAAACTACCTTGTGGAAGGGAAAAAAAAAAATAAATTAAAAAAATCTTTAAACAGCAGAAATCCAGGAAAAATACAGCCAAGAGGTGACGATCCTGAATTAGTTTCTTCTCCCATACAAGTAAGCTCTGCCTGAGTCCTAAAGTACAAGAAAGGCTCAGCGCAGCAGAACAATATCCTAGATTAAGAAGTATGTGAAAATACAATATATGGAAGAAGGTCCCTGGGACCTTCTCCAACCACTCATCCAATTCTCCAGTCTTCAGAGAGAGTGCGCTCAAAAATTACCCAAATGCCATCTTATTACTCTAAGGCGGCAGTGCACCCAAAGCAATCTCATAGAAAATGAATGTCTTTTTCCAGTTGTAAGATACTGTCAAGTAACATCTATTAAACTGGAAAGGTTTTTCCATTCACTTTCCAGGCAAGCTGATGGACATCAGATAATTAAAATCAAAAAGTGCAGCCATCTATTGTATCAGTCACATCCCTCCTCACTCTTGTTTTATTTCTGTGCCCTTCATCCACCCCTTCTCCTTCCCCAGGCTTTGTCTTGAGGTTTTACAAGTGTCGGGGCATCAGGACAGCACATACATACAAAAGAAGTCAAGTAGCTGTCAAATAGAAGATATTGTTGCTAAGAACATATATTTCCCATCACCTGCACCCAAATTTCAAACCTTCTCTTGCTGTGTTCTGTGTTTGTTTCTTTCTTTCAGATTTCTTTCAGGTTTTGGGGGGGGTGGGGGCAGGTGGGGTGTTTGTGTGTGTGTGCGGGGTTTTTTTTTGGTTGGCTTAGTTTTTTAGATCAACGGATCTCCAGGTGTATTTTGATCAGAATTTTTTTTGAAGGCTGTCTCTTGGTCTGCTCATAATCCCCTTAAGACAGGTCCTAGGCAAGTCTCAGCCCCTTTATAATCCTCCTCTTTGAAATGGAGGTAGGACAAAAGATCAATGATAATATTTATGGTTGAAGAGCACTTCTCCCCAGCCCATTCAGGGGCAGACCAAAAGCTTGACCCACCATTTTGTTCCACACCACCTCTCCACTATCACATTCCCTCAAGTAGGGACCTCCTACTGCAAGATACACTGACCTGTTTCCACCGGGGGAATTAAATCTGGGGATTTAATGCTAGGCAACCATCCAAAGGAAAGATCAAGGGGTTCCCAGCACGTGGACATCTGCTGCCAGAATGAAGACCCCAACACACTGGTGCACAGCCAGCATCACCTCTTCCAACACCTCCAAAAGCTCTTGCTGAGACTGTGTGCACTTTCCCATCCTCATTTATCCCTCCCCTTCCCACTTAATACCCTGCGTGTCCTGCTGTCATCTTCAGCTTGGCCAAATTGACCATCCATTGCACCAGGAAGAGGAAGATGAGATGCCCAAGGTCCATGTCTCATCCCATGTATTCCTGTGGTGCCCAGGGATAGGACGAGGAAATGGGCACAAAATTGAATGTAAGAAGTTCCACCTGAACATGAGGAGGAACTTCTTTATTTTGAGGGTGGCAGAGCACCGGAAGAGGCTGCCCAGAGAGGTGGTGGAGTCTCCTTCTCTGGAGACATTCAAACCGCGCCTGGACATGTTCCTGTGCAACCTGCTCTGGGTGGACCTGCTCTGGCAGGGGGGCTGGACTAGATGATCTCCAGAGGTCTCTTCCAACCCCATATCATACTGTGATTCATCACTGAGAGGCATCCCTAAAGGGAGCAGTGGGTAAGTGACAGATGATTCACTAGCTGGAGAGGGACTTTTTACAAGGGCATGTAGTGATAGGATGAGGGATAATGGCTTCAGACTAGAAGAGGGGAGATTTAGATGAGATCTCGGGAAGAAATTTTTCACTATGAGGGTGGTGAGACCCTATCCCAGGTTGCCCAGAGAAGCTTTGAGCAACCTGGTCTGGTGGGAGGTGTCCCTGCCCAGGGCAGGGGGGTGGAACGAGACTATCTTTAGGACCCCTTCCAACTCGAACCATTCTATGATTCACAGGCATCCCCCTCCAGTTATCCTGAAAGCAGTTACATATGGGTTGTACACCAGCAGAAGAGGCAGTGATGGCTTCCTGCCCTATTACAGAAGGCCTGGGCTCCCCCTCACCTGCCTGACCTCATTTCTCTGGACAGAGATACCAGGCTGGAAAGCAAGGTCTCAGTCCATTGCAAGCCCTATGAGCAAAATCACATCGCACAAAGACCCCAGTTGAGACACAAGGCAGCCTCCAATTTCTCAGGAATTCCTCAAAGCAATTCAAGGATCGTTTTTCAGATCACAAGCCCTTTCCTATTTTACGGTATTTCTGGAACAAGCTGTTGGCACGAGGTCACTCCAGAGGAGCACAGGCAGACTCACCGAGCAATGCTACATTTTGCATTCAACCATTGCTTGCGAGAAGCCATGAGAGAGAATAAGGGAGCAGAGAGGACAAAAAAAAGCACTCATTGCTCCTCTCAATCTGGACCCTCACAGAGACAGGATGCCGGGCAAGACGACCTTCTGTCTGACCCAGCTGGCAAGTCCTATGTGCTCACACTTTGCTCCATCAATATGTAGCCCCATCAATGCACAGGCTTTATCTATCCCACGTGGTGAGATCCAGAGGGAAAAGACACATCTGTGTCTCAAAGACACACAAAAGCCATTGAGCTGGCCAATACGCAGAATTCTCTCTCCCCTATTGTTGAGGGCAACCCAGTGACCCGAAGGTCTATAATAAGAAAGATTTAGAGCAGGGAAGACTGAAGTCTCTCTCTTTTAAGGGGAAAATCGATAAGATCAGGGTCTTCCCCAGCCTCCACATGCCCAGCTCATGTGAACAGAGACTATCTGAAACAGGGGACAGTGACATGTCAGATTTACCAGCATGAGGTTAGAGCTTGGCTTCCCAGAAACAAGGGTGCACTTGTTTCTGTATCTGCCAAACAACGGGACGCTTTGTGCAAGGCAGAGAAATCATGTATTTTTCTAATGCTTGACATATGGAAGGGATTTACTTATTTTCCCTCTAAAGAGATTTAAATGGGTTCAGTGCACTGCCAGAGGGAAACCAAATGAAGTCACAAGCTTCAGCAGCAGCTGAGTATCCAAAGCCAGCATCCGTCTGGAGAGAAGGCAGAAGCTTTGCTTGCAGGATTTATTTTATTTAATATATTATTTTTTTTTTACCTTTCAAGGGCTAAATGTTAGGGAGGAGAGGGGGAAAAAAAAATAATAAATCAATCAACCAGCCACCATGGAAATAATTTAAGTTGCTGGAGTTTGCTCATCACACAACAGCTTATTCAACGTCTTACATCCACAGCAGCACAGATAAAATGCTCTGGAGCGTGATACAGCAGCACCGAGGCAGGTTTCACTTTGCCTTGTGCCATTTATCATTCACTCCTTGCTGAAGCAGCAGGAACCCCTGATGGCTGCAGAGAAGTGCAGTAAAACAGCTTGTTGGGACCCGGGCGCGTTGCCGGTAACTCTTGCGAATCCACCAATTCACATCGAACTCTAAGAAGAAAAGCCATGAAATGAGATCCCCTCTCCAGATATCACTCAGCTAAAAAGCTACGCCCCCCCCCCCCCCAACTCAACTTTGGGCTCCTGACCTTACTGGGGAAGGAAAACACCACGACAATGGGTCGTAGCTCGCAGCGGTGTGGTTTGCTCGAGATATGTGGCGGTTTAGGTGGTTACAAACCAGGCTTGTTAAGTAAACCCTAAAGTAAGGCGTAGCAGCATGTTCCGAATTAGAGGAACCAGGAGGCGGTTTGCTTTTCCAGGAAGACCAGCGTAGCCGAGTCAAAGAAAATGTAAAACATGAAGAGGCAGCAGCTAGCGAGAAAGAAAGAGCAGCCTTGCAGTGAAACCAGCAGTCTGGGAGAGCAGAAAAGCCAATACACGCTCTTCCTCCAACGTTAACCTGTGGTCCTCAGCCTGGCAACAGGGCCAACATCACCAGAGTCTTGCACAACACCAATAATAAACAAAAAAAAAAAAAAAAAAAAAGACAAGAAACCATCATCTCAAGCATCACAATCAAGACAAGGGTTGGTTTCTCCTGGAAGGGATGAGAAGAGAAGCTGGGTCTCTCTCTTCTCTCTTTGCCAAGCATCCAACTGGCTTGAGCCCATCGAGATCGTTGAGTTCTTCGTCACTTTGGGAATTTCAGCCCAGCAAGAAGACTTCTGCACAAGGTGAGGTTAAAGGCACCAGGCTGGTCACATCACCTCAGAGCTGTCTACCACAGCATGATCCTGCCCAGCAGCCTCAAACACCCAACTGCGGGTAGGGAGGTAAGAACTGCTCTCCTTAGAGCAGGGCCCATAAAGTGCATTCAACAACCATCCAAGGTTTATTTGATGGTCATTGGTGCTGCTTTTTGTCACCCAAAAGTAAACTTCAACTTTGCAACCGGACAGTGAGGCTTCAGGAAATTACACAAGAAAGTTAACTCAATTTTTAACAGTCAGAATGTTCCAAGTTTAGGACACTTCAAAGAAGACCTTAGAAGGCCTTAGTTTTTTCTTTTTTCTTCTTTTTTCCATAATTGTCCCTGAAAAAGGGCCTCTTGACTGCACTAAAGTCAATTGGTTCTCAAGTGCTGGCTGACATCATCTGCAAATAAGCAACGCTGCCAAATAAAGGCTCAAAACCACACGGCAAGGAGAACATGACAAATGATGGGTCCAGACTAGATCATCAGCTCTTCTCCTTTAACAGCTCATTGTAGAGATGGCACAAAGGAAAAGAATAAGTTTCAAGGTTGAGATGAGCTACAAATACCAGTCACCACAAAAACTCATTAAAACCTCCAGCACAGACAAGCACAGCTTCTCTCTGCACATCTCCAGCTGCTACTTATACCCTTGAAACCACACTATGGAGCTCAGCAGTAATTCTCCTGGAGGCAACCTGGAGAAAAAGGTTGAATCTGGAATGAAACACCCCTAAATTCAAGGACCCTTTTTCAAGAGGGGCTCACGAGACAGTAAAGGTGAACAAAAATCATAGATCAACTTCAAAGGCAACAATGAAGAATAGTCATTATTTTGCTCAGCTTTGCTAATCATTTTTGTTAATAAGCCAACGCGTCAGCACCACAGAGGTTCCCAATTCATAAAAAAACCACAGACATTTCTGGAATCCAAGTTGAGCACCTCAGTGTGGAGGCAGTCCGGATCCCCACCCAGATCCCACAGGCAGCCAAGTCATCTCTAAAACAACAAACCAGCAGATTACCAAAATGTCTTGCGACGGCTGCCAGGAAAGCCACATCTCCACGTATCTACAAGTTCTTCTCCACTAACCACACAACGCTGTAGAGCTACCTACCAAAAACCCAACCACCCATGTGCATGGCCTCATTTTACCCACACCCCAACAACACCTTTGAAAGCATCGGAAACCTGCACACACCACAGGACACCCAAGCACCCAAACAAGGTGTAACTCAGACATCCGTGGGCTTTCAGGCTTTTCCACCACGTTGGCAAGCCAAGGCTACCACGGCGTAGCCAGCTCAAACCTTGTTTCCAGGATTATGCAGAGGACCTTACTACAGGCTAAGGATTTAACTTCATTAGTCAGTTTAATCCCATTTAAACCATTGCACAGCAACATTTCCCTTCCTCACCCCACTAATGCCTTTGTTAAGCTGAGAATTGAATTGCAGATGGCACCTCAGGGAACGGGCCTGCCAACAGCACCACACAGCATCGTGACAGGAAAGTTTGCTAGCTGAGTCCAGCAGGAATGAGGTGGCAGCAGCTACAGCCAAGCTCTGATGTTAATAACATCTAGTATCAAGATTTCACACATGCACACACACCCTCTCAAGTGCACAGGCCTTTGTGTCAGGAGGCAGAGCTGGTCTGGCAGACATTCTGGGTGTTTGCTCAACATTCATCAAGAGCAACTTGAAAGAATAACCCCCAAAACATCTTAGGAACCCATCTGTGCTCCCTAGTCTTTGCTATGAGCTTTCCTGTTTCAATCAGTCTTCGCTCAAAGAGGAGGAGTCTGACCTTCACCGCAGGTCAGGATCTGGCTGCCTGCATGCAGGTTCTGGAGGGCTTATTTCCTTGGCTCCACCATGCAACCGGCACAACAGAAAGCATTGCAAGATGTTCTCCAAGCCACAGACTTGTTAGTCAACAGCCAGCTGAATATGAGCCAGCAGTGTGCCCAGCTGGCCAAGGAGGCCACCAGCATCCTGGGCTGTATCAAGAAGAGTGTGGCCAGCAGGACTGGGGCAGTGACTGTCTCTCTGTACTGTGCACTGGAGAGGCCCCACCTCGACGGCTGGGTCCAGTTTTGGGCTCCTCACAACAGGAAAGACCTTGAGGGGCTGGAGCGGGTCCAGAGAAGGGCAACAGAGATGGTGAGGGGTCTGGAGCACAAGTCTGGTGAGGAGCAGCTGAGGGAGCTGGGGGTGTTGAGCCTGGAGAAAAGGAGGCTGAGGGGAGACCTTCTGGCTCTCTCCAACTCCCTGAAAGGAGGGTGTAGCCAGGGGGGGTCGGTCTCTTCTCCCAAGGAACAGGCCATGGGACAAGAGGAAATGGCCTCAAGTTGCACCAGGGAAGGTTTAGAATCATAGAATCATCTAGGTTGGGATCATCGAGTCCATCAAAGACCCTTGGGATCATCAAGTCCAACCATCTACCCTACTCTACAAAGTTCTCCCCTACACTATATCCCCCAACACCACATCTAAACGACTCAAACTCATCCAGGGATGGTGACTCAACCACCTCCCTAGGCAGCCTATTCCAGTGTCTGACCACTCTTTCTGTGAAGAATTTCTTCCTAATATCCAGTCTAAACCCACCCTGTTGCAGCTTGAGGCTATTTCCTCTTGTAGGACAGTAGGAAAAATTTCTTCACTGCAAGGGTGAACAGGCTGCCCAGGAAAGTGATGGAGTCACCATCCCTGGAGGTATTTAAAAGCCAGGCAGACGTGGTTCTGAGGGACATGGTTTAGTGGTGGTTTTGATGATCTTAAAGGTCTCTTCCAACCAAAACAATGGGGCTGGTGGGGCGGGCTGTGACCGCATCACTGCTGAGACCTGAAGGAGATTCAGAGCAGGCATTACAAGCGAAGTTCAGGAGAATTTAAATGGGCACCGTTTGGCCCACCTGGTTGTTCACACATGCTAAGAGCATAGGAGAGATCTTGATGCCAGCTCCTCCTCATTATTACACGTCTCACAATCTTTGGTGATGCTCTTGAGCTTTAGCTGCTGAGGACCCAGACTTTAGAGGAGACACCCAGCTCCTGTTGCAGTGGTGTTCATCCTGGACCTGCCCTTGTGTGCACGGCAGGGTGGGAGAGGGTTCAAAAACGTAATTCAGATGATGCATCCTGGAAGTTTAGAAAAATCCCATGGTAAACATCACTGAACTCCCAGAGTAAGGAAATTTTGCAGCCATCTCCATGTTCTCCTGGACCCAAACTGCAGGCTCCTGAAAGCCTGGGTCAGGCCACACAGACTGACAAATTAGAAGGTCTCAAACAATGCAGTCATGATTTAAAAAGTCCATCAATCACAACACCTTTCTAGATGCTGAAACTCTTTGCTTGAGCAGTAAGCTACGTGGGGAATAGGGATTTGCTTCCCAAAAACGCTTGCAACAAGCACGCAAACAAGAAAAACCCTGCTCAACCGCCACAGCCTTTTCCTGGGAAAGGGGGAGGACGGCACAGCCACAACCACCGGATTCCATCCCCTGAACCAGCATCGCTGCGATCACCCACACGCTGCAGAGTTTCAGGCTGTGGTGACTTTTTGTGTTGTTTTTTTTTTTTTTGTTTTGTTTTGTTTTTTTTTTAATTTAATGGGATGAGTTTGCAAACTATGAAGAGCGATTATTTCCCCCCTAGGGAAATAATGCTCTACCTGCCTTTTTACTGCAAAACCCAGCCCTGTGGCTGAAACAGCGCATCGTCTGATTTATTAATAAATGGATTGGAAACTCCAGCAAGGAAATTAATCTCAGGCTGTACCTGTTCTGGGATGATGGTGGGGTGAAGGACAGGACCAGGAACTGCGTGCAGTTCCTCTACGCAGAAACTTGGCCAGGCTCCCAGAATAGGGGGCATGAATGTGAACATCTGTATTAAAAGGCAAAAAAAATACTATTATGCAAAAGCATTTCAGCTTCCAAGCCTTCCTGTTCCAGGACTTCTAGCAGCCTCTCCTTCCAAATTAGGATGAACAGCTGCGATGTATTTGGCAAGGTAACCTCTGCCCTTAATTTCGAAGCTTTTTAACATCACAAAATAACACACATACGTTTTAAAAACCAAAGGGACCGTTAAATTATCTAGCGTGACTTCTGTACAAGAAAGGCCACTGAACGTCACCCACTTCCCTGAAGACTGTGCTACAGCTAAACGTGGTTTCTAGGCACACTTTCTGAAAAGCATCTGATGGTTTTCAGAGACTGAATATCCTAAACATTGCCTGCAGTAAAACAGGGAGAAATAGAGCCAAGTAATCCCCTTTTGTGAAGAACCGGTAGAGCCTGTTCAAGCAAAATGATGTCCATCGATGCAGATGACGGTGGCTGCTGCAGACTTTAAACCATCCCTGTAGTATTTCCAAAGGCCACAGAGGATGCGGCAGTTCAAAACAGCACATCCCACAGCAAGATGATGTGGATTTGCAAAATAGCGTCAAAGCCATTGAATAGCGCTCAGAACACAGCAACAGAACCTACAAGTTAATCCTTAATACATCCACACGTCTGTCGCACGATGCAGTTACCACTCATCGTCTCCAGACATGGCAAGATCTGCCTCGTTTAGAGCTACATCCCACAAATACCTTGCAAGGAGAGCCTGCACGTGCAGCTGCCAAGAAATTCAGCTGCCAAAAAAGTCAGTCAGCTTAAAAGAAAGGAGTACATCCAGATTTTTCAGCATAACGTTCCAAAAAAAAAAAGACAAAAAAGTGCCAGTTATGAAAGTTTTCCAGGGAACCACAAAGATCTTCTATCAGGAGATTTCTTAAACCCGGGATACAACTCCTGGTCTAAGCCAGAGACCACTGAGATGGACCAATCTCTACGCTGGACGAGAAGAAGAAAAGCCAATGACTCTTTAGATAGAGCGTCTGGATTGGACAGGTGCAAATCTACCCCATGCTAGCTGGGTTTATGCTCATAGGCAAGGTGGCAAGCTAGACAGAGGAGAATTCTTAGCTGCAATCTTTCCCAAGTGGGTACAAGACTTTGTCCTCTTCCCAGATGCTCATCTTCAGCATCTGTAGGAACCCAGGAGCTCCAAAACCTGACACATCTGCCAAGATCTGAGCAAGGCTTATTTCATGGCTCCATTAATCACAAATTCGGAGTCCAGCAGAAGGACTTGGTTTTTCCCCTGACCAGTTTTAGCCATAGGACCTTCCCACGTGCAAACAGTGATCTGCAAAGGAGCATCAAAAGCAGTGTGGCCAGCAGGGAGGGGGGGCATTCTGCCCCTCTGCTCTGGGGAGACCCCACCTGGAGAACTGCCTCCAGCTCTGGGGTCTTAGCACAGGAGAGACATGGACCTGTTAGAGTGGGGCCAGAGTGGGACCATGGAGATGCTGGGAGGGCTGGAGCCCCTCTGCTGGGAGGACAGGCTGAGAGAGTTGGGGGGGTTCAGCCTGGAGAAGAGAAGGCTCCAGGGAGACCTTGGAGCAGCCTTCCAGTATCTGAAGGGGCTCCAGGAGAGATGGGGAGGGACTCCTGATGAGGGAGGGGAGCCCTAGGAGGAGGGGGAAGGGTTTGACACTGAAAGAGGGGAGATGGAGATGAGATCTCAGGCAGAAATTCTTTGGTGTGAGGGTGGTGAGACACTGGAACAGGTTGCCCCAAGAAGCTGTGGCTGCCCCATCCCTGGAGGGGTTCAAGGCCAGGTTGGAGGGGGCTTGGAGCAACCTGGTTTGGTGGGAGGTGTCCCTGCCCAGGGCAGGCGGGTTGGAACTAAGGATGATCTTAAAGGTCCCTTCCAACCTAAAAGCCTAAACCATTCTATGATTCTATGAAGCTGTCACAGCACAGCAGTGTGCAACAGAACAGGGAACCAGAGCGTGACACAAACACTTTCACACAGCGCTGTCTCTCTGGCTTTCACCAAAGCAGTAGCATGTGTCACCCAAGGAAAATAAAAGCAGATGATACACATGCATTGAACGTTACATCAGTAGTGGAAAGAAGTCCACAAGAGCATCCCACTTCCCTAGCTTACCTTGCCCTCCTCCTGACCTTCAAATCATTTATGAGCAGCATGGAGGTAGAACTTTATTGAAAGGGATGGGAGAGAAGAGAGTATTGGTGTAGGCCTTCTGTTTCCCATTATATTGACATCTCGCCTTTCATAAACACATAGAATGGTAGCAGCTGTTAAAAGCAACAGCTTATTTAACTGTACTTCACTGGAAATTTACTCTTTCCAAGCCTTTTATTCTCAATTCTGCATTAATCTAGTAACAGAGGGATGAGGGTGAAGGACAACGTGTGTCTTTGGGCAGAAAAATTAGTAGAAATAAAGAAACACTGAGCAGGCTCAGCTCTGTGCCTGGCTGAAGCCTACAGCAAATATTTCTATCCCTCACTCAAGCATCCCTGTACCAAATTGTGCAGAGCTTCCAAAAAAGCTCTTTAGCACAGCAGACATCTGGACAGGTTTCTCCCAGATGATGCAGAGCACAGGAGCATCTCTCTCAGCTCAAGCCTCACCTTCAATTCTCCCTTTTCACCCCCTAAACATGCTCTTCTCCCCAACATTTGGCAGCCCATCATTATTTTGAAGCCTTCTCCTCCTAAGCTTGCTCTGTTTCCCCGCAGTAGGAACCTTTATATCATTTTATGCCCCACCATCTGCACAGCAGCATCTCCTACCCATCACATCTGGCAAGAACTGGGCTCTCCATCACCTCATCTTTCCTCCTGCTGGCAAAGTACCAGCACCCACACGGAACACTCAAACCCACTCACACATCTCCTCTGGAAACTGATATACATCTCTGAGAAGGGCTACAGCTGCAGGACACCACTTTCTTGGACCATCTGCGCTCAACCCATGACTTCGCAGGAAGTTCAACCTCTTCAGCAGAGCCCTCTCCACCTTTTTTTATCCCTTCCCTGAAAGCTTCTATTCACAGCCATTTAAAATTAATGCTGAAGTGGTGCCAAGTTTAAATTGGTCTTATAAATATCTAAATCCACTGCTGAAAATAAAGAGAGGACACCAACGGGAGGCCGCTTGCAAAGCTCAGCTCATCAGCAGTCCCCAAGCAGGGCCCTGTGGGAACGCAGCCTCTTAGTGTCCATCGATATCTTGCACGATTTATTTTTGTCTGTTCCCAGCTTTGAGGGGAACAGGGGCCAGTCAGCTGGGATGGGGCCAAGCAGTAGTGACAAAGAGAAGGAGGCCGTGTCCCAGGTGACAGGACACGTGCTGGAGAAGGCAGGAGAACCCAACTAGTCTCAAGCTTGCTAACCACCACCCCTGTCCCTCCACACACGCTTAATAAGGGGACATCATCACAAGGTGATCCTGCTCCTTTACATTTCCTCCACTTCATTCATTTAGTCCCACTGGTGCCAAGTTCCCTTCTCATTTGGCTAACTTTTGTGACAATTTTGGAGCCACAAGCATCCTTGATCAACTTCCACAAAGTCTACTTTCATGAGAGGCGGGGAAATTTCTTCTATTTGGGAAGAAAAGAGGAAAAAAAACCTTCTCCATTGGCCAACATGCCCTCCCAGGGCATCCAGCCACCCAGCAAGGACACGCTGCAAAGTTATTCTCCAGTGTTTTATGCTCTGTCACAGCCCAACTTGTCCTTGGATCTCTTCCAGGATACCTGAGAATTGGGGAAAGGCGCTGGGAAAGCGGACTCAGTGAATCAGGAGACCGGTAAATTCAACGCCCAAAGTAAAAGTAAATCTCTGGAGTCCAACTGATGGGCAGCAAGGTCACACTCGCTTCCCTCTGGGTGAGAAAAATAAAGTCTCCTCTGAAAAAAGGACACTGATTTTTCACCGGCCTTGTTGAGGTTAGAGAGAAGGCTTCAGACACCAAAACAGACCCACAAGTCAAACTTCCATGATGTTAATATCATTCCACTTCTATCATTCGCTTTCTTCAAAATTCACACGCTTACGACCCTAGACGTAGGGAAACACTAAGTATGTAAGCAAATAGCAACACACTGAATTAAACTCTGTTGGTGCAGCTACCAATAATGAAGTTTGCACTGGTAGGAGTACAGGTTCCCATTGCTGCTTTGGAAAAAGGAGTTATCCAATTAAGTTTCAAATGGTCTCACTGGAGCACTAACAGCGACTACAGAGCCAAGAGGGAAAACATATTTGTTAAGCAAGCAATAAAACAAGCAAGCGTTTTTTCCCTTCCCTTTTAGAAGGAATTCAGTAAATATTCTACCTGGATGCTGTGTAAGCACTCTTCAGCAAGAGCAAAACATCCCTAATTTATCAACACTGTTTTGGTCACAAATCCAAAACATAGCACCATCCCAGCTACTACACAGAAAATTAACTCTACCCCAGGCAAAACCAGTACGGGGGACTCACAGGGACAGCCTGGAAAGGCTCTCCCCGATATGGGGTGGTAGGTTAAGTGATGAGTTGATTGAGCATCCAAGTCTCATCTCTCACCAGTGCTTTTCAAACTAGTAAAGATTTTGCAAGAGTGGTTGCACATTACGGCCTTTAGACTGGAAGGACATCGCTCTGGGAAAAGACCTGGCAAAACCCAACTGACAGATCTTCCAGTTCTTGTTAGCAAAGCCCAGGGATGGCTCCAAGGGACTGCAGCTCCAAAATTCCCCTTTTCCCCCTCTTAGGATCATAGAACAGCGTGGGTTAGCAGGGACCTTTAAAGGCCACCTAGTCCAACGCCCCTGCCATGAGCGGGGACATCTTCAACTAGATCAGATTGCTCAGAGCTCCGTCCAACCTGACCTGGAAGGTTTTCAGGGATGGGGCATCCACAGCTTCTCTGGGCAACCTGGGCCAGTGTCTCACCACCCTCAGTGTTAAACATTTCTTCCTGATATCTAGTCTGAATCTCCCCTCTTTTAGTTTAAAGCCACTACCTCTTGTCCTATCACAACAGGCCCTTTAAAAGCCTGTCCCCATCTTTCCTGTAGGCCCCCTTTAAGTACTGAAAGGCTTCTTTTTCCATGTTTCCCACCTGCCTCCCATCCCCCTCTCTCTCCAGATGCAGCTCCAGTTCAGTGCTGGCCCTTTATAGCCCAAAACACATTTTGCAGATGCTCTGCAGTAAAAACCTTTGACACCTATAAAGCATTATAAATCATAGGGCACGTTAATCACCCAGTCTGAGCCCATAATCCCAACTCAGGCAACACAGTCAATGGGTTTTGCAGACTCCCTCCCACAGGCATTTTGCCTACATCAGGACTAAAGCCAGAGATTTAGCATTAGTCAAACATCCTCACCCTGACAGCATTAGGCTCCACCAGGCAGCAAGTTACCAAACACCCTGGCTTTCCTGGGGTTTCAAGGACTTGGGATTTCCCACCCTTCAAAACAAGTACTATTGAAGTAGGAAACATCTTCCACAGGGAGCAAGCAGGAATTTCCAGAGGCCACAGTATCTGCAGTCAAAGGCTGACTATTTATATTGAAGAATGGCTTTGGAGGAAAAACACAACCCAAACCAATTAAGGCTGAAACTGCATTTATTGAATAGACTGTAATTCATAATGCTGTCTGGCAGCTGGGCTTTTTGGTCAAGCAGTCATGACTACACCAGCTTTCTGGGCTTCTACCTCCATGGTAGGATCTAGAGTTGACCAGCAATGGTCTTCTGCAGGCTCACCCGTCTAAGCCTTGCCCTGTGGCTGGTTCATCCCACCCTTTCTAGGAGCCATCTGAGGACACGGGTGTCACCAATAAGCAGGCAAAATGCAATTTCTAAAGCTAGCACACCTCTCTGCTCTTTGCCACTCTACCACAGGCCTCCTGCCCAGCCTAAGAGAGGTCTTGCTCCTTCATGAAGACCAAAACATGCCATTCCCAGGTAGACCCAGTAACGCTCTTTGCAAAGCCTGGTCTGATGGCACCACGCACAGTAAATGCAATTCCTGCCTGGCTCAGTTGGCCACAAACTTGGTTTAGGGAATATAAAGTGAAGGGACAACTAGATAGAAGAGAGAATAACCACTTCATAACAGCACGATGCCCTGGATAAATTCAGTTCAGCCTTGAAGGCTGGCTGCAGTCACACCTCGGACAAGATCTTTGGCATTGGGAGAAATTGCCAAAAATTGGGAGAAATGCTGCTTTTTCACCTTCCCTACTGATAGAAGGAAATTAACACCACTGCTGAAATTTTGAATGGTGTTTCAGCATTCAAACGTCACCGAGCAAGACAATATTTGAATGGCACCCATGCTCCCAGGAGAACCACCTGCAATCCCAGACACAATGGGTCTGCACTTCTCCCTGACTCCCAGGTATCTCTGAGTCCAAAAAAAAAAACAGATTTCATGAGGGAGCAAGACCACAATCACAGATGGCACAATTCTTGCAAGGCAGCGCAACCTCAATGATGAGACACCAAAGGGAGCTCAGCAAAACCTGCAGCAGGAACTGGAGGCTGGGTGAGATGTCCACATGCAGCTACGAGCATCTCAAACCACTTCCCTGCCCAATCATCCCCCCTGTGTCACCTCACAGCCTCCCTGCAAAATGAAGAGCTCAAAGGCAGGTTTAAAGGATAAGTGATGTGTAAAGCCCTGAAAACAGGGTAGTTTTGCTTTCCATTCCAAGCACTGGGGGAAAATTATTTTTAGAAAGGGAAAAAAATATTATATTTAATCCAGCTATTGGATTTTCCTGCATTTAGTCCATCACTCCAACGTAATCGGACACATCACTTCATGGGGATTCAGCTCACTTATGTCCAATGTGCAGCATCCAACCTCCAATCAAAGAAGCTTGAAAGAGCCTCTTTCCATCAAAAACTCCCACGTCCTCAGGTCTACGGTCATGAACAATAAGAAATCGAAGTCACATGGAAAAGGGTAAATTCGCCCATCCCCTAACAGTGATTTTCAGCAGAGCAAGCAATTTGTGTGACCAGTGACCTTTGGCCGCCTGGGGATTAGCACTGAAGACCCAGCAAAGTCCCATCTCCAAAGCCTGTAGTCACACAGATACATCACACCAACGTGGCTCGGGTCATTTGTTCAGGTCATTTAACAGCTCTTGCCACGCGGGAATTACAAGGATATTTCATTATAAAGTGAATTAATACACTTATCAGACACAGCACAGCAATCCATTATGTCAACGGATCACAGCTCCTCATTTGTCCTTCCACAAAAGGACCAAAAAAAAAAAGCCAAAAAAACACCAAGCCATCAGAAACCTCAGTTCAAGGCCATGGGATGTTTTTAACCAGATGGACCATCTTGAATCGTTCACATTTCACTTTCAGGGAATAAATTTTAACAGCAAATGTCCAATTCATTAGGAAGAGTTTGATATCTCATTTGTACTTGCTCCCAGCTACACGAGCAGGAATAGACACTTTAAAGGCAGGGAGAGGCATTACAAATATTAGATAGTCCCCCCATTTCTCCTCCCGTACCGACACGGTTCAGACACCCTGCACTTATTTAAACAGAGGATTAGGAGATTTGTGATGTAAAACCACCATGTCCAAAAGAAGAGGAGTGGTGCAGCCCCTCCAATGATGCTGCTGCTTTCTCGTGAGCATCTTCAGCTGCCCCATGGGCCACAACAAACCCTCTACCTTCACCTCTCATACCACACACCAACCATGGCATCTGCATGAAGCATTTATTTAAACTGTAAGGGGCAATTTGGTTTACTAATCTCCATTACAGCTTCTCTCCAAATTTTTATCCTGCTAAGTGAGCACTGCTGATGTTGAAATGATTCTATGGGCAGGAAGGACAGGGAGATACATCTGGCTCTGGGCATTGCTGTATTTTTTTCCCCCACTCTTACACATGCCCCAGAAGTCCCCATCTCTTTGCTGTGACCACAACATGCCCACGCAAGAGCAAGTTTTGATAGCTCAGCAGCAGCCAACGCATGCCAAGACAGCATTTATCATAGAATGGTTTGGGTTGAAAGGGACCTTTAAAGTTCATCTAGTGTCACCTCCTCTGCCATGGCCAGGGACACTTCCTACCAGACCAGGTTGCTCCAAGCCCCATCCAACCTGGCCTTGAACCCCTCCAGGGATGGGGCAGCCACAGCTTCTCTGGGTAACTGGGCCAGGCTCTCACCACCCTCACAGCAAAGAAGTTCTTGCTAACATCTAATCTAACTTTCCCCTCTTTCAGTTTAAAACCATTACCCCTCATCCTACCCTATCCTATTTAAGGTACCAACTCTGCTGGTGTTGTCACCCTCTATAACACAGTAGCAGTATTATGAGCAGAAATCGTGGGGGGCTGTGCTCCTGGCTGGGTTGCTTTAACTGCTCCGTGCAACCACTTGGCAGGTGGTAGGAAGGGGTAGAGGGATGCATCAGCTAAAATATCTTCTGCCTTAAACACCTCTGTAGCTGGCCAATGGACTAAGAGAGCACCTTTGTATTACAGCATCATAGAATGGTTGAGGTTGGAAGGGACCTTTCAGATCATCGAGTCCCACTATCAACCCAACACTGACAAACCCACCACTGACCCATGTCCCTCAGCACCACATCTGCCCAGCTTTTAAATACCTCCAGGGATGGTCACCCCACCACTTCCCTGGGAAGCTTCTTCCAAGGCTTGGCAACCCTTTCATTGCAGAAATTTTTCCCAATATCCATCCTAAACCTCCCCTGGGGCAATTTGAGGCTGTTATATTTCTCCATCAGCTTCTATCTACTTTGTTACACAGAGAGCTTAAAGTGATTTTAGGAAGGGACTATCTTTTCGTGCATGAGTGTATAATGTTCAAAGCATAGTGCAGTCCTAGCCCAAGATTAAAGCCTTGAAGTTTTTTAGTAATACAAATAAAAATATGAATCAAACGTGCTCAGTAAGTCTCACACTGCAGTACCCAAGATGGGAGACGCTGCATCAGGAAGCAATAGATCCAGTGAGCCTTTTCTTCTCCAAGTACCAAAACCTGGATGATTGTCATGGAAACGCTGGCAAAGTCATAAACATCCAAAGAGGAATTAAGAGAGAGAGAAACCTCAAGGAAAACGATCAGGGTGAACACCTCTCAATCTAAAGCAGGACACCTGAGGTCAGTTTTGGCTGCTGTTTTGGCAACAGCCACAACTTCCAAGTCTCAGCTCAGCTTTCCCAGCACAGGACACAAGGCAATGGGTTGCAGCTTCCTCCCACCTTTTCCATCAGCTGCCCCTGGAAGCCCTCAAACTCTGGCCCCACCTCCCTCTGGAGAAGCTCACTCCATTAACAGGTCAGAAACCAGTGCCTTCACAGCCAACCATCTGAGCCTTTAAAGCTTCCTCCTTCAGCAGTGCTTATCTCCAAGAGCTTCAAGGCATCAACCCTATCTGCTCTCAGCCTTTCTTGTTCCCCAAGCTGAACATGGCAAGTTTGAAGTCATTGCTTTCCAAATACTTTCTAGGAAAGGCTTGGCTAAACCCCCTGATAACACATAATGGATTTCCTGGGAAGCACAGGCAGCCTAGTCTTCTGTCTGGAAACCAAAGATAAAGGGGAAGGAAAAAAAAAAAATTAAAAAATACTAGAGCCAACTCCTCTGGCTGCTGCTGCAGTAACAACAAAAGAAACATAGAGATTTCTTGAATACCAGAAACAGGAGAAAATCCAGCTTTGTCCTGGCTTGTCTGGGGATCTTTAAAGGGTTTGAAGGTCCTTTTTATCCCTATAGCCTTCCATAACTTCGAGGTGTCAACCCCATCTTTCTTTCCCCATCCCCTCCTCAACAGCCCAAACTCTCTTTCCTGCACAGACAGCACTTGGCCATCAGTCCTCAGATCTACTTGCCTACACAGACTGCAGACTAATTAGTCATCCCCAGTTTAAGCTGTTAATTTAAGGTTGGTTTCCACTGCAACCCAAGATGAAAACTGGGGGTGGTAAAGGTCCATCCCCACAGTCTTCTTTTGGTTTGCTATGCTGTGGTTTTGGAGTTTCACTGACAACTTAGGGACTTTCTGGTGTATCTTAAATGGGTTTCTTTATGCAAACAACCCACTGACATTCAGTATTACTGAGCTCACCCTCCCCAGTTACACTTTAAGGCAAGAAGATGTACACAGTGGCTTCAAGGAGGACAGGAGAACCAGCATCTGCTATATCTGAGAGGGTCAAAGAGCACAGGGTGAAGGAGGGACGAGTAATTTTTCACCCACGTAATTAGTACAACGCATAAAGAACGAACAGTTGGAGGGAGCACATCTGGCAGCTATAACAAGGAAATGCCACAAACAGAATAAAGCCCCGGAGGCCCATAATGTTGGAAAAGTCACAAGGCACCTTTGTGTCTCGGAGGGGGGCTGGCCTGGCCGTTTATCACCAGGAGCTCACACGTGGATCGTTTCAAGGTCTCTGAATAAAGTAGTAGTGACAAAGTATCAGAAATTCTGTAAGCCATTACTCTATGAGCTAATCAATCACCCATAAAATGGTCAGCCCTGCTCAGGAGGCACTTATAAATATTACCCAGAGCCTGAATTTTCAGGCAGACGAATTCAAGTCACGGAGAACATAACTGCAACCCATATTAGCTGTGATTTCTGGTGGCATTGGCCAGAGCATCACACAAGATCCTGTCCCTAGCTCCTCATCTCCAAATCAACAGGCGGTGCCATCAGGAAGCCCCTGAGTGAATTCACCAGTACCGGGGAGAAGTGTCCATGTTAGGATGATTCCTGGCATTCAAAATTCACCAGTGGTGGCCACCACCAAGTCATCTCTCAACAGCTTGACTTCTGTGCCTCAGTTTACCCAGTTACAGAGGAAAAAACCCCAAGCCAGCAGAGGGATTTATGCCACTTCACACACTAAATTTAGGAGGGTGTGTTGATTACAGACTTTGGTATTTTGCCTGAATATTAGCAACTCCATTTATTAACACTAAAACAAGAAACTGAGACACTGGAAGAGGCTGCTCCGAGAAGCTGTGGCTGCCCCATCCCTGGAGGTGTTCAAAGCCAGGTTGGACGGGGCTTGGAGCAACCTGGTCTGGTGGGAGGTGTCCCTGCCCATGGCAAAGGGTTGGAACTCTATGACCTCTATGGAGAGGTTCAATCCAACTCTAACCATCCTATGATTCTATACTGGGGAGAGAAGGGAGGTACCTGGAAAGTGCTGAGCGAGAACTGGTTGGCCTGGGAAATTCTCAGTTCCCTCCCACTTGAGCGTGCCCATCTGCTGCAGAGGCCTCCGGTCAGGAGGGTTGAGGCACACTGCCAAGCCCTATTAAGTTTTTATTGCCCTAAATCACAGCAGCCCCAGGAAGGCGTTGATAACACTTCTCGGTATTTTCCCCAGCAAAGGTATAAAAGCCCCATTTGTCAAGAGGGATGGTGAATGAAGCAACGCTCCTGGCCCAAGGTGCTGCCAAGGAGCTTGTAATATCCAGCTAACGCTGCCCTTTTATTGAGCAGGTACCAAAGAGCCTCAAACTGTGATCCATCAGCGCATAACACGGCAGCTCCTGAACTCCACGAACTATGAAGCATCTGCTGCTGGCTTCAGAAGAGCTGACGCACCACCAGGCATTGCCCCAAGCTTGACAGCTCTTTGCTGATGGGAACAGTAAGCCCAAAGACCAACAGCAACGAGGAAACATCTCTGCAGCAATTACTGAACGTTACTGTCAGAAGAGGACAAGAGGAAGGAAAAGGTTGCATCAGGGACTGGTAGGACCCGAGGAGCCACACACCAGGTGGGGAAAAGACAACCTGCAAGGACACATGTTCAGGGAGGGGACAACTTAAAAAAAAAAAAAAACAACCAAGGTTATTTGCTTCTACATAGAAACAGAGTCTAAATACAGCGGTGGGGAAATGGTACCCAACAGCAGTTCTAGAAGCAGGGGCTGCAGAAGTAGCTCTCCCAACACCAGAAGCTGGTGGGTACAAGCAACCAGCATTTCCAGCTCTTGCACCAGGTCCCTGTGCTGTTCCCATTAGCAACTAATGGGGATCTCTGAGAAAGAAAGGGGGCAAGGCCTTGGATGCACAAAAAATATCCTAGAATGGATTAGGTGGGATGGGATCTTAAAGACCATCCAGTTCCAACCCCCCTGCCCTGGGCAGGGACACCTCCCACCAGACCAGGTTGCTCAAAGCCCCATCCAGCCTAGTCTTGAACCCCTTCAGGGATGGGGCAGCCACAGCTTATCTGAGTAACTGGGCCAGGCTCTCACCACCCTCACAGGAAAGAATTCCTTCTTGTATCTAATCTAAATCTCTCCTCTTTCAGTTTAAAACCATTCCCCCTCATCCTATCAGTACATGCTCTTGTAAAATGTTCCTCTCCAGCTTTCCTGTACGCTTCCCCAGAGCTCTCTCTTCTCCAGGCTGAACAATCCCAACTCTCTCAGCCTGTCTTCACGGGAGAGGTGCTCCAGCCCTCTGAACATCTTCATGGGCCTTATATGAGGTTTCTGGGAAGCCCAAGGGCTTTAAACAGGCTGTGTTCATATATGCATCAGCCTTAAAAAGCCACATTGAAAGATAAGAGGAATCTTTTTAAGCTGGATTCTGAACAAGTTGTTGATTCTGAACAAGTTGAGATCATCGAGTCAGATGATCTCACAGGTCCCTTCCAACCATGAAGATTCTGTGATTCTGTGTTTTTAAGGACAACAAAACATTGTTATACCTGTAATCCAACCTGGCAACCCCATGTTTCATTGACCATCAGTCCTGACCACCTCCAAAGCTTTCAGAGAAATCCAGTCCTGAGCATGGATGTGCATCTCATTAGCTCCAGTTTCACCCTCTTTCCAGGTTCTTAACAAGGATGTGATTTATTTGATGCTCAGGTTTAACACCTGTGGAATTAGAGCGTTCAGAAAGCAGTGAGATTTCTGTACGTACAAGATTTCACAACTAACACGGCTCCTTTCACTCACATCATCTCGGGGGAGTTTACAAGAGAAATGGGAGGACGAAAAGAGGTTGTACAAGTACCATGAAGTGCACCGTTCACAGAAAGCTCATGAAGAGCTCTCCATGTCAATGTAGATTACACTGAAGAGAAGAAAATCACAGGGATCTTGCCATTTCAGACACCTGGGATCTAAACCTGCCAATTTTGGGTTCATTCCCAGGTGATGATGGCCCTTCCTACTGTAGGTAACCATACCAGGCACCTATCCTTGCCTCTTCTTGGCAATTTTCTGAAGGAAAAGATGGTTTTGTAAACATGGGAAGCTTCCAAGGGAAATGGGGGAGACAAGAAGAGTTCCCTGTTACAATTTGTCTGTTTCAACTTGTAGCTCAGAAGCGTTCATAGTTGGGAAGTATGGTATCAGCTGCATCTACTTCTAAGCAGAGAAGTATGGTATCAGCTGCATCTACTTCTAAGCAGAGAAGCCAAAACCATTTGCAAATGGTGATAGTATTTTACCCTATTTGTCAGGGAACTAAATAAGATAAAGAAAATAAAGATCCCAAAATTTTTCAACACAGAGTAACTGGTAAAAAAAACCTAACAAAAAAAAAAACAGCCAATAAAAGTGGCTTCTTCTGTTTGTTACATAGATGATAAAAGAAAAAAATCACTGCGATTTTCTTCTGCAGAATATCTCTTTCCCTGCTCCCACCTACGATGATTTCCCAGGTGTGATATTTGCTGTGTACAGACAACATGGGTTTGGAAGCAATAAAAAAAAAAAAGCAATCCTGAACAAAGCCAGTTGATAGATTTAATTTTATGTTTATACAATGCAACCCATCACCATCTCCCGCGTGGATACCGATCCTGCAACATCCCTGGGTGGATTTTAAAAGATGCTGCAGTCTGGACTCTACCCCTGGAGCAAGAGCTATTCTGGTGTTGTAATACCCAGCAGCGGTTCATTTCGGGTGAAGCACACAAGCTGTGCACAGAGCCCTGTGTTTACACACTGCAATTAGTAGTGCCGCTCTCCCTCTGTTTAATTGCTGGCAATCCATCAACAGGGTTGTGGAATCTGAGAGCTACCTTGGAAGCTGCCATCTGAACTTCAGACCTTTAAAAGCACATACAACAGCTACAAGCCAAAGCTTATTTACCCACAGTTTCAGTGCTCAAGGTGATGGAGCCCTGTGAAGATGACGCACTGACTTCCTAAGAACTTCTTTGGTTGAATACCTGATGAACAAGCTGTAGTTAGATCAGAAATTGCTTCCTCACAACAGCTACAGAGATTATAATAGTCTAGATCTCAGCAAGACCATTTTTTTCCTCTTCTATATGCCTTTCATTTAAAAAAAAATATTAAAAGTTTAAAAAAACATGAAAGGGAATCCTGCCATGAAAACTGAAGGTGCACAACAGAAAAAGGAATTTTGCAGCTGCTCAAGATTTAAACAGGAGACCAAGCACGCAGGTTGGGTACCTTCAGCCCCCCCTCCTCCATTCTCAAAAGGTCAGAGGAAAGCGAGAGATAATTACAATTCTAGCAAGCAGTCTCCCCAAAAAAAATTTGAACTCAAGCTTACAATTAAAATTCTCATTTTCATGTAAATTTTTAATGTGTAGTAGAAAGCCTGCTCTGCATACATCTGGGGGAAAAAGAGAGGAATCATTAAAACTCTGGCTGTTGAGCTGCACAATTCAGAAAACAAGCACTCACAGTCATCAGCAGAAGATTTCAAGGACACAAGGTTGGATCGTAACCCAAATTTATGTGAAGGCCTTTTATTCCAGAAAGTTTGATCTTTTAAAAAGAAACTATGCTGTAGTCTACTCTAAGAAAAAAAGTTGCTCTTTGAATACGTGCCTTGCTTTCTGATAATCACAGAGTACAATCATAACATGGACATACCCTATTCCTTCCTTCCCAAGTAGCTCTACATTTTTGCAAGACTTCAGACCTCTCAAATATACCATACTTTTAACAGAAACCATGTTCAGAAAACCAAGGGTTATACTAGAATTGGCTCTACTCTGGGCTTGCAGTGGCTGAGATGTTACCATGGGGTCAGATACAGGGCAATACATCAGTATTTTCATCAATATGACACCACCTTTGGGTAACTGAGTTATGGTATGGTACTTTCCTGGCTAATCACTTACAGACACGTCTAAACATTATGGAGCAGTTGACACACTGGTGGGACAGGATGCCATCCAGCGGGACATGGACAAGCTTAAGAGGTGGGCCTATGCGAACCTCATGAGGTTCAACAAGGCCAAGCGCAGGGTCCTGCACCTCGGTGGAGGCAATCCCAAGGACAAATCCAGGCTGGGTGGAGAACGGATGGAGAGCAGCCCCAAGGAGAAGGACTTGGGGATGTTGGTGGATGAGAAGATCAACATGAGCCAGCAATGTACTCTGGCAGCCCAGAAAGCCCCCCACATCCTGGGCTGCATCCCCAGCAGCGTGGCCAGCAGGGCCAGGGGGGGGATTCTGCCCCTCTGCTCCGCTCTGGGGAGACACCCCCCACCCAGTGCTGCCTCCAGCTCTGGGGCCACCAACAGCAGAAGAACATGGAGCTGCTGGAGCAGGGCCAGAGGAGGCCCTGGAGATGCTGGGAGGGCTGGAGCCCCTCTGCTGGGAGGACAGGCTGAGAGAGTTGGGGGGGGTTCAGCCTGGAGAAGAGAAGGCTCCAGGGAGACCTTGGAGCCCCTTCCAGTCCCTCAAGGGGCTCCAGGAAAGCTGGGGAGGAACCCTTGATCAGGATAGGATGAGAGGTAGTGACTTTAAAAGAAGGGAGATTTAGACTAGATATTACGTAGAACTTCTTTACTGTGAGGGTGGTGAGAGCCTGACCCAGGTTGCCCCGAGAAGCTGTGGCTGCCCCATCCCTGGAGGGGTTCAAGGCCAGGTTGGAGGGGGCTTTGAGCCACCTGGTCTGGTGGGAGGTGTCCCTGCCCACAGAAGGGGCATTGGAACTAGATGTTATTTAAGGTCCATTCCAACCCAAACCATTCCATGTCTGTGGCTGGAATACATCAGCTGGAGACTATTAGCATATGTAAAACTTCCTATCCCCATCCGATACCTTGGGATCTTGGCAATTGTCCCCACCCACCCTGAAAGCCCTCTCATGCAGGCCAGAGATCACTGCTCAATCAGCCAAGGACTATTTGGCATCTAAAGAGGTTTCTCACTCATCTCTTATTCATATCCTAGAGTTCCCACCCATTCTCTGCCATATTCAATAACATGTAAATAGACCTGCCCAGCAGAGAAGAATTAGCCTCCATTTGCATTTTCCCCTCCAAACACCGTGCTACAATCTCTCATTCCAGCACTAACACCTGCGAGGCACTTCAACAGCAAGATGGGAACAGATTCTTCATACCTTGGTTTTGCATAGCCTGTAGCTAATTTTAGTCTTCCTTCTTTTTCTCCTGCAAGACCAAAGTTATCTCCATTTCTCTATTCAACCAAGTGGGATTTGAGGCCTCTTGCAGACCTTAATAAGACCGACTCTGAGACTGAACATATTTTTTAGCCTAGTTCAGGTATTTTAAAAGCAATAAATTCCTTGGTAGCACAAGAAAAACAGTTGAAATTGTAAGTAGAATTGGAAGGCTGCCACTGATATTTTTTGGTAAAATAAATCAGTTCAAGCGCAGCCAGGTTTCACTGAAAAAAAAAATAACATTAAGTCAATGGCAGTTTTTCTATGGATTTTAAATAAGCAGCATAACATTCTGGTTAATAAGACATGAGGAATAAGGCATTTTGAGTTTTTAAGTTAGTACACACACACATGCCAAGACATTACGTCCCACTGTTTTCCTGACAAAGTCTTAAAAACCCAAATACACCCTCCACTATGGATGTGCCCGGGTATTTGCTCAAAGGAAACTTCTGCTGGCTCAGAAGCGGTCACTCAGACTAAGCTGGCCAGAGTGAAAGAGGAAGAAAAACAGCACAAACATTTCTACTTTGCAAAAGGAAATTTGTTTTACGCTGCACAAACGCAAGCCATGACTTTTCAATTCCCATGGGAGCTCCTGGCCAAGCTGCACCACCAACAATCGATGCAATTCAGAACCAAGAGCATTTTTTGGCAGGAGATCTGCCGCCCAGAAGTGTTTTCTCCTTAACAGCCTCTTTTTTTTTCCAGAGAAGAAGCACTCCACAGCCAGGAACATCCCTGGTTATAGGCTTAAAAACAAAACAGAACAGCTAACAGTCACCGAAGCAAAACTAAGCCCTCAAAAAGCAGTGAAAGCATCTTCTGGGGTCATTGCCAGGAAAAATGAGATTTAAGTTTTGCTTTGTGTTTTTTTTATTTCTCTAAGTAGTAAGCACACTGAAAAAAAAAAAAAACAAACAAACTAGACAACTTGAAAGCACAGAAGAACAGTAACAGACAACAACCATTACCCAAAAGCTGCAATAGGGCAGCTTTGACAGCAGTTTTTTCGCTTTTCTTCCTATAAACACATCAAGTCCAGCCCTGCTGCCTGGATTCCTTCTGCCAGAGCCATTAAAAACTGCATTTATCCCGGGGAAGGAAGTCACCTCTAATAGCTCCCCCATTTATCCCCAGCGAGTTCTCACCTCCTGCCGCCTTTCCCTACCTACAAACTTATTTTTGCACGCACAGAAGCTAGAGACTACACAGAAATACAGTTCCTGCATATTCAGCCATACACACACACACAAGCAAACCAATAAGACACAGGTTGAGGAGCAAAACAGAAGCCTCCCCGGTACCAAAAGGAAAATACGGTTGGATTTGGCCAAACACTCAACTGCTTTGAGCACCACCACCAGCTAACCATGCCCATCTGCTGCATCAACCACGTGGTGAGAACTTCTCGCAGACCTCCAAGCCATGGGGCCAGTGGTTTCCATGGTCTATCCAAGCCAACAACAACAACAAAAATCAAATATCCAGCACTTTCAACCAAGACCCATCCGCAATCCGATGTCATCGGGAAGAGGTGACGCGGTCAACTACTCACCTTGGTGGTGTCATCATGTGACCGCTGGTACCGTTTCCAGCGGCAGCCGTAGATCCCCGTCAGACAGGACAAACATAGCTGTGGCTCGTAGTACTGCAGCGGTTGGTGTTTAACCATGCTCCTTCCAGCCCCTCAGGAGCGAGGTATCAGAAATCCATCAGGTCCTGGGAGTGCCCTTCAGCAAGAGGAAAAAAGGAAAAATGGGGAGAAATAGGGAAAGAAAAAAAAAAAAGATAAATTAAATATGCCAAGCAATATTTCAATACATTAACAAGCAATTTAATAATTAACCATATCCTCTGGCTATTGAGAGGAGGAATGATAATCAGATCTATTCCCAGTCCTGCCAACATCTCCGGCTTGTTACTCAACAAGACTGAGAAGTTTAATTACTTTGCAAGTTTTATTTCCTTGTGCAGTTTCTCCCACACCACTAAAAGCAAATGTATTTGGAGCTATCAGTAAGAAAAGCCATACAAGGACAAGAGCAGTAGCAGATTATTTGGAGCCCAGTTGATTGGATTTTTATGAATGATTGAAATGTAAAGAACCATAACCTCTGCAAGCACAACCTTAAAATTGATTCACAGACCTCTGCTAGATCGGTTTATCTTGAGCATCCTATGGAGCCAGCAAACCAGTCCCAGGCAGATATTACCCTCCCCTTTTCTATGCATCTCAAACAAGCGCTCGCAGGGATACCGAGCTGGTTGCAGCCTTCACCCAGGAGAAAGGTCCTCTCTCCACCAAACGTTCACTTCCAAAGGACCGGACTGGCTCCAATCATAGAATCAAAGAATGGGTTTGGGTTGGAAGGGAATATTAAGGATCATCTAGTCCAACCCCCCTGCCATGAGCAGGGATGTCTTCAACTAGATCAGGTTTCTCAGAGCCCCGTCCAACCTGACCTTGACCAATGCAACTACTCTATATCTGCCGTGCGTGGGAACATCACTGTTTCAAGGGAAAGTACTCTGCTCCATCGATTACATGCTTTGTGCGTCATAGGGCTTTTTTTTTTATTATTATTATTTATATAACATATATATTTAGATGTTCGCTTTTGTCTCTGGTGAGATTCGTATCGTACTCAGCCCGAGTCATCGTACTCTTACTAATTCCTAGAGTCAGCGCTCAGGGATAAGAACCTCAAAGCAAACGTTTGCTGGGCTGGTGGCATCACGCTGCTCTCAGCTGTACTCAACTCCCACCAGGGGTTTTTTCCCCACAGGTTGCTGGTGCACAAGTCTACACCCACAGCCCCAGACATGGCTGTTGCATTCACAGTCAGTGCACCATGAGCGATGCTCAAGTAGTTGAACTTGAAAAGTGCTTGGCTACCTCTTCAAAGCATGCAGTTGTGTGCGTGATACGTGGGCAGTAAGGAAATTGCACCCTCTCTAGGGGAAACTCTTAATTTCCTTATACACAGGATCCCCAGTGCTCAGGTCTTGCAAAAAGCTATGACAGCTATGAGTAGCAACATCCTCGCTAGCATTAGTGAGTGTGACAGGCCTTAAGGAGATAACCTGGCCACCTTAGAGCCTTTCAATGCCACATCCCATGGAAGGAAGCCTCCAAGAATGGGGTTGACCGTATTTTTCATTATAGCCAATGCATAAGGGAATGCTGCAGGTGTTGCAAACGCTGTGGCAGTGTCTAGAAATGTCAACGAGGACACAGACAGCTCAACCCTTCCAGCTTCTGTCCTTCTCTGTGTCCATTTACACTCCGTGCTTCACGCTGACAGCCTATGACAGCCCTGTCCTGACTTTGCCTCCAGGATGCTGAGTCCTGATTAGAGAATCAGAGCCTGCCAGTTGGTTCCTGTGGTTTCAAAGCCCACCAGACCCTTACCATGCTGCCTCCAGAGCCCACAATCCACAGGTCCTCTGCCTTCCTCTTAAACAGACACACAAAAATACAACTTTTTTCCTTTCAGCAAACCCCTCTCTAGTGCTCTGGGTGCTGCCCAAGGCATTGACCCGGGCAGAGGACATGAGACATGCAGGACTTGCATATCGGTTCGTAGCTGGTCCCGATCCTCACGTGGTTTTGTCCATCCCCTCCGGGAGGACACACAGGACAGAGGCACAAACACATCCAGCCTCAAACGAGAGCTGAACGTGTCACCCCGTGCTCTCCCAGCTCATCTGCCCCCAAGCGCTGCTCTACCACCTCCATGGCCTCGTGCTCCAGGTCACTTCCCTGCCTGCATTTCATCTCTTCCCCTTGCTATTTATATAAAAGCTGGGCATTAGTCACTGCCTCCCGTCTTCAAGCTTTTGTCTGCTTCGAGATTGTCCCTACGAAACGAGCTTCGCAGCCTGCCCTCCCTGGGAGCCAGCAGCACACCGCAGGCAGAACCAGCTGTCAGTTAGAATAGGACAGAAACGCTGAGGACATGTAAAGTTAGATGCTATTTCAGGGTCTCAGACAAAGCCAGAATCACAGAAGAAGAATCACAGAAGAAGAATCACAGAAGAAGAATCACAGAAGAAGAATCACAGAAGAAGAATCACAGAAGAAGAATCACAGAAGAAGAATCACAGAAGAAGAATCACAGAAGAAGAATCACAGAAGAAGAATCACAGAAGAAGAATCACAGAAGAAGAATCACAGAAGAAGAATCACAGAAGAAGA
>QJSC01019265.1:1828943-1855165 GCA_003697955.1 Calidris pygmaea
AAGATCTTAAGCAGCAAGTGATGTACAAGACACTGCAGGCCATAGGCAGGACATAAAAGTTATACGCAGCCTATTAAAAACTCCGTGTTACCATCCTGAAAAACGAGCGGGCTACAGTCATTACCAGAAATCCTTCATGAATTAACCTCCAAAGGAGAGCATCTCTCCCGATTCCCGCCTCTTCCCGCTTTAGTTATGCAAAAGCAAGCAAACAGACAGACCATCTCTACCTTTAAAAGCTTTGACCACATATTTTGTTCGCCAGCTTACAAGAACTGCACCTGCAAACTCGAACACAAGCGCTACAGTCGAACTTCTGGGAAGCCCCTAGCTGTTCTCCAGCCCGGATACCTGGAGAAGGGGTGCTGTACCCCAGTCATACGCATATGGAGCATCAAAAGCAGCAACCCCTGACTTTTCCAATAGAAATCCAATTCATCTGAAGTGGCAGGAGCCTGGGAGCTGCCCTTCAGAAATAATACACCTCGTTTTATGGATCCATCATTCCATTAACACAAGTTGAAGCTCAAGCACTTATCATTAAGTGCCTGAAACTTCAGAGCACAATTCACAGGAGGCAACTGATAAGGCTGGGAAGGGAATAGGTGGAGTTTGGGCAAGCACCGCAAGTTAGCAGGTGCCTGAACATCGCAGGGCTATCACCAGGATTCAATTTGTATTGAAGATACAAACATCCCTCTCGTGACTGCGTATCCAAAGCTACCGGTTAAAGGCCTGAACTTTGCTGCACAACCAGTGGAGGCACCAAAGCCTTTTCAAACAGGATTGCTTTCCTAAGGTACGAGTGCACTTCAGAGACGGAGAGGAGCAGCAATCAACCCTTCTCCCCAAAGAAAAATCCCACCAGGAACCCCAGGGTAGATGCAAAAGCTTTGAGTTTATTGTCCAGTTCTGAAGAGCATCTACCAACCTCCCCAAAAAGCATCTAATCCAGCATCTCCCAGTCTCCTGGCAGAGTTCGGTACTCTGCCAGTACCCAAAAGCAACCCAAAAGTACCCAGGGCAACCCAAAAGCACACCTTCCGACCAACACCTCCAGATATGGCTGGAAGGTTTCAAGAGCAGCAGAACCCACTAAAAACAACCAAGAGGATAAAAGTTACAAGGAAGGGAAAATACAGCTGAAAAGGCTCCCTAAGCCACCAAGTGAAGCTCCCAACCTTGTTCCTCTCGCTGAACACAAGCAGATGCTATAGGAGCCCATAGATCCAGGCTGCTCTCCATAAAAGCAGCCAGGAGAAGCACAAAGAGAAGACATCGAACTGAGTCTTTTAAAAAAAAAGAAAAAAAAAGGTATTCTTAAACGCAGTTGAATTGCTTGAGGCACAACCTACAAGCCCAAAAGTCATTCCCTCTTCTCCATGAGAGTCACGAGCAGACGCATAGAAGCCCACAGCAGAAAGGAAAACACAGAACAGGGCACCCATCTTCCCCCACCGCACGCACAGACACCTGAGCAGTAACAGGAGATGCAGGAAGAGACCAAAGCAGAGCAAGCAAGAGAAAAACCCCACTGATACCATCTGTCCACAGATCCTTGCTCGGGCAAGATCACGGACTGAATACTCACTTCTCCTGCTTCCAGACATAGATTTAATGGAGAGAAGCAGAAAGTCCGTACCTTACAATCACAGTTCCCATGACACCTACAGCTTTGAGGTGGAGAAAGCAGGCTATGAATGATTCAAACCTCTGTTGGTTAGCATTACATACAGAAATGAAAACAGGAAGCAAGACAACATACATTAATTATTCAAATTCAGCAACACGCACCAGAAGGGGGAAGGAAATAAGATAGAAAACACAAACCCACACAATCTATCAACCTTGACTTTAAAGATGCATCATCTGCCAGCGGCCACCAACTTCTTCAAGTTGAATAACTGAGTTTGCCAGCCAGCTCGCCCAAAAAGGGGGAGCAGGGTAGACTCCATCTGCAAATACAGCAGGAGCATTTTCTGAAGGCTCCAGGATGCCTAATTAGCACACATTGCATTCCTGAGATACTGGACTGTAGATATCCGTTACAGCCTGTGACACATTATTCCTTTCCAACAGCTTTGGAAAAAAAAAAAAAAAGCAAAAAAAAAAGAGGCAAGAGAGAATTCAAATTGCAGGTTTAAAAGAGAAGCTCTCTGGGGAGATCTGGCCTAAAAATTTGGATTTTTGTCTCTGAGTTAACTCCTCCATCTCTATTGCCTTAGAACAACATCCAGAGTGGAAAAGGAACAAAGCAATCAGGATCAATTGTTAAACCATCTCAATGTGAGCATTTTAGCCAAGGGAAGAGTGATAGCACGAGCCCTGATGTGCACTGACTAAATAACGTGAATGAAGCCATGGAATAGCAGGTTTAGCAGCATCTAACCCTTTCACAAGGCTTGGTACAGTCCAATCCCTCCCCTCTAACCCCCCTTGGAGATTATTTTTTTTTTCCCTGTCAACCCAGTTTCACCTGGGTCACGCTGATCTCATTCAGCATCCTGGGACAAAGCTTTTAATAGCCCAGAGACAAGCAGCTTACCGCACGCCCAGCGACACTACCCACATCACTATTCTGAATATCCACATGGGTTTGGTCAGGGTGCTTCAGGAGGGAGAGATGAGAGCTATGGGTTCCTGCCTGCCTGACTTACTTTGACCCGCTACCTCCAAGCCTTCTTCCAAATACTTCAGCTGGTTCGGTACCATAAGCACAACTTTTTGCTTGAGCCTGCCAAGGGCTCCTAAATCAGACCAGCACATCCAAGAAAAGAACCAAAATGTAGCCAAGGATGCTTTGATGCACGCTTATGAATCCTGAAGGAGTGCACAAACCCAAGCACTTGGGGAATACAAGGACACCCGTGGTCTTTTCCATCTCCATCCATCAAGATGTGGCTGGAAAGACCCATCTTTCAAGTGGAAAGCACAGGCTTTCCACGAGGAGGCTCCCATGGTTTCAGAGAGGCCAATTTGTTTGGAGAGCGTGGGGAACAGCAGAGAAATGCCATCACCATCACAGCCATACCTCCATGTGTTCCCCCTGTACCTGGAGAGGCCAAAAGGCCATCGCAGCAGCGGGACACTTAAAAGCCCCAAGCACACAAGGTGCAATCTCCCAAAAATCAGGTCCAAGGAACCTTGCCCCACTTGCAATGCAAATAAATGCAGAAAATACAGACTCCAAGGCTGTTTGAGATATTGTTTTTCTTTTTAGCTAAGCCATTTTCAAAGAGCTTTGACAGTTTCTACCAATTTCCACATTAAAAGAAGTGGGTTTTTTCTCATTGGTGACTCATGGGATCACTGTTTATCAAGAATCTGTATAATTTCAACATCTCCATCTCGTATTAAAACTGCTATCAAGCTAGTTACACTTAAAACCTCGTTAAGCAAATAATTACCTATACTGATTAGGTGAGAACATCACTGATAACCGGTTATCCATATTGATATCCTTGTAAGCCTTCTCATCAATTGTTTCCTTAATTATACTGGAAAATCCTGATTTTCCTTAAATACTTTCTAAACAATAGAAGTTAAGCTCTTCCAGAGCAAACCCTCCAGCTCTACGCGCAAAAAAAAGAAATCCCTTCTATTGCCCAGCCAGGACTGAAAGGATTTAAAGCATTAGAAGGAACCGATCTAAATTCTTGTGACTTTCACAGGCTTTCATGGTTTTCATAGCAATCTTTTATTCAATGTACTGAACTCACGCAAACTAAAGTAATGAAATTTCACTTGAAATTTGACTTGGAAGATGGCAATGGAAGAGGGACAATATCCCCATTTGTTTAATAACAGAACAACCCTTAGAGGGATGTTTGCTGCAGCCGTTCCCACAGGAGGAAATCTATATGTGTACACACACTGAGCAGCACTTTCCACATTTTGTTGGCCCAGACCCAGAACATCTCAATTTGCAAGATCCAGACTTAATTTCAAGGCAGGAACGGTAAGAGGACACCCCAAAGCCATAAACAGCCTCAACTGCAGAGATGATACATTTTTGGTGGTGGAAGGTGCCCAAGCCACGGCTGTGATGACCTTCCCTGATTGCTGAAAGACCTCTTGATGACCCAGTGGGGTTATTCTTCCCAACAAACACATTGTTCATGCCCTATTCTGGAAACTGGGTTGGGTTAGAGGTCTCCCACCTACTTTTCCCAGGCTACAAACATTCAGCTTTCTAAAGATAACGATAAAGAGTCCCTGCACAAATAAAAGCAGGAGATATGTTAAAATGCCAGTTGACATCTAAATTTTTTTCCCTGGCAAACAGCAACAGCAGTAAAAGATAATCTGCAGCAAAGTGCTCCTTGCCACGTGCACATGTATATTTAAGCAGAGTCTTTTGGATGAGAATTGAGGCAGGAAAGCACACATTTGTCCTAGAAGCCAAGTGCTGCTGCTCCAGTGACAGAAAGTAAGAGGGGGGGAAAAAAAAAATATTTTAAAAAAAATATATAAATTTGAAACAGAGGTCTACAGGACTTGTCTTGATCTATCCCAGAACTCTTACACCCCTGAAGGGGAACATCACTGTCTCCCCGATGCCCGCTGATGTCAAAACCCTATGACTACATCCTAATCCAGGGAGACAGCCGCAGAGCCACTTTGATTCACAAAGTGGCAAGTGATGACCCAAATAGTCAGGATCTGGCTGACGTGTCGCCCCTATGGGTCTGACCTGTTGTTTATTGTTCTTAATTTAAAAAAAAAAAAAAATTAACACTTTGAAACTAGGGCAGCATGTAGTTTGGGGGTTGTACGCTTCCAGTTAATGAGAATTCTGACTTCAAAAGATAAACACTTCAAAGGGATTACAAAAAGAAAACTTCGACTTTAATCTCACTAAATAAATAAGCACAGAACGTACTAACGCCCTCTGCACTCTAGCTTCTTAATGTTTTCCACAAACTGAGGGCACGCTGGGTGCCTAGCATTTCAAAAAGGGTAGAAGAAGCGGAACAGAACACCGGAAAAACCTGTGCAAACTTCTTGCCGAGCAACAACCAAATGCAATCTCTGCTTTCCGCAGAAGCCTTTGCAATAAAACCTCGCAAGTTAAAGCCTCAGGACAGCTCTGAAAAGCCAGTATCTGCTAAAAAGCCGTTGAGAAGAGCCAGGTTCTCTCCTCCCCCCAAACTGAGAAGCAACCAACACCAGTTACGCAGATCTTTTTAATATTAGTAGGACTGTGCTCCATTTTTTGTCTGTGATGGCAGTGGTGGTGGTCACACATTGCTTGACTTGAGGTTGTACTTGCACTAGCCCTACAATCATGTCCTCGAGGAGATGGATCACAGCATACGACAAACTTGGTGTCAGTAAGAGAATTCTGCAATTAGTTCCATTTCTACCTAAACAGCAGTTTTCATCTGTATATCCTCAAAAGACAGCAGGAATATGGGGCTGCAATAACCCCAGGTGCCAGCTACGAGGTCCAAGACAAAGACCAACCTACTCTCTTTGTCTTGGCAAAGAGGACTAGGGATGGACAAGGCACAAACAACCCAGTTCACGGTCAGTTCAGATTCTTCTTAGAGAGATATGGAGAAATGAAGACGCAGCTGATAACAGATGAGAGTTGACAAATGCTTGGCAGGAGCCCCATGAGCTGTGCCCACGTGGTTTCTAAGCGACTTTTCGGTGGAAACCAGTCCAACAAGTTCACAAGTTCTCCTTCATGCACAGAAATTAGAAAGCCAACAAAAAGTCGGATGTAGCCAGAAAAGCGGTGAAGACACTCAACACATTTACCTGGGATGCTGTCTTACCTAGATCCCATCTCCAGAATCAGAGAAACAAGTAATGCAGACCAAAGATTTCTGCACAAAGGAGACTGAAGTCACTTCAGACTATGAAATAACAGGTGACATGACATCTAACATCTCCCAGGCTTCCTAGTTGGAAAAGTCGGAGGACTACATCATATTCCCTACTTTGAAGTTTAATGGTTGATTTTCTGAAGCACAACAGCTCTGAGAGCAGACTAATGCAGCAGAGACCATCTTCTCAAGCCTCTGCTTCATGGTGAGATCCGAGTGGCCAAAACATGAACCCTGGAGAAAGCTTTTCCTGCCATGGAGGTAGTTCCTGTGCAATAAACCTCTGTGGCTCACCAAGAGAGACCTCAAAACACAGCTTCCCTTTTGCCTTGTTTGGCTCCTATCTCCTTTATGCTACTTATTTCTAAGAAGCCCTGCAAGCCCTATCTCCTACACCTCCACTATGCCTAAAAATGAATATATCTAAAAATAAATAAATAAATAAATCAGGTGAAGCCACCAACAAGTTCTGAAGTTGCTGGAAGAAGCAGGCAAAACACAGTTGGGACATGAGGACTTTTCATTAAGCAGAAACGTGGGATACTTTTGGTTCCCTCTGCCAAAGACCTCCCGGCAACCCAAGTATGAAAAGAGTTCGTTCTTCTGGGTCTTGCCATAGAGAGGGGTAACAACTCATGAAATGCTCCCACCTGCAAGTCTAATGAGGTTCTTGGCTCTTAGAACTAGCAAGGAGAAGTTTTAAGCAGCCCAAGAGGCATACAACCTCACTCTTCTTAGGAAAGGAAGTCAACTGTTAGCCACTCCAGAGAAAGCTCATTGGGGGGAGTTGAAAGTACCCAAACAAGCTAGAAAAATGCATTAAGTGACATGGATGGACCTGATCCCACCTCAGGGAAGCTGGTGGGTCTGTCAAAAGTCTGCTTCCATCTCTCTGAGCCTATGGCATAGGCGAGGCCCAAGTTTGGGTGCCCACAGGAGGACATCTCCTGTGCTTAACAAGAAAGTCCAGCAAACAGCTGGCAAGGCAGGCGAGTTTTCAGCAGGCACAGAAACATTTCTGCCACAGCAATGGAATAATGATGAATTCAGTTGTAAGCAAAGCTGAAAGGGAGTAGAAGAAAGATTGATAACGGCAGTAACAGCAACACCCTGAATTCCCATGCCAGGGAGTTAATTAGCCCTATGGGCACCTTTCCTTTACCCAGTGCTTGCTGGCTGAGAAAAGCTGGGAGTCTCAGCCCTGCATCAGGGTCACTGACCACCATTAGAAATGCAAACAGTTTTATTTGCAGCCCAACCGCTGCACGACCTTTACACCACGAGAGAATATCCCCCAACCCTACTGAGCCAACACTTTGATAGCTTCCAAGCCAGAAACTGGCAGGAAACCAGTGGACTTCAGCAGACACCAAGTTTATTTTACTGTCCAAGAACAAGCCAACTAGACTTTCCAAGATTATACTGCCCTGAAGGAGCTGCTTGGTGGCACCCTGGAGGACCAAATAAAGAAAAATGAGGTCACAGTGTGCTCTTCGTCCTTCAGAAAGATGGGCCTGACTCATTGGAAAGGTCAGTCAGGCACCAGGAGGTGCTGATGGGTTAAATCCTCAGAGTGATGAGGACACCCTAGTGCTGCTCATAGCGAGGGGCTCCAAAACCCTTCGGCAGATCAACCAGAAGAGATGCCAGTCACTTTGCTAAGGTTTCCCTGCATTCAAGCAGTATTCCAGCTAGCGGGGACAGTGGTGTTTGAGAAGAGGGAGGGCAGCATCCAGGATGCAGTCAGGAGTTCCCATGTTCCAACCACCAACTGTTAATGCCACTGCCAGTAAACGGTGGAGAGACCACAGGGAGGAACCTCTGGGTCACAGCCAGCACCAACCAGAGAACAAGGCAGGGTGCAGAAGGCTTTTGCTGGGCACAGTCCTAAATGCACACAAGTGCCTCTGACTTCCCCAGACACGTACAGGCACAGCAACTCCAGTACATGTCTGGTCTCAGACCACCAGCTCTGCCAAGGAGGAAGACATAGAACGGTTAGGGTTGGAAGGGACCTTAAAGATTGAGTTCCAACCCCCCTGCCACAGGCAGGGACACCTCCAGCACAAGAACACAGCAGTCCAACAGTTAAAAAAAAACCAAAACACCACAAAAACCAACAAAATAGGAGCTCAACAGTTAAACTGGGGTGAGACAACACAAGGACCCAGACAGCACCAGGAGTGGCTGTTGATCTTGGCAGCAGACATAGAAGAGGAGGTATCTGAGCCACAACACTAGAGAGACATGGCAGGAAAGCACTTAACAGGTCTGGAAGAAGTTGGAAGAGGAGGGAGGCTGCGTCTTGACTAGGACTGCTGCACCTGGGGAGAAATAACCCCATGCACCAGGACAGGTTGGGGGTGACCTGCTGGAGAGCAGCTCTGAAGAGAAAGACCTGGGAGTCCTGGTGGACAACAGGATGCCCAGGAGACAGCAATGGGCCCTGGTGGCCAAGAAGGCCAAGGGCATCCTGGGGGGCATCAGGAAGAGTGTGAGCAGCAGGTGGAGGGAGGTCATCCTGCCCCTCTGCTCTGCCCTGGGGAGGCCCCAGCTGGAGCACTGGGACCAGTTCTGGGCTCCCCAGTTCCAGAAGGACAGGGAACTGCTGGAGAGGGTACAGCAGAGGACCACAAAGATGATGAGGGTCCTGGAGCATCTCTTAGGAGGAGAGGCTGAGGGACTTGGGTCTTTTTAGTCTGGAGAAGACTGAGGAGGGGGATCTGATCAATGCGTATGAATACTTAAAGGGAGGGTGTCAAGAGGATGGGGCCAGTCTTTTTTCAGTGGTGCACAGGAATAGGACAAGAGGAAATGGACACGAACTTGACCATAAGAAGTTCCACCTAAACTTGAGGAGGAACTTCTTTTCTGTGAGGGTGGCAGAGCCCTGGAAGAGGCTGCCCAGGGAGTTGGTGGGGTCTCTTTTCTGGACACACTCAAAACCTGCCTGGACACGTTCCTGTGTGAGGTTGGACTGGACGATCTCCAGAGGTCCCTTCCAGCCCCATATCGTTCTGTGATTCTGTGACACCCCATCTTCAACCTGAGCACAGAGACAGCCAAGGTGAGAGAAGAGAGGTAAAGCCATCAGTGGAAGAAGACAACAAGGCCTAGGAAAGCACAGCTAGATGTTGAAGAAAACTCTGAAGGGGCTTAAGCACAGGCATAATATTTTTCCTCTCCACAGACTCCAAAAGTTTTTCCACCTTCACAAAGCTAAAACCCCAAAAGTTTACATCAAGACCTATCCCTTCTCAGCACGTGTTTTTGCTGAGCAACTAAGTGGAAACAGAACTGGGTTTGAACATGCACACTCTGACAAGCAGTTTCCTTCACAGACAAGCTTTTCTCCCCCCTCCCTGATTCCCCTTTCCTACACACACCCCTGAAGAGCTCGCCCTAATCACACATGAATTGCATTAGCTGGTCCTCCAAGGGGCAGTTTAATCTCCTCTGGAAGGTGTTAGCAGCTAAAGCAGAAGCCTGTCCAACACGTTGCTGTAGAGGGCTTGTCGTCTCCTTCCCCTAAGACACCTTCCCTCCCGCACTGCTGAAAATTTGGCTCGTGCCAGCAGGAAAAGAAGAGGAGAACTGCCTGAACCACGCCAACAGCACTCATCTGAGAATGAGCAAAATGCCTCCACACCCACTGCACGCACTTTAATTGAAACAGTAAGGGAAAAAAAAAAAAAAAAAAAAAAAAAAAGAAAAAAACCACAACCAACGGCAAGATTCATTTTACAATCAATACTCTGCACGTCTGCTGTGCAACTGCTATCCAGAGAATTAAGCATGAATGTCTCTGGCTTAATGAGAGGTGGAAAGTCCTAGTTAAATGGATTACAAGCTTTTTATTTCCCCTGATTGATTCCTTCCATACGGCTGCAAGAAACATTCTTCAAAACAACAAGAAAAAAAAAAAAATTCTCTTAAACAGCAGAGAAGCTAAATTAGCAAAGGAGCTAACTGGCTTTCACGTGCTGGTTGCTCCTTCCCTCCCATTCTGCACGCAACCAGCACGTGCGGCACAACACCCAAATACCTTCACCCATCACCTTGCCAACAAGACCTGCACCTCTGCACCTTCCAAGACGTCATTCCTGCTTCCCTTTCCAAAGCCACCATCCACTGCTCCACAGCGACAAGCTGCTCCTCTGTAGCTCCCTTGTTCAACAAGCCGGATACTGTTCTGGCTTCCTACGCCAAGAGCGCATAAATTAATTTGATAAGACTCTAATCGCTCAACAAACTCCTTCCCACTACAAACAGGCTGGATGTGCTGTGGCCAAAGTAATCAAAGGAGAAGACAGTCAGCAGGATCTGGTGACGTGAAAAGACTCGCAAGAAGTCAGCCCCGTCTCCCTGATTTTAGAGAGCTTCTGGCTCCAGCACCTCTTGTTTCCTGCTCATTGCAACCGAACTGATTTGGAGCAATCAAGACAGACCACCTGACACTGGAAAGGCCTTCTAGGTATCCACTTTGGGATAGAGCACTCTAACGAAGTGATGAAGCCCAGGAGAGTTCAACAAGCAAAGTCAGCCTGGATTAGGAGATGAATACAGAAGGATTGTTGACTGATCTTTATAATATAGGCGTGGGGTGGGAAATACCAGAGTGCTCAGCAGAAATAAGAGCATGAATGTATGTGATATGAAGAAACAATGGGAGCCGCTGCCTCATGCCTGGGAATGCCAGATGCAACACAAGCTCTGAAAGCACTTTGAAAGGTTCATGGCAGATATATGTAGCACGTCTCTCAAACCCAAAGATGCCACTTCTGACTCAGGAGGGCTCTCAGTGCTAGAGGTAGCTCTGAACGGTTGCACAAGGTTCATCCTTGGAGGTTTTCAAGACCTGTCTGGACAAACCTCTGAGCAACCTGGCCTGATCTCAGCACTGACTCTGCTTTGAGCAGGGTGAGATGGAGCACAGCCCTTCTGAGGTCCCTTTCTGTCCAAGTGAGCCAATGGGTCCAAGATTAAATGAAATAGAATCACAGATCATACAATGGTTAGAGTTGGAAGGAGCCTTAAAGATCATCTAGTTCCAACCCCTTTGCCATGGGCAGGGACACCTCCCACTAGACCACATTGCTCAGAGCCCCATCCAGCCTGGTCTTGATGGGGCAACCACAGCTTCTCGGGGCAACCTGGGCCAGGCTCTCACCACTCTCACACCAAAGAAGTTCTGCCTGAGATCTCATCTGTCTCCCCTCTTTCAGTGTCAAACCCTTCCCCCTCCTCCTAGGGCTCCCCTCCCTGATGAAGAGTCCCCAGACAGTTCTCCTGGAGCTCCTTGAGGGACTGGAAGGGACTCTAAGGTCTCCCCAGAGCCTTCTCTTCTCCAGGCTGAACCCCCCCAACTCTCTCAGCCTGTCCTCCCAGCAGAGGGGCTCCATCCTTCTGATCATTTTCGTGGACCTCCTCTGGCCCTGCTCCAACAGCTCCATGTCCTTCCTGTGTTGAGGACTCCAAAGCTGGACACAGTACTCCAGGTGGGGCCTCACAAGAGCAGAGTAGAGGGGTAGAGTCACCTCCCTCGAGCTATATCAAGTGCCAGCACCCACAGGAGCTTCAACTGCCAGAACGCACGTGCAGGTTTTTCAAGCAAGCAGCTACAGCACATTCTGGAAACCCTGCTCATGAAGGGCTCCAAATTTAACACATTGCCCCCCAAAGCGATTCCATCTGTGATAAGATAGTCCCATTCTGACAAGCTGTCAGGGCAGACTCCAAAATTGGCCGTTTCCATTTCATCACCTCCACTACAGCTTTCCGCTTGCTTGAAAAACATGGAAACAAAAACAATGTCAGAAAAATTATATATTCACACACCCCATCCCAGTTTGATATTTTGGCTTCTGGTAGAGCAAGGGCTGACGTCCAATGTACCCCTCTGCTGTTTCGAGGATGCTCAATAAAGCAACAGGTTTGCCTCACGCTCCTAAAGCTTCTTTCTAGTTATTATTGAATTCTTTCCAGTTCTGTGTAAATCAGTCCGTTCGGTGCAAAGAGACAGGCGTGACAGTTTCCCTCCCAGAGGATTTACAAACTCAACCTAGACACTGCACAGCGAATGAAAATTGCATCTGAGGAACCAAGTGGGTAATGAAAGACAGGTTACAACCACGCCATCACACAGTTACTCAACGCCAGGTAAATATTTTCTTGACTGCTGATGTGTGTATTCTTTCAAAACCCAGGAGCTGATCTTTAAGACGACGTGAATAAGGACAAAGTGATTTTACTGCTTGCTGCAGCATAAATCTTTCAGAAGGGAATTTTCTCAATTGACTTGGCAAGCGGTTGCGACGTTCTGAAACGCTCCTCGCCTTCCGAAGAGCATCTCGAAATGCTGGTCAAGGTCATTCCAGCTCTGACATCAGAAATGACGCATCCAAGGAAGAGGAGTGAGGGTGAAGTCAGGGAGGAAACCGCCCCTCCATCCACGGGGTGACTCCCAGAGTTAAGAGATTCACAGTCATTTCCAACCCAAGCCTGGAGAGTCCAGTTCTAATAAAAACAAAAAACAAAACTCCGTCTGCCAGTTACATCAGCTACTATCTTGTTTTCCTTATGGAAAGGACCAGTCATGAGGGATTCACAAACTCATTTACTGATGCAAATCCAAGAGCTATTAGTCAAAGTGCTTTCAATCATTTTTGAGACCTTTTAATACAACGAGCATTAACCCAGTCCATTCCAGCGCCCTCCCCAGCACCACTGACACTCTTCCAGACAGTTACCAATGGCACCACCACTCAGCACATTATCAACAGTGGTGAGCAAACTGTCACATTCAAGAAAATCATCGTTGGAGTGAAACAATGACATTGGAAGCAAACTGTCCTCAGAGCAAGGCAGCCGTCTTCCCTCCACCCCACCTCCAGTGAAACTCTACGCAAAACTAAACAGTAGTAGCCAGTAAATCACGAAGAATAGGGGGAACCCTGCAACTTGTGAAACACTGAGCGTTGCTGCCCACCCTTACAGCCATTTCCACATCCTTCCCCCTCCTCGTTCACAACCTGCAGGTGATGGATGTCAGTCAAAGATACCCAGAGCAAACAGTGGCCGAGTTACAATGAGCCGTGGGGTCTAGGATGCTGGTGGAAAGCTCTCCACCTGGCACGCTTCAAAGCGCTAATGCCCACTTAGGTCATTGCTTATGATCCTCAGCCTTATGCTACAGAGAGGATGGGTTTGAGGAAAAGACCCCAAGTGGTCCATTAATACGTAGCTGTGTAGCTTGGGGGGAATTGCTTCCAGCTTATCTAAACATCTGGAGCAGTTAAGCAGCAAGTCCCACAGGAGCCCAGAATGCAACACCACCAGTGTTTCTCTTCCCTGTAAAACACTAAGCTTTCTAGGAAAAGGCCTCAGAACAAGGAAAAGCTGAAAGTTCATTTTTTCTCTTAAGCAGTTCCATGACATTGCAGTAGTGAAAATAAAAAATACCCAACAGATTTTTCCCAGGGCAGAGTGCTCAGCATCATAGACTAAAGATCACTTACGCAAACGTTCACTCAATGCTAATAGGACTGGCCACGGTCAACGTGTTCATTCAACATGACCTTTCCTTTCCTACCTAGAAAGGCACAGATGTCACCAAAGACAAGGGCACTCCTCACAGCAGACCTTTCAGCACCAGACAAGGGGAAAAAAAAAAAAAAAAGCCTCCAAATAAAAAAGGCTTCCTTACGCAAGCATCAAGGACGCAAGAGAAACACATGTTAAGTCCTGAAAACTACACTTGCTCTGAAGAGAGAAGCACCTTCCCAGGTGGGTCAGGCACCTTATACATCTGGAACATAGCCCAAAAAGCAGCCACATCCCAGAAAAGTAGAGAAGGACTTTCCGGAGCATAGAACTCCCACACAAAATCTTTTATTTTTTTTTGTTATTCTCACACACGCAAGCCTCCCTCGGGGTTTATTTATTAAGAGGTTCCCAGGAAAATTAGCCTATGTACCTTGAAAGGGCAAGCCAGCTGCACACAAACACAGCCTTTCCAGGATTAAATGGCTTTCCATTCAGCCTACTTCACTTCTAGTAAGCCACTCCGGGTTTTCTTCTTCAGTCAATTCAGATTAAGAGCGTGTCTTGATAGGAACATTGAGGGAAGCTACCGTCTGCAGAAAACAGGCAGATTTCCTTACACTAGCCAAGAGCCAAAAATATCTTCATATTCAGTTTATTTTCCTAAGAAAACACAGTGTGATTGCATAAGTGTCTCTGTTCCTGTTCTCCCCTACTCTTCCTTCCCTCCTCAAGCAACAATGCCCTGGAGCATCAGCCTCTTCCAGCCCACGAAGTGGTTATGCACTGGAAAGCTCTATAAGAGGAGTTGCTGCCTTGTGGGAAAGGGATCAAATGAACTTCTCCCCCAAGAGGAGAGCTGTTCTAGTCCATCCCACTGTCTAAGACTTGTCAGCACGTACAGCTGGAGACATGAAAGGATGGAAGTGGGAAGATTAAAAGATTTGAAATAAGTCCCAAAGAAACTAGATCTCCTTTGTTCTTGGGGCAACTATTTTTTTTTTCTTTTTGGTTAAAAAGTAAAACTTTGAGAGCACTTCACATTAAATAACTTGCTGGATGGATGGCCAAGCCAGTTTCTTGAACATACTGAAAAGGGCCTGGCATATTCATCAAATTAAGAGAAAACACCAAGTACCCAAACCTAGCATCTCTACAAGAGTGAATTCAGGAAGACATTTCAGAATTAGGCAAAAGCATCCTGGTCCAGGTAAGGCCATGGGAGACCCAAGAGCATCCACACTGCTTTCCAGAACTAGAAGACTTTACTTTCCCAGCTAGGATGCAACTTATAAACCGTCACAGGTATCTCCACATCAAGATTACAGCCCAGCTGACGTACAATCGCAAGTCTGTCTGGTTCGTCGTTGAGTTGACAGTTGCTTGAATTTCTCCATCAATCTCCAGCAGACCATTCCCTCCGACAGGTCCTTCCTCATTCCCAGCAGCATCCTCCTATTTTCTGATTCCGTGGGCTTATCAGCAATAGGTTTGACTAGAGTTTTATTTTTTTTTCCTCCCATCTCAGCTATCTCTTAAGCTGGTTTAAGAACAGTTACGCAAGAGTCCTTCTGGGTTACAGTGGGAAAAGCAGCACTTTCTTCTCTGACCTGAATTCTGGCAATAGTAGCACATCTTCCAGGTCTCAGTCAGCCCCAGCCTTACGGTAACTACTCCTTTCAGAGATGTAAAACAAACTATGTGGTTCCCCCAAATCAACGTATTTCAGGTATTAGACCACAGGACATTCTCCTAACCAGGTAGTGACTGTTTCTCCTGAAGAGGCACTGAAAGGAATGACTGCGAAACCACCTTCTGAAACCTAGTTTCAGAAGCTCTTAAGCCAAGCAAGCTGAGGAGAAAAAAGACATACACAAATCTTCAAGTCAGCAAGAAGCTGATCAAGAAGTCCCAAGGACAGACGAGACAGAAGATGCCCAATTCATGAAAAAAGTCATTCTAATCCCTGCACCCACTAAAGCTAATCGAGTCAAACTTAATTAGTTACCTTCCTTGGCTCCTCTGAGCCCATAGGTGTCAAGTGAGAGACATAAATCAAACTGCATGTTCTTCCTGCCCTCTCCAAGTGAAACACTGATTTTACTACTTTTATTTCAAAGCCAGTCAAAAGAAATCTATGCAGTTGCTAGAAAACATCTTTTCTAGCCAATTCAAAGATGACTTGATTTTTTTGAATTCTATTGTGACTTGTGTATTCATCAAGAACATAGCAGACACAGACCCTTGGCTCACATGTTCCTGTGTGATACAGGGTGGGGTTGTGGTGGTTCCTGCTCATCTAGCAGGGCTTTTGGAGCCAGCCCACACATCCTGTAACGTCATACCAGGCTCTGGCAAACCACAAGATTCACCTGGCAGGGTTATTTGATCAGCTTGCTCTTCGGATGATTTCATAGCTGACCTGAGCAAGCGGTTGGACTCGATGACCTCCTGATTATGAATAATGATACTATTCATTATATAACTTTATATTTGTGTACAGAAATCACTTTCTTCAAGGAATGTAAGACTGACCCAAAACCCAGGCTTAGCATTCCAATAAGTTCTCAGAAATTGCTTGACAGCAAATTACAGAGGAACATTGTCTATTCTGCCAACCGCTTGATCAGAGCCAGGCTTACAAATCCACTTGAGCTCAAGGAGCATCTAATCTCTCAGCACCCAAAATCTGCCCTTACGAGGTAGCCAGAATCCATGTTCTCTAAACTGAGCTCACCTAAAGGAAGAGCCTTCCCAGAGAAGAAGCTGACCCAAAAAGCATTAATTGGCTACACAGGTGCCCTATAGGTCTGGGTACATGCTTGTGAGCCTTCATTTCCTTATCTCATCAATCAAGGCAAAACATGGTCCTGTTCTAAACAAAACACAGCTGGATTCTGTTGCCTATTACACCAGTAGGACCAGTGTGACCAGTCCTAGGCTGCCTCCTGCCCAGAGCTGCCCCTGGCACACTAGTCTTGCACAACCACATTTTGTGCAAGAACACTGATGAGCAAGGCACGTCCATGCACTGAGAGCTGCCATCTCAAAGTATCATAAGTATCATGAGGGTGGTGAGAAACTGGCCCAGGTTGCCCAGAGAAGCTGTGAATGCCCCATCCCTGGAGGGGTTCAAGGCCAGGTTGGATTGGGTTCTGAGCAACGTGGTCCAGTGGGAGGTGTCCCTGCCCCAGGGCAGGGGGGGTTGGAACTTGATGACATTGAAACCTCCTTTCTAGCCCAAATCATTCTGTGATTCTATGAAGGCACAGGAAGCAAATAGAAAAATCTATTGCTTTTCAGGAACTTGAAAGCCCAGGTACTACGTTTTCTTCACAGACCCATGCATCAAGGCACTGTAGGGAAGCAAGGAAGTGCTCAGGCATCTTCCATACAGGAAAGAAGTTTTGGAGAGGTGTCTCTGCCTCCTGGCCAGGGCAAGTACAACCCAGTGACCTGGGGGAAAAAAAGAAAAAAAAAAAAAATGACCACCACTCACACTGTGTTCAGAAGCAACTTGGAAAGAGGACTCCAGAGAATTTAGCATTTTCCCTTTTTCCTCCCTTTCCAAATGGATGTTTCCATTAAAGAAAACAATCACTCTACCAAGTTTTTAAAACAGCCTGAGGTTTACAGCCAATATATAAACTCCAAACGACTGCGGCTGGTCAGGATGGAAACATCTTTCCCAGCATAAACCCCTCAAGCTAGCAATGTTGGCCAAACTGTTGTAAATCACTATCTTCTCTTTAATCCAGGCTATTAACTTTTAGCTTTCTAAGCAATTCCACATATTCTAGCAAGTTGGGGTTTTGGATCACACTGCTTTCCAAGAATGCCTTTTCCTCCCTTCAGCAGCACAGCAATTGCAAGCTACTGAGTAGCCTGTGAGACTTCAGTTAATGAAGTCCGCATTCCTTAGTCTGGGTCTTCCTCAGTAGCGTTTAAAAAAGGAATCACAGAATCATCAGGGCTTGGAAGGGACCTCTGGAGAACATCCAATCCAACTCCCCTGCCAGAGCAGGTTGCACAAGAATGTGTCCAGGTGGGGTTTGAATGTCTCCAGAGAAAGGAGACTCCGCCACCTCTCTGGGCAGCCTCTGCCAGGGCTCTGACACCCTCACAAGAAAGAAGTTCCTCCTCATGTTTAGGTGGAACTTATGTTCAAGTTTGTGCCCATTTCCTCTTGTCCTGTCCCTGGGCACCACTGAAAAAAGACTGGCCCCATCCTCCTGACACCCACCCTTGAAGTACTTAGAGGTGTTGATTAGATTCCCCCTCAGTCTTCTCTTCTCCAGACTAAAAAGATCCAAATTGAGCTGTCTGCTGTTCAATCTCCTGCCAAGCCCTTGAGAACTTTTTTCTCCTTTTTTGTTCCACTCAGTACTGACTGACTGAAACCTGTTAAAACCCTCCCTTTTCGTTCTTTGCAAGCAGCTGATACCACCTGCTTCCAGCCGCAGGGACGAGAGCAAGAGCGTCATGCACCCATTTCTATTCCGGTGACATTACGCAAGTGCCTTCTTCACACACCACCTACGCTTCGGGTCCTCAATCTGTTTGGCTTCACAGCATCCCTCTGGAGTGAAAACACGGAGGCAGCTCCGCGTCTCGTCTAGCTCCGTCTTTCAACGTGTTCCTTTTCGCAGCTCAATCAGGTTTTGCTCCCCAAGCTGGAGAAGCGTCTTTGCCACCCAACACTTGTTCAGCCCACGGGTTTGAACCCACCATATGGAGCTTGCTCAGCACACCCAAGCTTAAGAGCCCTCTCTGCAACAAGTGGCTGAGTTTTTATGGGGATGTAAGCATGATTTCTCTTAAATATGTCCTTGAGCTCAAAGTAAACATTTTAAATGTAGGCTCCTGAAAACCCTTGGGCTTTCTCCTCAGTTAAACTGACATGTCAAAGCTGTTTTTCAAACCTGCACATGAAAACCCAGGCTTATTTACTGTAACAGATCTACAAATTTGACAAGTCCAACCTTGGGGGTTGGCCACCAGCCACAAAGAAATAATCACAGATAGAGCCAAGAGGCTCTAGGTGGACCTGCTCTGACAGTGGGGTTGGAGTAGATGATTTTCAGAGGTCTCTTCCAACCCAATATCATTCTGTGATTCTGTGGAGTGTTTTAGAAATAGCGGAGAGGGGTAGCGCCTTTATCGTTCTTTGGGAATGGAGTCCTCAGAAAGCAGCACCTTCTCCTAGCATGGGCCAGAACAATCCTCGCCATCAGTACAGACTGGGGGGTGAGGTATTAGAAAGCATCCCTGAGGAAAGGGACTTGAGGGTGCTGGTGGACGAGAAGCTGGCCATGAGCAGGCAGTGGGCACTTGCAGCCCAGAAGGCCAATCCCATCCTGGGCTGCATCAGAAGAAGTGTTGCCAGCAGGTCCAGAGAGGTGATTCTTCTGCTTTACTCTGCTCTGGTGAGACCTCACCTGGAGTATTGTGTGCAGGTCTGGAGCCCTCAACATAGGAAAGACATGGACCTGATGGAGCGGGTCCAGAGGAGGGCCACAAAGATGATCAGGGGGTTGGAGCACCTCTGCTACGAGGACAGGCTGAGGGAGCTGGGGTTGGTCAGCCTGGAGAAGAAGAGGCTCCAGGGAGACCTAATAGCAGCCTTCCAGTACCTGAAGGGGGCCTACTGGAAGGCTGGGGAGAGTCTGTTTACAAAGGCCTGGAGTGACAGGACGAGGGGCAATGGCTTTAAGCTGGAGGGGAGCAGATTTAGATTGGAGATGAGGAGAAAGTTCTTTACTGTGAGGGTGGTGGAGCACTGGAACAGGCTGCCCAGGGAGGTGGTTGAGGCCCCATCCCTGGAGATATTCAGGGTGAGGCTTGACGAGGCCCTGGGCAACCTGGTCTAGTTGGGGGTGTCCCTGCTGACTGCAGGGAGGTCAGACTAGATGACCTTTGGAGGTCCCTTCCAGCCTGGACAATTCTATGATTCTATGATCCTTCCCCAATATGGCTCAAGGGAAGCTTCTTCTCAAGTTCTTAAGCTCCATAGAAAGTCATAACAGTCTCGCCTGAAACACTTCAGCCACGTGGCAGGAGACAACCCCGATGGCGGTTTGGTCACAGCTGCAAAGAGCTCCACATGGCCCACAGCCAGCACATGGCTAGACTGCACCCAACTTCCAAATAACCAGTACAACTTCACACTATGCTGCTGTCCGCAGAGCAGACCCAGGGTAAACCCAGCCTTCTGTCCAACCAACACAAAACAGGCTTCTTGAGGCCCCATTATAAAGTCCTTGCACGGGCAGTTCCCTGCTGTGCGCTGGAAGAAGGCCAACCAGTCTGACCATCCCACTATTGCAGCAGAGGCCAAAACACAGCTGGATGCCACAGGATGCGTTTAAAGCTCACAGCACTGGTTTCATCCCTCCCTACCACGAACCATTGCCTCCACATTTATCAATGGAAAAAGCTTCCAAAATGTAAGGAAGCTGCTTGGCTTTCAGATAGGAACAGACTCAGTGGTTGTGCCACCAAGGTCACACCACCTGTTAAGGAAAAGTAGGACGGAGGCGAATATACCATATTTCAGGCATCCCTTCGTACAGGCAAACAGTTTTGCTTTCTTCTGTAGGAAGAAAACACAGTACTTGAGGCCTCACTTCGACTACTGTGTCCAGTTTTGGGCCCCTTCCCACAAAAAAGACATTGAGGTGCTGGAGCAGGACCAGAGAAGAGCAACAGAGCTGGTGAGGGGTCTGGAGAGCAAGTCTTATTGAAGAGGAGAGGCTGAGGGAGCTGGGGTTGTTCAGTCTGAAGAAGAGGAGGCTGAGGGGAGACCTTATCGCGCTCTAGAACTACCTGAAGGGGGGATGTAGAGAAGCGGGGGTCGGTCTCGTCTCCCAAGTCACAGGAGATAGGACAAGGGGAAATGGCCTCAAGTTGCGCCAGGGGAGGTTTAGATTGGATATTAGGAAAAATTTCTTCACGGAAAGGGTTATCCAGCATTGGAATAGGCTGCCCAGGGAAGTGGTTGAGGCACCATCCCTGGAGGTGTTCAAAAGATGGGCTGACATGGCCCTCAAGAATATGGTTTAGTGTTTTTTGGTTTTTTTATTGCTTATTTCTTATTTATTTTTTTGGTCAGAGTTAGGTTGATGGTTGGACTAGATGATCTTTAAGGTCCCTTCCAAGCTAGACGATTCTATGATTCTAAGATCAAAAGAGTTGAGATGACCCTCAGCTGGTAAACCCCAGCCCCGTGCCACCAGCTTCCCCATCCCCATCCCCACCTTCCCCAGTTCCTGGTCCCTTGTTTGGAGACTTCAGGAACTAGACAAGATGCAAAGTAATGGGATCTCCCAGGCTTGCTCGGAAAGGACGTGAAGGCTTCATTTATGTTATCATCACAACCCAACTCCCTGCAGCTTGTTTTGTCTGTCCCAGGAGACCTCTTCTACAGAGTAAATGACATCCAGACACATCCATCCCCTGTAGCAGGACAGTGAGGCTCCTGCAGAAAATGTTGAGGGTTTTATGCACAGATGGAGACATCTGAATTCTTTGCTGTCAACGTAGGGAGAAAAAAAAAATGCAAATTTGGGGACTTACCTAATTTTTTTTTATTTTTTAAAGACGGCAAGCCAAGTGGCTACAAACTTACACATATTGCAAGGGCCAATATCCCTAATCTTCAAAGCTCCCTCCTGTTATCAACATTACTTCAGGATGAGCAAAACCCACACACACACTGGCATCCTCAGAGCATCAGCTCCAGCCCCCCACCAGAATCCACGGGTATCACTGGAGGAAGGAGCAGAGCACACAGAGCAGATCAGAGAACAAGAGAGACAACAAATCACAGTCTTTCATTACAGCCAGAGTGTATTTAAGAGCAAACTCATCTCTGCCACTCTCTGCTCTTACAGAAACAGCTTGAACTTAGATGTAATATAGGATTTTCTCTCTTCTCCTCCCACTCAAGCTATCAAGTGGAAGTAATTGAAACAAAGCCCAGAAGGAAAAAGGTCTAACATACTCATGAGCACCTCAAATGTAGCAGGAGACACAAGGGGGTCTGCAAATTTCCTCTACAGCCCACCTATAAAAGGACATTTTTACACTCACAACTCACTTCCTCCCCCAACCATTAACGTCTTGGGCCTGCCATGTTCCATGATAAGCTTCAGAAGAAACATCTGTCTTGGTAGACCCTACCTTTCCCTACACACCCTAGAAACCACCGAAAAATGACAAAATGACCCCTTGAGACATTAGAATAAGCCTACTTAAAAGAAAAGGCTCCAGGGAGACCTTGGAGCCCTTTCCAGTCCCTCAAGGGGCTCCAGGAAAGCTGGGGAGGGACACTTGATCAGGGAGGGGAGCCACAGGATGAAGGGGAGCAGTTTTAAACTGAAAGAGGGAAGATTTAGATGAGATATCAAGAAGACATTCTTTGCTGTGAGGGTGGTGAGACACTGGCCCAGGTTGCCCAGAGAAGCTGTGGCTGCCCCATCCCTGGAGGGGTTCAAGGGCAGGTTGGAGGGGGCTTGGAGCAACCTGGTCTGTTGGGAGGTGTCCCTGCCCAGGGCAGGGGGATTGGAACTCGATGATCTTTAAGGTCCCTTCCAACCCAAACCATTCTATGATTCTATTTCTTTTTCAGGATTGTTTAGCAAGTAGCACACACAAATTTCAAGCCTTTCATGTACCACATTGAAGGCTGCAGAGCCAACAGGATTATCTGTTTTGCCCCAAAATACATCCTAAACAATCCGCTAGAGCTGACCTCTTCACTGAAGGGGAGCAAAGCAGGTACAGGATGAGCTCCAGCAGATCCAGAGCTAACACCAGACAATTCCAACACCAACAGTGGCATTTAAACAAACACGCATTTAATTTCAAGAGAAAAAGTGTCATCTCTCTCCCCTACCAGCTCTACTGCATTAACCTTCATCACTGTGACACAGTAACTCTCCTGCCATGTCTCCAGCTCACCAGAAACACAAAAGGAAAAAAAAAAGAGTGCTTTTAAGAGGACAGTCAGTATTCAGAATATGAGCCGGCAGTGTGCCCAGGTGGCCAAGAAAGCCAACGGCATCCTGGCTTGTATTAGAAATAGTGTGACCAGCAGAAGGAGGGAGGTGATTGTGCCCCTGTACTCAGCACTGGCGAGGCCACACCTCGAGTATTGTGTCCAGTTCTGGGCACCTCAATACAAGAGAGATATGGAGGTGCTGGAGCGAGTGCAGAGGAGGGCAACGAAGCTGGCGAAGGGCCTGGAAAACAAATCATATGAGGAGCAGCTGAAGGAGCTGGGACTGTTTAGTTTGAGGAAGAAGAGGCTGAGGGGAGACCTCATCGCTCTCTGCAACTACTTGAAAGGACACTGTAGAGAGGTTGGTGCTGGTCTCTTCTCACAGGTAATTAGTGACAGAATGAGAGGGAATGGCTTCAAGCTCCAACAGGGTGGGTTTAGACTGAACATTAGGAAAGAATTTTTCACAAAAAGAGTTGTCAGGCATTGGAATAGGCTGCCCAGGGAGGTGGTTGAGTCACCATCCCTGGATGAGTTCAAGAGTTGTTTAGATGTGGCGTTGGGGGATATGGTGTAGGGGAGAACTCTGTAGAGTAGGGTAGATGGTTGGACTCGATCCCAAGGGTCTCTTCCAACCTAGACGATTCTATGATTGATTGATTCTATGATTGATTGATTCTATGATTGATTGATTCTATGATTGATTGATTCTATGATTGATTGATTCTATGATTGATTGATTCTATGATTGATTGATTCTATGATTGATTGATTCTATGATTGATTGATTCTATGATTGATTGATTCTATGATTGATTGATTCTATGATTGATTGATTCTATGATTGATTGATTCTATGATTGATTGATTCTATGATTCTAGGCAAAAAGTTTGAGATGTACTTTTTTTTTTAAGCACACATTCATGCTTTGCAACAAACATCCTCTGCTACGGAGGCTGAAGTGCTGGATTCCCAGAGACAGGAGCTGTCAACAGCTTCTCTCCTCCTTTACGGAGCAAATACTCTCCAGAATAGTTTCTCACTACCGAGTTCTTTATTTTTAGCACGGCAGCCATAAGTTATATTCAGGATCACCTCCATCTCTGTATTATGAAGGTCCTGGATTTTTGCTTTAAGGTACAGTGCAGTTCATTAACTGAAAGGATTTCCAGCTGCAGTTATCACTTAGTAGGAACTGAACCAATACCCATTCACCGCCCTCCGACTTACAAGACAAGACTGCACAGGAAAGCCAAAGCTCTTCACCAATTTCCTGCTTAAAAAATCAGGTCCTAGAGGCAGAAGAAACTCATTATATGTTTTAATCTTGTTGGGCTTTGAAATTCTCCCCACGAGATGGTTTAACCAACACAATTTCGAAACAGGTGGCGGCCAAGATTTCACCTGCACAACAGCTCAAACGTTTTGCCTGTCACAATCCATGCATCACAGGGAAGATGTTCCAGACCCAGGCAAAGGATGCCAGATTTGTGCCCCGCTTCAGCAGCCATTCAGCTATTCTTTGAAGCAATCTGTGCGCCATGAGGTACACATCGGGCAAGTGTCTCAGGGAACAGCCTGCTCTAAGTACAAATATTGCTTGGGCATCAGCAGCTGAACAGAGAGAAGTGAAAAGTTCAAGGGTTTAGAATAATACTGATTTATTTGAACCACACCTGGAGGTGAAGCAAAGGTCAGATGCAGCACAAACAAAGAGGCAAGCCCTTTATGGAGACAGGGTAACAAGACCTTCGCAGCACTCTTGGTGTGACCGCCGTATCATCCAGGGTCTAGAGCCACATCCCACAGCTGCAAAACCATCATGTGATTCCCCCTCTTTGGTTGCTGGAATCATAGAACTGTCTAGGTTGGAAGGGACCTTTCAGATCAAGTCAAACCATCAACCCAACACTGACAAAAACCCCATGTCCCTTAGCTCCACACCTGCCCAGCTTTTAAATACCTCCAGAGATGGTGACTCCACCACTGCCCTGGGCAGCCTCTGCCAAGGCTTCACAACCCTTTCCAGGAAGAAATTTTCCCTAATAACCACCTCCCCTGGTGTGACTTGAGGCCGTTTCCTCTTGTCCCAGGGCCTGTTCCTTGGGAGAAGAGACCGACCCCCCCTGGCTACACCCTCCTTTCAGGGAGTTGGAGAGAGCCAGAAGGTCTCCCCTCAGCCTCCTTTTCTCCAGGCTCAACACCCCCAGCTCCCTCAGCCCCTCCTCACCAGACTTGTGCTCCAGACCCCTCACCAGCTCCATTGCCCTTCTCTGGACTCGCTCCAGAAACAGGAATACATGATGGAGGAGGTGTATTACAGCCACAAAACCTTAAAAGCCCATTAAATCATGACGGTGGAGTGCTCTGGGTGGGGAGGATTAGCGATGTTCATGCACACACACGTGCAGGGTGCGTTTCATCTCCAAGGGTATTCCAAGCAGGAAGACAATAGCCCCTTATTGCCACATCTCCCCAGATGATCTTTTATACACCCACGTGCCACACAACTCTGAAAAGCTGTTCTCAGCATGCGGGCACCCTGCTATTAACACACAAGAGCACAATTAAGAACCTAATACCCAAAGGGAACAATAGGACACCCGTATGGATTAATGCAAAGAGCAGGTATGAGAGGGAACAAAAAGAAATCAGAGGTGCTTTCACTGCAATTCCCAAACCTACCCTCAAATTAAGTTCTTCCAACCTTTTAAAAAGGCTCAGACTATCTTATATTTACTTTTTAAGCAGCCTTCCGACTATCAATGCTTGAACACATGAAAGCCCCAAGGAGAGAGCTCAAACAGCGGGGCAGGATGGGGAAAAAGTTCTGCTCCCAAAAGGTCATTCCTGTGCAGAGATGTCTCAAAGCTGCCAACAGTTTTTGGCAGCTAAACCTTAGCAAGGGAGGCACAAGTGGGAACAGACAAGACATCCCCTGCTATTTGCACAAGCCTTAGACAGATTGAGGTTGCAGTTTCACTTGCAGAGAGCAGATACACCAGGTAAGCCACTCTGAAAGTTCCTTGGAAAAAAAAAAAAGTTATTTTTGGCTAGATGCATGTACACGCTACAAAAAATAGAAAATAAAAGTCTGAGTGAAATACTATCCCTGCTTTAAAAAAAATATAGTGAAAAATCATTATAGAAAAATATATTAAAAAAATCATTAAAACAATGATCATGTCATATTAATATAGTTTCTACTACTTTTACCTATATACCTGCTGTCAGACCATGAAATTTGTTTTATATTTCAGCCTGACAAAAAACCAAACAGGCCTTTAGAGAAAAGAACCACAAAATCCCACAACAAAAAGTCACCTACACGGATGAAGACAGACCAGAATCGTACAGTAAGCTTTTCTTTCCATCATAGGTTGAAACCCTCCCCAAGGAGGAAAAAAAAAAAAAAAAAATCACCCAGTTTCAGGATATTATATGCCCCTTTTGCCAGATTACTGAAAAAAAATCTGCTGGAGATGCTGAATGACGCAGGAAACTGAACCTTGTTTTCACAACTGAGACAAGAAACAGCAAAGAGTCAGAAATCCTAAAGTGACACCCACCCCACCATTCCCAAAACCAGAGGACAAATTGCCATCGTGCTGTGAGGGGTGGCGCAGACCCACCCAGGTTTCTGCAAATTTCGGGTAAAAAGAACACAAGACACACTGATGGATGGTGCCATTTCACACCTTAAAACCCAGAGATTCGCACAAGGATGCTCCCCACCACGCAGTCCATCAGCAAACCCCACTCTCCCATCCCAGCCTCCTCGCTGGATGCCCCGGCACCCCAGAGCTCACCTGGCACCCCTCTTATTTCAGGGCACTGATTACAA
>QJSC01019265.1:1855254-1885913 GCA_003697955.1 Calidris pygmaea
GCAAAAAAAAAAAAAGAGCTACAGGAGAAATTTTTAAATCCTGAGCCAGACAATGCAACAGCCAAAAAATGAAGACACTGCCCCAAGCATTTATTTCAGATTTTTACATGCTGGGATCAGCCCTTTGGAGCCTGAGGAGTCTCTCCCAGAAGTGCTCTTGGAGGGAAGACAGACATTAAAGCCCAATTACACATCTGAATTTAAGTCTTCACCCTCTGATTCAGGGGAGCCCAAGGAACACGCACGTACGGGAACAGCTCGTTTAAGAAGAGGACACCACCCCCCAAAAAAAAAAACCCAATAAAAAGCAAAGTAGTATGCAAGTTATGCAGAGAAGCCGGGCACAGAATGCAAATTCTGACCTACTTCTCCCTCCTGGCTGGGAGAGGGCACGAGGCAGCTGCTGCTGCTGCTCCGCAAGCACAAGAGATGAGCAGGAGCCCTGCCAAAATTTCTGTGTGTGGTGATGCCTCGTCCAGACACAGGCTGCTCCACACAGGCTGTTTGCAAGGCAGGGGTAATCCTCCTTCCGCCCAGGCAACAGGACCACAACCACCGGGTCCAGCAGCAGATGGAGTCAGGATGGGCAGGGGTCTCCAAAAAACAAGTCCAGCTCCCACTGGACTTCTCTGCCAGCACCTAAGTTCTACAACACCTGGGTGAGGAACATCCACTACTACTTCCAGGTAGTTAGTAGTTATGGATGCAGAAAGCCGTGGCGTGGCTAACGCAGGCAGGTGTGGTGACACAGGCAGAACCTGCCCAAAGTAGCTGCAATCACTGCGTAGAGTCATAAATTGGAAATGCCATTAAAAGATTCAAAGAATTGTTCCCATCTGGGATCTGCAAGTTATTGGACTGCATTTGGGAAGCTGCTTTGGCCTGAACAGTGTATCTTTATTGCCCTCCCTCCTGGCCTGAAAAACTTTTGATAAATTCATTGAAATTCNAAAAAAAAAGAGCTACAGGAGAAATTTTTAAATCCTGAGCCAGACAATGCAACAGCCAAAAAATGAAGACACTGCCCCAAGCATTTATTTCAGATTTTTACATGCTGGGATCAGCCCTTTGGAGCTTGAGGAGTCTCTCCCAGAAGTGCTCTTGGAGGGAAGACAGACATTAAAGCCCAATTACACATCTGAATTTAAGTCTTCACCCTCTGATTCAGGGGAGCCCAAGGAACACGCACATACGGGAACAGCTCGTTTAAGAAGAGGACACCACCCCCCCCAAAAAAAAAACCCAATAAAAAGCAAAGTAGTATGCAAGTTATGCAGAGAAGCCGGGCACAGAATGCAAATTCTGACCTACTTCTCCCTCCTGGCTGGGAGAGGGCACGAGGCAGCTGCTGTTGCTGCTCCGCAAGCACAAGAGATGAGCAGGAGCCCTGCCAAAATTTCTGTGTGTGGTGATGCCTCGTCCAGACACAGGCTGCTCCACACAGGCTGTTTGCAAGGCAGGGGTAATCCTCCTTCCGCCCAGGCAACAGGACCACAACCACCGGGTCCAGCAGCAGATGGAGTCAGGATGGGCAGGGGTCTCCAAAAAAGAAGTCCAGCTCCCACTGGACTTCTCTGCCAGCACCTAAGTTCTACAACACCTGGGTAAGGAACATCCACTACTACTTCCAGGTAGTTAGTAGTTATGGATGCAGAAAGCCGTGGCGTGGCTAACGCAGGCAGGTGTGGTGACACGGGCAGAACCTGCCCAAAGTAGCTGCAATCACTGCGTAGAGTCATAAATTGGAAATGCCATTAAAAGATTCAAAGAATTGTTCCCATCTGGGATCTGCAAGTTATTGGACTGCATTTGGGAAGCTGCTTTGGCCTGAACAGTGTATCTTTATTGCCCTCCCTCCTGGCCTGAAAAACTTTTGATAAATTCATTGAAATTCTGATTTTCCCAGGAAGCTACCAACCCAGTGTCCGAGAATCCCATTTTTGTTCAGGATCCTTGTTTCCTCTCCAGTCTCACACTGGAGGATGTCTCGAGCGCTAGGAAGTTGCTGTGCTGATCCGAGCACAAAAAACCCAAGGATTTGATAAACTGCTCTGGCACAGGGATCGCACAAGCTATTGCATCTACTACATGTGTTCCTACTGTATTCCTGCATTTTATTTTATTTTCTAACTGTTTTTAGCTGGGCTAATCTGCAAAATGAAGTAATATTTTCATGAAAATGCTGCAAGTCATATGCTAGGCACGTTTGTGTAAGTCCTCTCATTTTTACATATGCAAATCAGAAAACTGAGATGCCAACAATTGGAGGTGTTCAAGGCCAGGTTGGACGGGGTTTTGAGCAACCTGGTCTAGTGGGAGGTGTCCCTGCTCAGGGCAGGGGGGTTGAAACTGGATGATCTTTAAGGTCTCTTCCAACCTAAACCATTCTGTGATTCTATGCCATCGTGAGTTAACCATTGGTTTGGGTTAGATTGCTCCTAGAGATGTGTTATTACAAAATATTTTCATTAAAGCACCAAGCTGTGTCAGCACAAGGTGATATAGAATAAAAATGCAACCAAGAAACACGAGCTGATGATTGTACACCAGCCAAAGATCCAGCACATTTTACACAGTCACAGGACAACGCAGCTGGCTTTTGCCAATGAGGTCCCAACGGGAGCTGCTAGACCAGTGCCGGGGTGGAGGTTATTGGATGTTCCTGGTTTATTACAGCCAGCTGAAAAGAAATTGGGAGAAGCAGAGAAGCTCTGAGCCTAGCAGTTTCCAAACAGCTCCAAGTCTCAGCACTTTTCCAGCACTAGCAGAAAGGCACAAGGTGCCCACAGCGGGCAGAAGTTACCTGCCAAATTTCAAGCGATGGGAACACAAGCAGCATGGACAGTCCTGCATCCCAGCAGGAAAAACAAGCGTCTAAAAGTATGTCCAGTGATGCATTCCCCAAAACACGCTGATTTCTCATCAGTTCTTGACATGCAAATACTACCCTTTATTATAGACATTACTCTCCTAACAATAGAGTCTAAAGTACATTATACAGCATCTCCCAAACCTCCTGGTTGGCATAAATGCAGTTATAGATAGAGCCATAAAATCCTCACTGTACTGGCCAGCAATCACAATTTCTGTCCAAAGCCTACTGCAACCTCAGATTATAGAGAAGGCTTTGTTCCACCAGCCTCCTTCCTCTCCCTCGGGAAACCCATATGTCAGAAGACCAGTAAATGCTGGTAATTTATTACGTGGAAAAGATGGTCAGGCAGAGTAAGAGAGAACTGAGAGCTAAGCCGAGTTCATGTTTGAAATAGTCACAGAGCCCCGCGGTAGGAAGTCAAATTTATTGCTCCTCTGTTGCACATCAATATTTGGGGGTGAAGGGATGTAAAGCAGAGAAGGATTATCAGCACCACAGGAATGTTGGGCAGAAAGATGCAGCTCAGATTTAAAGGCTGTTCAGGGATTGGGTTGCAAGAAAACAGAGAGGGGGAAAAAACAATTTATCAGGAATCAGGTAACTCCAATTTAAAGAGTCTCTTGATCAGCATTGATTAAGGAAAGATTGGTTTCCTCCTGGAGGACAGCAGGTGAATCCCCACAAGTTCATAGAGCTCTCATCCCTCATTAACAGATGCCACTACCCTGAGCTCTGGAGGCATCTCTGGTATAATGTCGATGTTTAAATAAACAAGAATTAGATAAATGGTATTCGGGGGTTTTCCAGCCTCTCAAGCATCCAAGTAATCCTCCAGCAGACAGGGAATTTGGTACCTTCTTCATCACCACCTATGGAGACACCTAAAGCACTGCCTGCCGGATGAGCCCTCCTTTCTCCCCAGCCTCTCCTGCAGGATTGCAGTTAAGCAATCAGGGGATTAAGCTTCATGGGATGCAGCTTCCAAAAAGCTCCCTCTCCCACCCTCCAGAAGAATAAACTGGGATGATAAATAAAGCACTTCATCCTTCCCACCAAAACCAGCCTGTAAACAGCCCAAGGGTTTAGACAGGTACCTGGGATGTGCAAGACTTTCAAAACCTCATGTTGTCTTCCTCCCATGTCAACATCCTCCCACCATCAACGGCATTCCTACTCAAAGCAAGAGGAAGAGAGCTCTCAGCTCCAGGATGGAGAGTCACCAAGCACATGCTGCTGCTGTTGCTTTGGTTTTAGATCGTGAGCAGATGTTTAGAAGAGGTCCCAAGGTCCGCCCTCATCTGATCCACCGCTACAGGAATAGCACAGGGACAGGGAGCTTGGGAATACTTTACCACTCAAAAATATTTGTCCTCAGCAGCCTTGCTGCCCTGCCAGCCGCCTGCCAAGCCCATTTGGCCATATAACTTAACCAGACAACTCCCATCAGATTTGCTGGCAGCAGCTGGCTGCTTTTCACAAGGATACCAAGGTTTAGCAGGTCCTTCAAGGTTGCTGGCAGGACACTTCTGCCCCTGCCTTCATATGCACCTCTGCTGGCGCACCAAGGTTTCAAGCCAGCTCTGAGCAAGTCAATGCATTGCAGCTGATAAGATGCTCTAATCAAGGTCCGGGTCGTTCCCCTGCAAGGAATCAAGCACCACATGGACAACTCTGAGATGTTCAGCATGGTGCTCCCATGGAGATGTGTCCCCACCAGGTGTTGGGCAGTGAAGGCATTTAAGTCTACATTGATATTCTTTGGATAGGAGGAATTTAAGATACCCAACCTGTGTATAAAGAAGAATGGAAGGGGAAAGGGTGGCACATAAGCAGTTAAGTGTTTTGGACACAGCAAACACCACAGCAGGGAACGGAGAGCACTGTAGCTTGACAAATGAAGCAGATGGCCTGAGTCTTGGTGTGGCCAGTCACAAAGCAGACATTTAAAAGAAATAAATACGCACCACTGCCTCCACTTCCAAGGAGATGGTGGGAGACCCACTGGGAGAGGAAGCAGAGACATTCATGGTCTCATATCAACTGGAACTGGTCAAGGAGCCCAATTCTTGACCCTGACACTGCATTGTGTTTGTGAAACACATGCTTGGCAGCATGAAAACCAGGCAGGATTTCTTCCTGCACCACTTTCTACCCTTATCAGCCCTCAGCACACCTTCACATCAGCTCCCAGTCCCACCTGAGCACTCACTCCCAGTCTCCATCAGGTCATTCAGCCCCTGTGTTCTTTGCAAGGAGGAATGGCCTTTGCCCACAGGTTTGCAGAGGTCCCAGCAGAAAGGGACAATTAGTTTAATTTGCTGCAGAGCTGTAGAAGCATACCTGAATAACTTAAAGGTTTGGGTTTGTTTGTTTTTTTTTTCTCAGAACAGTAGTAGCTACTGCAGGAACAGGACAGCACATTGGCTCAAAATAGCCAGGGATGAAGACAAACCCAGGTTCATGCTGATGCCGCTCTGTTCTTCATCCTTTGAGGAACATGGCAACTGTTCCTCTAGGAAAAGCACAGCAATATTTGCACAGGAAATCCAATATACAAGCTGTGCTGCCTGCTGAATAGAGCACTGCAGGTAGCTTGGGTCACTCTGCTCTACGTGTGCCCTCAAGGCTTTTCTCCATAATCGAAGGCAGAAATTCTCCAACTGCTGTGGACTCCAGACTGGGAGCTTCAGAAAATCCCAAGAGCCACACACACCATATTTTAAAAGGGAAGGGTAGGTGGAAATCAGAACTACAAGCCCATCACAATCTGCCCCCAAGGGCTGGACACTTGTCCCTTCTTCCATGTCACCCCTGGCCCCTCTTCCAGCAATCCCACACTGGTAATATAACTAGGCAGCTGGGAAATAAGTAGGTACTCAGCCAACCTTCCTCTTTCTCCATGACTGAGCTGGGATCCTCTCCTGGCCTTTTCCAGAGAAGCTTTTATTAATGCATTGAATATACATCTGCTCATGGACTAATGCCCAGGGGTGTACCTTTGGGGCATCATCCCCAAAAACACACCCCTAAACTACCAACTACCACTTCCAGAGATGTTCTGTACCCTCTTCAGCGGGGAGAGTCACATCCCCCACCTTTCCCTGAAGATCACTCCTCAAGCATGACTCTCAGAAGTGGCCTCAACACCATCCTACCACACGGTTTCTAGACCAGAACTTGCTTCTTCCTCATCACTTTGGGAGACGAAGGGCACATCAACCCTTCCCTAACGTTTTTAGGGAGATAAGGATGTAAAGTAACTCCCTACCATATTTAGATAAATGTTAATTAACTGTGTCTCTACTCTTACAGACCTAGCTGTTTTAGGAGTCTTTACCGCCTCGGGTTTTAACAAGAAGGTCACTTCACTTTCTGCTAGGAAAGCTGTATTTTATTCCTCGCCTCCTCTAGCCTTTTAGATTTTAGATTCAGAATTAAAGTCTTTATGCACAGCTTAGAGGGAGATGAAAGAGAGCATATGGATTTCTCCTCACCTCCAAGGCAAGTTAATACCAATCAATCAAAAGGAGAAAGCAAGTCACACAAAGTAGGGTTTAAACCTTTGGAGCAGCAAGCAAAGTCATTTCTGGAGCAGGAAAGACAGACCAGCTGCTAAGGCTGGTGGCATTTAATAGTGGCTGGGATTCACAGGGGATTGAGGGAGCCCAGGGACATCTCATCTCCACGTTCTGCAGTGGAACACAGGAGAGTTCAAGTCACCATCCCCATTTCCTAATTTCCTATTGCTTTCTCCATCATTCTTGAGAGGCACTAAATGCCAACTCTGCAGTTTGCATTAAACCAGGGAGGGACAATCACCTTTTTCTGCAGCTTTGGTGGTGGAAATCAATACATCACAAACACTTCCTGCCTTGCAAGGTTAATCACTCCAGCCTGCTATTAACATATTTCAGAAGGTAGTTATCTGCCAACATATTAGATTTCCAGTTACACACCACAGCAAGACACCCAAGTCTCCAAGAATCAAATAAACGGTTGTGCAACCTACCAAGGTCTCAGCTTGGCTTCCCCTGAGCAGCTCCAGCGTCCCACCAAGCACAGAAAAAGCTGTGTTCAAGGCTCTGCCTCAGCTGAGTTTTCTTTAGCGTGCCCCACAGCTTCATGCATTAAAAAAAAAAGAAAATCTGCACAGTTGCACAAGCCTCGTTTTCCAAGAGGCCAAGGAGGAGGAAGAAATTAAAGTCAAAGCCCTGATTTATAGCGCTGATGATTTATATGCTGCAAACATATGCTGGAAGGGGGAGGAGGAGGATAAATTAGCACAGACAGTCCAAGTTGACACATCTTTGTTATTAGCCTCCTGTCGTCTCTGGGACAGGGATCCAACCGCAACGGAGAGCAGGACTCCGATCCAGTGTCTTCGGGTCTGCCAGCCCCGGTGATTAACTGCACAGATGTTAATTACAGGATGTAAACAGTGCCCTGGCCTGACCCATAACTTGACATCAGGCATTCACAGCTCAGCCACTGCTCTGGAGAGCCAGTCAGCCATACAACGTGGTTGCACGCATGCCACCTCCTGTCAAGCCATCACAGCCCCTTCCCACCATCCTCCCAACCTAGAACAGCAGATGACATCAAGCGTGACACCACCTGTACTCTGCATTTCTACCCCCACCTTTTCCATTCACAGGGTAAAAAAACGTCACCTCCATGCTTAGAGCCTCTACCACAAATAACAGACCAGGATTAAAGCCTCATGTCAGCCCAAGCACGCAAGAAACACCTTGAGGAGCACAGATCAACGATTTCCAAGGCACCCCCTGGACCAACACCAGTCCACAGCATCCACAGAAGCTGGTGGCTCACTCTCAGAAGAAGCACCACAGCAAAATAATAGAATCATAGAATTGTCTCTGTTGGAAAGAATCTTTCAGAATATCGAGTCCAACCATCAACCCAACACTGACAAACCCACCACTGACCCATGTCCCTCAGCACCACGTCTGCCCAGCTATTAAATCCCTCCAGGGATGGTGACCCCACCACTACCCTGGGCAGCCTCTTCCAAGGCTTGAAAACCCCTGTGGTAAAGACATTTCCTGATATCCATCCTAAACCTTCCTTCCACTACATTTATTTTTCAATTTATGCTGCTTTGATTTCTGGCAAACATACCAGAAACATGCCAAATACAACACCTTGTCTAGATATAAGTAGGTTTTTAAGCATATTGTTGAAGAATACTTTATTTGTTAATGCAGATATTTTAAGGAACTCTCCTTTTGTTTTGATTTTTTTTTATTTGGTGTAAGCATTTTCCATGCCTTTGTAAAGAACAACACATAAATGGCAGTGCTTCTACTGCTCCACTGAAGCACAGGACCTCCAGATATCTCACATATGAAGCGTCCACTCCCTTGCTATGGTGAGGGACAACGTTACCCAGATCCTTAAACATTTCCAGAATTTCCAGGGGGAATGGTTTTAAATTGGAAGAGGGAAGACTTAGATGAGATACCAGAAAGAAATTCTTTGCTGTGAGGTTGGTGAGAGCCTGGAACATGTTGCCCAGAGAAGCTGTGGCTGCCCCATCCCTGGAGGGGTTCAAGGCCAGGCTGGATGGGGCTTGGAGCAACCTGGTCTGGTGGGAGGTGTCCCTGCCCAGGGCAGGGGGGTTGGAACTGGATGATCTTTAAGGTTCCTTCCAACTCTAACCATTCTATGATTCTATGAATTTCCTCTGCCACACAGGCACCACCACTGTCACGGCAGAATTTGGCAATGAAGGATTCCTCAGGCAACAACCTACAAGGACTGCCACTGTGTGACCAAGACAGACAACGGCTGGCATCTTAATGCGTGTCACCGTGACCTTCTGCTGCTCCATGAATAAACAGAGGCATAACAAGATAGCAGAAATGCAAGTACACCAAGGAATAAAGCAGTTATTCCTGATGAATATTCATTAGCGTCTTTCCTCGCTGTAATCTTCCCAGACATATTTTTTTTTAATCCTAAGGGAAGAGTAGACCCCACCAGCCCAGGAGATGTCTGACTCTTCTACTTAATAAAACCATGGCACAGCTTTACAAACACAGTCTGAGCCTTTTCCACCAGAGGAAAAGGCAGAAACACACACTCTCCCGTCTCCCAGAAAGTTTGCCCCCACATTAGCTTTCCTCCCAGTATTTCTACAGGCAGCTTTTGAAGTGTCTGAAAAGCACCGTTTCATGCTAAATTCATATCCGGAAGGCAAGGATACTGAAAGAGCACATAAAAGCAGAGTCAGGATTTCTAGGCTGCTTTTTAAACTGAAAGCACTTAGAAAAGGAGATGACCTTAGGTGTAGTGAGCTGTTAATGAGAACTCAACCACCCGCCTCTAGTTTTGGGCACAGACTTTGGATGCTGAGCATCAGCTCTTCCCCATAAAGGGGCCAGAGAACTACCTACGCACGACATTCCCAATATTTTAGTGTGTGGTCACACACATGCACAGAGGCTGAATCCTGAGTTTCCACCCCTCCATCCATCTAACTGCTCATCCACAGGGAATCCTGGTGGACAACAGGATGCCCAGGAGACAGCAATGGGCCCTGGTGGCCAAGAAGGCCAAGGGCATCCTGGGGGGCATCAGGAAGAGTGTGAGCAGCAGGTGGAGGGAGGTCATCCTGCCCCTCTGCTCTGCCCTGGGGAGGCCCCAGCTGGAGCACTGGGACCAGTTGTGGGCTCCCCAGTTCCAGAAGGAGAGGAAAGTGCTGGAGAGGGTCCAGCAGAGGCTACAAAGATGATGAGGGGCCTGGAGCATCTCTCTGCTGAGGAAAGGCTGAGGGACTTGGGGCTTTTTAGTCTGGAGAAGAGAAGACTGAGGGGGAATCTAATCAATGCTTACAAATACTTCAAGGGTGGGCATCAGGAGGATGGGGCCAGCCTTTTTTCAGTGGTGCCCAGTGACAGGACAAGAGGAAATGGGCACAAACTTGAACTTAGGAAGTTCCACCTAAACATGAGGAGGAACTTCTTCACTTTGAGGGTGGCAGAGCCCTGGCAGAGGCTGCCCAGAGAGGTGGTGGAGTCTCCTTCTCTGGAGACATTCAAAACCTGCCTGGACATGTTCATGTGCCACCTGCTCTGGATGGACCTGCTCTGGCATGGGGTTGGCCTAGATGATCTCCAGAGGTCCCTTCCAACCCCTATCATTCTGTGATTCTGTAATCCTGCTCATCTCACAGGGATCGATGTGGAAAAACATGCAGGAACAGCAGCCCATTCCTGCTTAAAATGAACAGGGCTCCTGCAGTCCCTGATGCAGAGCAACCTAAAAAGGTGGGGTTTTGGTTACCCTCCATTTTGGCCAATGCAGCCCCAAAAGCAGCGATTCATTTCTTCCTTGAGGTCCCAAGAGATGCAGGGAATCGGGCTGGAGCAAGGCACATGCCACGTCACTGTCACCCATCCCAGAGGTGGGAACGTCCCAGGGGGGAACAAAACTTATGCCAGGACAAGCCACCACCACATTTCAGAGATGCTTCCAACTACACCACGCACACCCGTGGGTTCCTTTAAGCAGCCCTTCCGTTCCAAAGGTTCCTCCGATAGTTTAAAAAAAACTGTATTTTCCCTCCTTATTTCCCAAACACACACACACCACAGTAGGAAACAGAAGCTAATAAGCTTCCCTCGGGCCAAACATGATGGGCACAGATAAGGTCAGTCTGGTGCTTATCTCCCACAAAGCTGCCTATTATTAGCAAAACAGGCTCGACTCTACAAACAAGTGCCTTAGTGCAGATCAGCCAGAGCAACACAGGCGGCCCCTGGCCACCCCCCAGATGTCACCTCAAAGGCACCCAGGCCCATGCCAGCAACGCTGCAGGAGGCCAGCAGAGAACCAGGATGGTTTTACTTGGGGATGAAGGAGTTCTTGCATTAGGTATCCCTTTGCTCTACAGCCCTTGAGGCAGCTCTCCGGCAACTGGTTCAGAATACAAAGCTAAAAAAAACCAACCCAACACACCAAAACCCACAATTTGGGGCTAATTTTCAGCTCTAGAAAACCTTTGATTTTTTTGCGCCGTGCTTTTGCAGGCAGCCTCATTCATCCGCCGCTAATCTCCGCTCAGACGTTCTCTGTTGGCACCAGTTTTGAATAAGTACAGGGATTAAACGGGGCGATTCGGACAACCAAGGTCAGGCTGAATGGGAGCTGCAGCCACCCTGACAGCAGCAGCACCGACCTGCCCCATCCATGGCCTTCATGGTCTCTGTCCCAAGGGACACAACACAAAGGTCCTCCACAACTTTCTGCAGCACCAAACTAAGGCTGGTGCCTTTGCACGTGGTCTGTCTGGGGATCAAACTGCAAAGACATGGCAGTGAACAGAAGCCCAAAAACTCACCCCAAGGAGGCAAAGAGCCCTCATTGCCAAGAGAGCCAATGGAATCCTGGGCTGCATAGGAAAGTGTGTGGCCAGTAGTTCAAGGGAGGTCATTCTCCCCCTCTACTCCGCACTGGTGAGGCCACAACTGGAATACTGTGTCCAGTTCTGGGCTCCCCAGTTCAAGAGGGACAGGGAACTACTGGAGAGAGTCCAGCGAAGGGCAACAAAGATGATGGAGGGATTGGAGCATCTCCCTGATGAGGAAAGGCTCAAGGAGCTGGGACTCTTTAGCCTGGACAAGCAAAGGCTGAGGGGAGACCTTATTTATAAGTATCTAAAGGGTGAGTTGAAGGATGTTGGAGCCGGACTCTTCTCAGTGGTTTCCAGCGATAGGACAAGGGGCAACGGGGTCAAGCTGGAACATAGAAAGTTCCATTCAAATATGAGAAAAAACTTCTTTACAGTGAGGGTGACAGAGCCCTGGAACAGGCTGCCCAGGGAGGGTGTGGAGTCCCCTTCTCTGGAGATCTTCAAGACCCGCCTGGATGCCGTCCTGAGTGATGTGCTCTAGGCGTCCCTGCTTTACCAGGGGAGTTGGACCAGATGACCTCTAGAGGTCCCTTCCAACTCCGACAATTCCGTGATTCCTGGGTGAGCTCTTCACAGTGTGGTTCCACCAAGAGTGGCAGGTCCAGCACTCAAAGTGAGGGTCACCAGCAAAAATCCTCAGCGTAGATCTCAATGATCTTAACCTAAATGATTCTATGATTCTATAATAGGACACTGGAGGGACCAGTTTATAGAGTTTCAAGGGGGATATGCTTTTAAGAGCAAATTCCACCAAGACGTATTGTTAAAAGAAAAAACCACAACTAGTTGTAATTAAATTAAACAGAGATATAAGTTTTACACAGCAAATGCAATAGGTCTCCAAGCAACAAGCAGGGAGACTGGAAATGTATGTCTGATGACAACATATCTTTAAGCATCACTCCCTGGAAGTGTTTAAGGCCAGGCTGGAGGGGGTTTTGAGCAACCTGGTCTGGTGAGTGGTGTCCCTGGTCCAGGGCAGGGGGGTTGGAACTTGATCATCTTTAAGGTCCCTTCCAACTCTAACCATTCTATGATTCTATGATCATCTCTGTTCCTCTGCTCTTTTCTAGGCCTCTGGATCATCTTTGCACCAAAGACTCCCCAGAACTACCTTCCCTGGGGCCCAAACTCCGGGGCAATTCAGCAAAGGAAAATGGAAGAAAAAAAAAAGGACACAAGAGAAGAGCAAACAACTTCTGCGGAGTCAGCAGCGTATTCTGGTGCCTAAATCAACTGACTTGTTTTCCTTTTGAGGAACTGGAAAGGAAGGAAGCGGATCAGCACTTCAGAAAAACAACACTACTACAGCTGTATCCGCGGAGCACTTCTGATTCAAAACAGGCTCCAGCAATCTAGGGGCTGCTGCAGATTACACGGGAGCTTGTCTTGGAGACTTATTTGACATTTCTGGATGAGCCAGTGATGTTATTCCTTGCACAAAAGCAGAGCTGTAAGTGCAGTGCTTAGAAGAGTACCCGAGTTGGTCTCTACAGGACTTCTCTCCAAACTCCTGCTATTCTCCTCCAGGGAGGAATGCCCTGGAGGGAGGTGAGGGGGAAATCTCAGCCTATCTCCCAGAATAAATCAACCATGAGGTGTCTTGAGCTCCAGATCCTCCATCCTGGCCAGCACCAGGTCAACATCTTGGTGTTTGGACCACTGCTAGACTCACCGTTTCCTGCATATCTCTTAATAGCTCCTCCCTTTGTGATTTTATTATCCTTTTTTAAATTAAAAGCAGTGACAAGGAAACAGAGAACAACCTAACACTTTTGCTCAGCGGCATCAGGGGTAGCATTTTAGGTACTGAAGGCACCACAGTCCCAGTTCCCACTGCATCAGCATCCTCCTTGTGCTTCCCACAATGCCCAAAAGAGCTCTCAGTACGTGAGAGAAGTCCGCTGTGCAACATCCACTCTTGTCCCCATGAGACAGCATTAAACAGTTTGGACAGTGTCTATTTAAATATTGTCTAAAAATACATCTGGCTTTCGACCACTGCAGATGCAGGTAAAGCCTTGCAGCGACGGCGATACGGCAAGGACAGATGCTGAGGTACAGCTTAGACTGTGCTCTTCCAGGATCTTATCTGTCAAGTCAGCAAACTACATTTCCGAGCAATCCTCAGTCAATAATCATTGCAGAGGACTACTTGCAATTCCTAATGTCCACGTGGTTTGAGAAGGGCACAAAAAAAGACATATTTTTTTTTTCCTTTTATTATAAAGTAAATAGGAACAACAATGGTGCCTATCTAACAGCTCACAGGAGAAGCCAGAGTGAGAATTTGCATTGGTTTCAATTATCTAAGGCACTAAAAAGCCTCTATTCTGGCACACGTAGGAAGACAGTCACCTGGCACCTCGTGGTACCCATGGCCAGTTAGGCAAGCATACAAAAAAGAAAAGAAGAAAGCCACCTTGGCCAAAGCAAGTGTTAGATTCTCTCTGCAGTACTTCTACAATCCAGATTTAGCCCAATATTTTTGCAGACAAAACATCTGCTGGGAGGTAATTTCCATTCCCATGGATCCAGAAGGACTTAGAGGGGTTCTCGCCTTCCCACAGGTTGGCCCATGTAACCTCCATCAACCCCTCCTGCAAACAAAAGCTCCTCACCACTTCCCAAACCCAGGCTGCTTGGTACTGAGCTTGGCCACAACGTGGGACATAAGAAACATGATCAGAGGTAGGAAACCACCACAGATCCTCCAAGAGTTTGGACTCATCTCCACAGCCTGGAGAACTTCAGTGCCTTCTCCTCCACTCATGCAGAAAGTCACATTAAAGCCAGGCAACATATTCACATCGCTGTAACCTTTCCATTTGCTTCTAAAGAAATTAAACTTTAGATCACATTCAGATCAGGCTCCACCTTACCTGGACTACTTGATGCCATGGCTAGTGCCTTGGCATTTCTGGTCCCCTTTGATATGTGTAGAGGAAGGAAGTTGAAGAGAATTATTTTAAATTAACTCCAAAAAGATTCCTTTAGAAATACTAGAGCTGATGACTCCACAGATACACAGTTAACACATGCAATAGAACATCACTCTGCCATATTTAGGTTTTTGAAGGATTCTTGCATTCATAATAGAAAAGTCACTCCTCTCCTCCCCATTTTTCATGACCTACATTGGCTTTGTAAAAGGAACCAGGAGATCAAAGGGACCTAGAAACAATTCAACCAAACCATTAGTAACGCCACTGAAGCCAGGAAACTTGACTTTCACGTTCCTGGGCAAAGTTGGAGCCTTCCAGTGACAACAGGATCCCAGACTTACCCTCTGGACTGCACTGGAAGCAGAAGAGGGTGTTAAATCCTTGGAGTTGGCTGATTATTTGTTACAGCTCTATCACAGTTCTCACCACATGTCCTACAATTTAAATCTACTGTAGGATCCAAGATAGATACTAACATGATTTCCAGAAAAACTGGCCTCATCCTCCACATTACTGCATGAGTTTTCCTTAGAGGACCACGCTCTTGCAGAGCATCCAGCTGCACAAGCCTCCACCACAGAAAGCCCCTGGTTCAAGTCAACACATAAATCTGAGCTTTCTGACAGAAGCACCTATCCAAAACTTTAACTATGGCAGTAACCAGTCCCATGAAGATGAGTTTGTGCAGCAGAGCTGGACTAAATCAGCTACATGTACCTTTCCCAGAATAGGGGAGTAGACCAGAATAGTCCCCCACCCCACCAGATAACTTCATCTCTGCCAAGTGGAAAGTTCTCAGAGGCTCATCAGCTTTGTACTCCAGGGAGACAACACCTTCTCCTCCTCTACACTAGTAATTTTTAGCAGGGAAGTGCAGATGGGCTTTCACTTTTCAGCTTCTTCTTTCTCCTCCTAAATTCCAACCCCAAGGCTCTCATTTGCTAGAAAAAGTGTTTATGCACCAACTTGCTAGAACGGGTCCTGCAGCTGCAGCATTTTATTGCTGTTCTGCAAACTGATGAATGAGAGCACTACGAACTGCACAAGGTCAAGGGATCCTCCTCCAAAAATCTACACCCAAAAGGACAGATCAACACCATCCCAATGCCCCAGGACAGAGCCCGGACACCAGGACAGTCTTTGAAACCCAACTATATCATTCCATCACGTCTAAGTTGCAGCTGGAATGGTTTAGGTTCACCCTATTTACCCCATACAAGAAGGTAGCTTACCACTGCCCAAGGGAATAAGGTTTTAAATACCCACAGTGGGCTTCTCTGAGCTTCTTGCTTATTCTCAAGCTACAGCTTTCCATTAGAGCATCTCACACAGGCTCAGACTGTTAATAACTGTGTTTACAGTAGGCGTTGGCCTTATCAACAGGATGAATGTGTTCTGGCTGCGTGCCCCATTCTGCTAAAGCATGATATAATCCCTTTAAAACATATTATCAAGAACCGCTGTGGCTTAATTAGACCACGTGATTTCCACCTAACAGGAGAGGGCAAAACCCACCGGTTTGCTGCTGCCTTTCCTAGCTCACCCCATGAGCTCAGCAATCCAAAGCCTATCATGAAACATTCACACCGGCTGCCTTTCCTCTTCCTCCCTGGCATAAATCACCAACGGCTCCCTGCAGGAAGCTCTTCTGATAAATGCTGAAAGGACCTGGAAGTTCTTATCTGCTGTGCCATGGAGTCTAGGGGATATTTTGAAAAAGAAGTAGGTCATAGCGAAATAAGTGCATAATCAGGTGGTTACTTATATCCTTAAGCCTGTAATATTCAAGGGCTTATTATTTCTGCATATGGCACACCACCAATTGCTCAGGTCCAAGTCAATCCATGCACCCACAGTGAAGGCTTAATGAACAGATGAGCTTCTTCCTCATGCTGCCTTGTGGAGCCCTGATTTATGACAGCTTTTCCTTGGAAAACAAATCCAAACTTACCATAAAATGGTTTGGGTTGGAAGGGACCTTTAAAAGCCATCCAAGCCCTGCCATGGGCAGGAACATCTTCAACTAGATCAGGTTGCTCAGAGCCCCGTCCGACCTGACCTGGAATGTTTCCAGGGATGGAGCATCTACCACCTCCCTGGGCAACCTGGGCCAATGTCTCACCACCCTCAGAGTAAAACATTTCTTCCTTAGATCTAGTCTAAATCTCCCCTCTTTCAGTTTGAAGTCATTGCACCTTGTCCTATCACATCAAGCCCTACTAAAAATTCTGTCCCCATCTTTCCTGTAGGCCCCTTTAGGGACTGGAAGGGGCTCTAAAGTCTCCCTGGAGCCTTCTCTTCTCCAGGCTGAACATCCTCAACTCTCTCAGCCTGTCTTCCCAGCAGAGGGGCTCCAGCCTTTGCATCTCCGTGACCTCCTCTGGCCCCACTCCAACAGGTCCATGTCTTTCTTATCAGTAGCATTCAAGGCAAGTCTACTAATTTTTAGTATAGCAGATGGTATTGAAGCAGCATTGATATACTTCATAAGTAGAGATTCTCACAGCTTAAGCATTTCATCCAGTTATTTGCAAGACACTGGCTGGTCAGAGATGGACACTATCTCCACTGTTTTCTCCTTCCCCTGCCCCAAAAGAAGAGGTGGGTGTCTCTCTCCATTTAGCCATGTTACTGATAGCTGTTCAGACCCACTGGCTAGTTTGGCTTCTCCTCTGAGCCTGGTCCAGGAAGAGAAGACACAAGGTCTGACAGGAGGAAGCAAGGGATTCTTGGGCATTATAGATGCAAAAACTAAAAAATAAAATTTAAAAAACACGAAATTAATAACAATCAAGTCTTGGCCTCCAAAATGGATGACATTGAAAAGCTTTGAGATTGGGCTGATGACAAAAATACCAGCTTTTCCTTACGGAAGAAAGCAGCCCTCCCAAGAGGAGGCTACATCAACTCAAGGGAAAAAAATCTCATGGTACTCCGAAGCCTGTTAGACTTTGCAGTCCCATATCTTTGGCAGGTAGAAGCTGCTCTGATTGTTAAATCTCTCCTCCACCAGCACTAAAACAGCTGTTTTTGTGGACCCTGTGACAAGGATCCTGGCAGAAATCACACAAGAATAGGAGGGACCTGAGCAGGACAAAGAAAAGTAAACCAGAGACCAAAGTTGAGCCCATACATCATCAGGAGAGCGCTTCCCACGATGGAGAGGAAGGGGAAGGAAGAGTCAGCCACACAGGGAACAATTCCTCCAAGGAAAGGGAAGCAGCATTGTTTGAGCGATTTAACAATAAAGCATATAAACCAATTCCCCAACCCTACCCCCAAAAAGTTTATTAAAAAAAAAAAAAAAAAGGAAATCCCACACTCTTTGGGAAGACTCAGGGCTACCTTGACATCACATACCCGCTCAAAGCCAGAAGGGAAGAGAAGCTGCTTTGTTTGATTTTTCCCGAGCTGCATTACCAGCCCTTTTCCCCAGGAAGGAAACCTTCCACGCTCCCCTTCCCCTCAAATTTGCAAAGGCTGAGCCCGGCTCCTTCTTCTACCTACCCCAGCGAAACAGGACAACAGGGCCATGCTTCCACCACGCTGCTCGATTGCTCCCAGGAGCCCTGATAGGAAATAGGAGCAAAATGCAGCAGCTCACCCCTGGGTCACAAATTCACATCCAAGCTGGGGTAGCAGGAGACCTGCAAGCTTTTCAGGAGCTTCCATGGGAAAGCCTGCAGACCCAAGGCATTCCTTGCCTTTCCCCCTCCTATTGAGAAGATCCTCCCCCTCTTTCCAACAGGGGAAAGAGGTAGATAGACCCCAGGGACCTGACAGGCTGAGAGAGTTGGGGTTGTTCAAGCCTGGAGAAGAAAAGGCTCTAGGGAGACCTTATTGCAGCCTTCTAACACCTAAAGGGGGCCTACAGGAGAGATGGAGAGGGACTCTTTATCAGGGAGGAGAGCCATAGGATGAGAAATAACAGTTTTAAACTGAAAGAGGGAAGATTTCAACTGGATATTAGGAAGAAATTGTTTGGTGTGAGGGTGGTGAGACCCTGGCCCAGGTTGCCCCATCACTGGAGGGGTTCAAGGCCAGGCTGGAGGGGGCTTGGAGCAACCTGGTCTGGTGGGAGGTGTCCCTGCCCATGGCAGGGGGTTGGAACTCGATCTTTAAGGTCCCTTCCAACACAAACCATTCTATGATTTTATGACATCAGCACGGGCAGGAGAAACGGGGCTCTGCACATCCTATTCAGGAATGGTAAAACTCATCGCTCTCGCTCAGTTAACTCCAAGCCTCCCTGCTGCAACATGATTGCAGCTGAATTTTATTCCACTTAAGCCTTTCCCAAAATACCTGTGGTCCTTTGAGATACTTTTCTTCCCCTCTCATCAAAAGTTTTGCAGAAATTAAATCCTATTAGCACATAACAACCACGCAATAACTGTAATGTTTGGGCTTGGTTTTTTTTACTGACACTGTCTCAAAGACCTTACCACACCTTCTCCTTCAAACATGAGAAGTTCAAAACATCTGAAGCCTCAAACCACCTTTGTGTTCACAGCATTTAGTGCTGATCCCAGCAAACCTACCCACCCCTTCCTTGCTAACACTGGTAATGACCCACTCTCGGATCTCAGCTCTCTGCCCTGTCCCACCCCAGCATCCAGGGGTGGAACATCACTACATTGGATCATTCCTGGTCCCTCAAATTACACATTGGGGCAATCTTTAACTGATTGGTAAAGAAATCACCTCCCGATGATGGTTGCCAGAGCCAAAGCACTTGCACACTTGGACTTTAATTGATCGCAAATGCTCCAAGAACCTCAAAGCACTATTTTCCACCTGCTTTTTTAGTGCTAGAAACAGGTTTTTGCACCTCTTTCCAAAGGATGCTGGACATGCCTGCTTATCATTTGCATGCCCCATTGTCTTTAAGCTTTTTCCTGCAAATATCTGTGTGCTTGAATGCTACAGCAGCAATATGAGGTCAGGCACCACTCCTTCCTTAATGATATCTTCTCATAAATTCCTATAGACGCTCTGCAAATGAGCTTTCCACCAAGCAGAGTGGGCACCAGACCACAAGCTGAGTGGTCTTATCTAGGCTGTCTTGGCAGCATCAAGGAGAAGGATATGTCTGAAGCACAGCATTGAGAAAACCCTTGAGGTGCCACCCAACTTGATTCCCACCTCTGCATAGGGGATTAATGGCCAGTCATGCACAAGGCTTGTCCTAGTGGCTCTCAAAACCTGGAGTGTTGAGGTCATGCCCCACCACCAATGGAGAGATGTTCCAATATTAAATTTAAGCCACCTTATCTCCAAATCCTTCCTCTTTTGTTCTAGTTCTCCAAGATTTCAGCCTGAAACTGGAAGTGCAAAAACCTGCTAGAAAACAATTATGTTCCCTTTTGGTCTTCTTGTTCCTTCAGGCAACTATCAGCCACGTTACCACCTTCTTCTCATAGGTCCTAGATAATCCACATTTCACCTCGTATCCTGCCAGAGCAGGAGGACCGCTTTCATGTGCCCTTGGCTTAATTTCACTTTTATTTTCCCTTAAACCAGCAACATCCATCCAGCTGCCTGTGGTGTTTCACACACCTTGAGAAACGAGGAACCAGGCAAGAGGAGGAAGGTGCTCCAGCAACCCTGGGTTTGATCCCCTGCACAAAACCACTCACCTTTGAAAAAAGGTCTCATCAGCTCACATTTGGCTTGACATTAAGTTGATCTTTTAAGTCATGGGGTTCACAGCCACGAGATCCTGCTCCTCCACCCCCAGTTACCAACAGACATTTTGATTTATAAGCTATTCCTTCACCACACACCCTCCAAACACAGGAGGGACAGACCTGCCAGTGAAGTTGGTCTCCAAGTCCACCCCTCCAAGTTACGGAAGAGTTTTGTGACAAAGGTGAGTTCTAGAAGAAGAATTTAAGAATCCCGTCATAGCAACCAGCTTTCCAAACGCACACACACTCCCCCAGGTCTCAGGTTAGAGAGGCTGACAACCAAAGTCTGACAAGCAAAGTCAGATTTTGGAAATACTCTCCACTTCTTTGACCCGCAGCCTTTCATTGGCATCTCCCGTGGAGCCAGAGACTGGTTTCCAGAGGGAATGCTTTCAACCCAAATGTTAAGGGAAGAAGCATTCAATTCAACTCTTGACATCTGACAGGGAATTTTCTCCTCTGAAAGCTCAAAGGATAAAAAAAAAGAAAAAATACTTCATTAAGCATAACAGGAAGTCTTGCAATAACTTTGGGAGGTGAAAGTTTTTAAAAGGCAGATATTTTTCTGTCCATTATCTGAAACATCTTTCCAGGCTTCATTAAGCACATTACAAATTTACTTTTGTCAATGGAAGCACAGATGCCATTTGATCTAAAGATTAGGGTCACATTTCCTTCCTCTGAAACAAAAGGTAAACATTAACAAGGACTACTGGGGTTAAACTTTAATTATTGCTTAGGAGGAGCCCACACTTGCTGGGGCAAGAGTCTCGTGTTTAGTAAGTTGGTTGCAACATATTAAGGGACATTTAAGAGACAGCTACATATGGTAGCAAAGTCATGCCTTTATTTCACCCCTTCCACCACTTTTGACCTGGCCAACAAGCCATCCACAGATGGCAGAGAGCTGAGCAGTGCCCAGCACCATAAAAACACATAGGGACAGGCAGGAGCATCCATGGAAGGGCTGTGAGAAAATTGTATTGTGACACGGGCACAAACTTGGAACATAGGAAGTTCCACCTAAACATGAAGAGGAACTTCTTCACTTTGAGGGTGGCAGAGCCCTGGCAGAGGCTGCCCAGAGAGGTGGTGGAGTCTCCTTCTCTGCAGACATTCAAACCCCACCTGGACACGTTCCTGTGCGACCTGCTCTGGATGGACCCTGCTTTGGCAGGGGGGTAGGACCAGATGGTCTCCAGAGTTTCCTTCCAACCCCATAGCACTCTGTGACACTGCCACTCGAACTGATGTCCTCCACAAGACTCTCCAGCCCCCAGCTTCAACCGGCTTTTCAGGTATTTGCTCCCCATTATTCAGGGCCTGCTAAGGAAAGGGGTGCAAAGCAGAGATACACTCAGCTCAGAGAGTAGATCCAACCAAGGCTGAACTTAATCCCATCCACAGCTGAGTGAGACCAGTTGATAAACAAAATAAAGGCTTTGGCAACAGCCTTAAGGGAGGCAAGTTTTGAAGCTGCAGTTTTTCTGGTGTCAAAGTCACCCCAGAGACTGCAAAGCAGGGTAAGTGTTCAGCTCAATACCTTCACGGATATCTTTACTAGCCAAGAGGACGGCTGCAGCATGATGGTTCCTTCCCTCCCAAGGGTAGTACCACAGTTTTGGTTTCCATTTTAGAGGATGAGAGGTCACTGCATAGGTATTAATTTAGCTCTCCGTACAAATTTAGCTGGAGACCTCAGCAAGCCATTAACACAAAGCTGGCGAGCAGGTCTACTCCACATGCTGGTGGATAAGTGCTAGGACCATACTCAGCCTTCCCATAGAGGCTGGTGGAACAGATACAGCAGCTCTACATCAGTTTAAGAAGCAGCTTGTGGAGCACAGAAGCTGTAGGAACCTGAACCTACCAGGAGACCCACAACACTCACAGGGTCCTGTATCCCACCCCAAAGAGGATGAACAGCTGATGTAGAAGGTCCCTTGGTCCCTTTGAGCTGCTCTTTTGATCTATACCACCAGGCAGCTTTTTTGGCCATGATACAGTCAAGTGGATGGATTGCCACTAAGCACAACCTAAAGGCATTGTGTACCTTCATCCAGGCACAAAGCTGAGACCTCTGAAGGCCACTGGAGTCCAGGTGACTGCTGAAAGCCCTAGACACAATGCAAAGCCCAGGTTTGACCCTTCCACAAAATCAACTCTTGTGCACCAAGCACAGAGAAGAAGGAGAGAAAGTGGAAATTATGGGGGACGTGGTAATCAGTGGCTGAGTTGAGCCAGTGCTGACTGGCTGAGCACCCCAGCACCTCCTGTCCAAAATGCACAATGGTGAGCAGAACACCCAAACGCTGCAGAAAAACCAAAAAGCAAAGAAACCACATGAATTCTGTTCCACTTCCATACTCATTCCCACATATACAACTGGCCGAGTTTTGTGCATGAGCAAGTGAAAGGGGAAGAGGGGACCTCAAGTCTCTTATCCCTTAGATCTTCACTCATACACTGGCTGTGACATTCCTTCTCCAAGAAAAGCCTTCAGCTATGGGATCTGTCACCATGTTGCAGTTCAAGAATATGCTTTATAATGCCCTGCTTAGCACCTTCCCGAGTGGAGGCTTATACAAAACATGACAAGTGCAGTTTTCTTCTGGTGGCCAAGCTTCTCAAGTGTGGAAATCATCAGCGTACGTGCCAGGCACAGCTCTCCTCCAAGCTCAATTCCTGCTTGTCAGCATCCAGGCTGTGGCAGCGCTGTACCTTTCCACTTCCTCTGCAGTAAAATTGAGTTATTCTAGGCTCATAATTGACACAAAGTCAAACTCCATCTGTTTCCACCAAGATAAAGATTCCTCCGAGGTCGCCCCGCTAAGTACCTGCGACTTTGCTGCCCTGCCTCCCAGCACAGCTCTCCCACACCGGGAGGGGAAAGGTGTGCGATGCCAAAATTAGTGCCCAGATTTGCAAAGAGTTTATTCTGGGCTGGGTACGAAACAGTATCTTTGTGCTTCTTAAGTACCCAGATCAATGCAGCAAGTCCAACGCTATGCATAGCATCAGTAAGTGGGAGTCTTACAGTAAAGAGGAAAATGCAATAATCCCAGGAAAAACTCAGGAGCAGACAGTTCTTTCCAAAGCCAGAGAATCATAGAATTGTCTAGGTTGGAAGGGACCTTTAAGACCATCTAGTCCAACCATCAACCTAACTCTGATAAAAAAACCATCACTAAACCATGTCACTAAGTTATAGCAGAGTCAGACAGGTGTCCCCCTTATGCATACTTCAGTTCATTGATTATTTTAATTTTAACTACTAATAAAAAAAAAATTAAAACCTTTCCAGAGGTGTACAGCCAATATCCAGGGTGGGAAAGCAAAAGCCACAGCAGCTTTGATCTTTGCACCCAAGAAGAAACGGGATTAAAAAAAAAAAGACTTGAGCGCTGTCTGTAGTCTTCAAAGCAGAGAGACAGCATGAAAATATTGGTGAGCTAGAGGAAGAGAGAAAGGCAAACAGCAAGAAAGCAGGTACGCAGGCAGGAAATAAGTAGTGTGATTTTCTTCAACGGTACAATTATGCTATTGGGCAACAAATCCGTCTGTGCTGTATAAATAGAGGTAGTGGAGACAAGTTACCCCATTGCCAAAACTAGCACCAGGAGGCCGACGGCTTACTGCGGAGTCATCGCACTCAGTGACGAGCCTGGATGCGATCCGATACTGTCACCGTTGACAGCCAGCGGGCAGGAATGGGGCCAGCCAGACCAGCGTGCTCACCAGCATCTTCCTCAGCCCTGCTCCACCAGGCAAACGCCGCACGGGGAGTTGGTCTCGCACACTCGGTTCTTTCCAGCCACAATAACCACTGACATTTCTAACCATGTTTTCAGCAACCACCCCATTTAGAATCATAGGATGGGCTAGGTTGGAAGGGACCTTTCAGATCATTGAGTCCAACCATCAGCCCAACACTGACAAACCCACCACTAACCCATGTCCCTCAGCACCACATCTGCCCGGCTTTTAAATATCTCCAGGGTTGGCGACTCCACCATTTCCCTGGGCAGCCTCTTCTAAGGTTTGACAACCCTTCCGGGGAAGAATTTTTTCCTAATATCCATCCTAAACCTCCCCTGGAGCAACTTGAGGCCGTTTCCTCTTGTCCCATGGCCTGTTCCTTGGGAGAAGAGACCGACCCCCCCCTGGCTACACCCTCCTTTCAGGGAGTTGGAGAGAGCCAGAAGGTCTCCCCTCAGCCTCCTTTTCTCCAGGCTCAACACCCCCAGCTCCCTCAGCTGCTCCTCACCAGACTTGTGCTCCAGACCCCTCACCAGCTCCGTTGCCCTTCTCTGGACACGCTCCAGCCCCTCAATGTCTACAGTGATTTAGGTAGCCACCATCCCACAAACTGACTTTGGTCTGCGAGCGGTACAGCATCATACCCCAGGATACAGTCTCATATGGATAAATGTCTCTGCAAGGTTTGGTTCCCTCTTATATAGCAAGATATTCCTTCCCCAGCGCAGTGAATGTGTGGTGGGAAAACTATGCTTTTCCCAGAGGGACAACATGGACAGGAGGTCTGTCCCTTAGCAGTTAAAACATGGCATGAACAATATCATGTAACTGCTGTGCATCTGCGCCCATGCAGGCAGTGGTTTGCATGGAAAAAGGGTTTTATGGAATCCAGCCCTTTCTCAGCATCCACAGAGAATTCAAGGGTGCAAATCTACCAACAGCAAAACCAACACCAGGCTTGTGCTTTGAAAAGCATGAGCTTTTTGCGAGAGGAGTCGAAGGTCTCCGCAGGTCTTCACAGACCAGAGCCCCCCCCTCCAGCAGAGCACCGATGCCCTTCTCCGAGGGCTGCAGGATGAGGGGAAAATGAGAAGGAACAAGGTCTGAACACAACCTTTTCCCAGGCAGCCTGCACGTGTCTGGATGCCACATGAAGCTTCAATACCACCAGGTGATGGGCATCCCATGCCATATCAGAAGCTGTTTCAGATGCACATCCCATACCACTGAACTGTGCCATCTACCAACCCAGTTGCAGCCTCCAGGCTGGTCCCAGTTTCACCCAAAAGTCCCTCCTGATGGCCAGAGGCATCAGCCTTGGATCTAGCCACAAATCTTTCCCAAGAGCAGCTTGCCTTGCTCTCCCCTCCACGTGTAGAGGCCACTGAGCTTCACAAGCATATTTCAAAGGAGTTCCTTTTTAGTTACTCATCAGCATCATATGTTCCTATGAACATATGCCTAAGTAAAGGTACCAAAACCACCTGCTGAGCAGGGGCGAGGAGACGCATCAAAGCATCCAGTGCAAGGGATGATGAATCTCAATTATGGGCAGGTTCTTGATGCACCAGCAATGCAAGTTCCTAAATTGCCAGAAAACCACAAGTCTGAGTAACGTACGAAGTTCTCCGTGTCTCATAGCAGACAAATCCCACTACCGTCCCCAATGTGCCAGCAAATAAACTCACATCACAAGAAAGACGTGAGTCACCTTTGGAAGATGACATCTCAGAAGATTTAGTTTCTTCTCTCCTTTTGCTCATGACAGACCAAATACTTTAGGGACTGTGAATATCCCCTTGGCAGCCCTATCTCACCCCACCCATCAGCTTCACATTGTATTTCATGACAATGTGTATTGTGCTGCTTCCACTGCGCTGTGGGGAGACCCACCAGGTTCACAGGCCCTGCTCAGCAGAAATTGGACTTGCCACTATCGATCAGGGCACAGAGCAGCTTCGAACTGTCTCCTAATTAAATATTTTTTTCACTTTATTCTGGGTTTTATCCCATAACAGCTCATGAGCTGTCCTAAAAAGACCCACGTTGAGTCTGAAAACCATCCTTTTGCCAACAGTGTTTGGAGAAACTAAGTCATGCCATTTGAAGCAACCCCCATGCTGTTCCCACCTCCAGTATGAATAAGCACCAGGAAAACGATGCTTTGCAGTTTAACATCAACCTCAAGAACAGCCTGGGAGCACCAGTGGAAAGCTGAAGCTCCAGAACTAAGCATCCCTCCCATGCTCTTCATCAGCTCCAGCGACACCCTCCCACCCCCACACGGGAAAGTGCCATTGCCACATTAAACGCAAAGAGCCAACACATTCCCTACTGCCCTCCTCCCAAATTATTCGCAGAGCAACCCACGGAGTCTCTCTAAACCAGGCTGGTGGGGGTGCAGCAGAGACAGGTTCAGCTGCCAGACGCGTCTGCGCCACATGCAAATGCCTTTTTTTGGGGGGGAAAGCAGCTAAAGATAGCTCCCACTCTTGCAACCAGACCCACAAGACTGGGATTTTACTCCCACCCCAGCTGATCCACGGTTACTGAGACAGACGCCTCCTCTACACGTCTAAATCATCACAAGCTGCTTTTGCAAGGAGCTGCTCGGGTTGGAAGACCTCCGTTGGGTTCTCAGTCCAACCCAGGGGTACCAAAATTACTCAACCGTCAGGACGAAAAAGCAGTGATGCTCAGGTAGTGGTTTTTAGCTGCAAAACACCGTGGTGAGCATCCCCGCAAGGTGATGAACCGGTCCCTGTGTCACTGCCCCAGCAGCAGGAAGGTTTTCCCCATCATCACCTTCACACCCTGCTGGCTCCAAAGATGCTCCGTGAACTCAGCCCGTTGGCACGCTCGGGATAAAGTGAGCGGAGCCCTTTGCCAAGTATCGGCCCCCACAGAGCTCCCAGCTATTTTTGGCAGGTTGTGTCCAAAGCTGAAAGTATTTATAGTATCTAGTTACCATCCATCACTGTGAGGAAAAAAAAAAAAAAAGAAAAATATCACAAATTAACTGTTCATCATTTGGCTATCGCACTGGAGAGAAACTGTTAGAAAAGAAAAGGGAAGGAAGAAAGGAAAATCTGCAATAGTTTTCCTATCCTGTTCCAGATACTCCATTTCTAGTGGCCATGGTCCTCCAGTGGATCTCTATCTCTGTCTCACATGAAACAGTGACATTATGCTGAAATTATTACTGTAACGGAGCAAAAATTAGGTGTGAAAACATTGGATTTGGGCAAAGTCTCCTACACAGCTTTATCCAGACCCTCTCTCCCATCTCAGCCTTCATGCAGGTGTTGCATATCCTGCCCATTCCAGCCCATCACCAAAGACAAGTCTCCATCCAGTCACCTCCCTCCCCACAGAAGTCACCCACCCTCTTGTGCACAGTTTCTCAACCACCGCCTTCAAGTTCTCCATGGCAGTTCTTGGAGAATGTTGCTGCCCATTGCAAGAGGAAAGCAAACCTGCTTCATGCAGGTGTTGCACACCCTACCCATTCCACCCCATGACCAAAGACAAACCTCCATCAAGTCACCTCTTTCCCTGCAGAGACCACCCAGCTCCTTCTGCAGGGTTCCTCAACCACCACCTTCAACTCCTCCATGGCAGGTCTTGGACAATGTTGTTGCCCACTGTGTAGTGCACACACAAAGCCTTTGGGGAGAGCGATTGCAGGATGAGGCTTTGAATCCCGGTTTCATCACAAGCTCAGGGGTACAGATACTCAGGTAGATTCAGTTCGAGCATCTCACCCACTGACAGAGAAAAAATGAGGTGCTGTGCGGTTGAGCATGGCACCTGGAGGAACTTCTTCACTTTGAGGGTGGCAGAGCCCTGGAAGAGGCTGCCCAGAGGGGTGGTGGGGTCTCTTTCTTTGGAGACATTCAAACCCCATCTGGACACGTTCCTGTGCAACCTGCTCTGGGTGACCCTGCTCTGGCATGGGGTTGGACTAGATGATCTCCAGAGGTCCCTTCCGACCCCAGATCATTCTGTGATCTGTCTGCACCCAAAAAGGCACCCCTTGTGCATTTGAAGTACTGCCAACAGTGAGCTGCAGCTCTGCTGGAAGGGCTGTTGCCCTTCCTCCAGTCAACCTGCTAAAAATATTCTGAACACGTCATTGGAGCTGTATTCCCACTTGTTAGAGGAGGCACCTGAAAAGTGGAGTTGACTAAGCTCAAACTATCAGTGTCACCGTGGGAAAAGGCTGAGCAGCCCACCTAAGGAGACCTGCTTTCCAGGAACAAGCCTCTTCCCTTGACATGCGACTGCTCAACAGCTTGTTTGCGTCACTTCACTGGGTGAATGTAGGAGAACGGTACATAAATACTCCTGTGATTAACACCAATCCCACAGATGGTTTACACGAGCTGCTAACACCAGTCCTCAACTGAGAACACACATCTTGACTTCCCAAAAGACAAACCTCAGAGAAAGAGATGGCTCACACCAGGTCCTCCTGGTGTCTCTCCCATCCCTAGTATGCCCAGGTCTGGTTGCAAGTGTACTGGAAAGCAGACACCTGACCCCTCAACATGAAACCATTCATTTTTGACACCAGACATGTCTGCAGAGCATTTGTGTCAGAAGCACAATTAGCCAAAGACCAGCACCCAAGGAAGTTGAATTTGTGGGAATATACCTCAAGGAAGGAAAAATCTATACATCTACCTGCCTTTCTATAGTATCCAAGTCTTCACATCTTCATCCTGCCCCACTGAGGCATTGCCAAGTCCATTGCAGACACAGAACCAGGAACAACACTTATCTCTTTGACCAGAGCCACTGAAGATGTCTGCATAAAGCAGATGGATAAGCCCCCATCGTCACCCAATACCTCAGACAGCCTTCTTTCAGAATCATCATCAAAGCATCAGGACTTCATGGCTACCCCTCAGTATCTGAGGACGAATAACCAAGAGCTCAAGCATTTCTTAAATTAAAAGGCAGGATAAAAAAAAACCCTCTGTCCATCAGCGTTCCCAAGGTGAAACAGGAGGTAGACGGCACAAACAAGGGACAGACCCTCTTCCCTTGAGATAATTTTCACATGTCTTCATTTTGCCAGAGAGGAAGGACCCAGAGTTCACCAGCTCCTGCAAGCAAACGTCTCTTGCACAGCCAAGGGAGGAGAAAGATTTCTGTTTGGGACTTCAGGTTGCCCACAACATCGCTGAGGTGAACCACTGTGGGACAGGGTCCCAGGTAGAAGTGAGACTTCAGAGCCACCAGACAGCATCCCTGGAGCTGTAGCAGATGCATCCAGCCATGGACCGACAAACCAATGCTTCTGCTTTCTCCTTCACTGCCAAATGAACCATACAACCTCTCAAGCTCTTCTGGTTAGGCATGGAAAGGGCCCACCAGCTCCCAAAAGCCCAGGGACCACCAGTCACTCCCTGCTGCCATTTTCTCCGTGGGGCCCATGCAAGCAGAAGTGACCACATCACAGTCAAGAGAGCACCCAAGAGGGACATAGGCTGACACAGGACACCAGCCACCTACACCCAAGGGGTGAAGTTCTGCTTCCTGTGATCCCATGGAGCTCAGAGCAAACACTTCCCCTAAAACCCAGCAGGACTGGAGCTGCCCAGGAGAAAGGTCTAGCTTTCAGAAGGGGAGTAAGGGAATTCAAGGCCAAGCTCTTTTTGAGGGCTGGTGCATTCAGGTGAGTCTTCCTCATCCTTCCAGCCATACTCTCTTGCTCTGCAAAGTAACTTCCAGGAGGAGAAAAGAAAAATTAAAAAACACAAAAAAAACCCCCAAAAAATATTTTCTTAAATATAGGCCCTTTCTGCCTAAGCTGAAGCATGACAGGACACAACTGAAGCACTCTGGGAGGAAAATGCATCAGCTTGAGTAGACCTCAAGCACCTGAGAGCTCCAGGATGGCCATGGGATACAGGTCTTCACTAAGCCTATGCCACCATGGCACCAAGATCTTTCAGCGTTTTACAGTTCTTCTATGAAAGCAAGCCAAGTGGCAAACCCTACTTTGTCCATCATTTACTACATGGAAAAAAAAATTAAAAAGTTAGAATGTCAAACTCCCATTTGCTCTGTGGGGCCCAGGGACTTTCCACTAGGACTTGTAGTGGCAGGACAAGGGGTAATGGCTTCAAACTGGAAGAGGGGAGATGGAGATGAGATGTGGGGAAGAAATTCGTTGCTGTGAGGGTGGGGAGACCCTGGCTCAGGTTGCCCCGAGAAGCTGTGGCTGCTCCATCCCTGGAGAGGTTCAAGGGCAGGTTGGAGGGAGCTTGGAGCAACCTGGTCTGGTGGGAGGTGTCCCTGCCCCGGGCATGAGGTGGGACTCAATAATCTTTAAGGTTCTTTGCAACCTAAACCGTTCTATGAAGTCTGTAGATGGTTTCAACTCTATAAACAAGAAAATTACTTAAACGGAGTTTAAGTAATCCCCTCATGTTTCACCACAAGGAGGGGATCTATTACTACCAGGACACAAGATTTTCCCCACAGGCAGGTAGCTGTCACCTTCCCAAATTCCCAAATCCCTCAACATGGCAACGAGCCCTGGGGAGAATCCAGTCACCTTGGCAGTTCCTATATATCCCCTCACCAAACAGCCACAGCACAATTTACTTCAAAGCTCAGCCACTTGCAGCTATATTTATTTCTTTAATAGCAGCTCCATCACCTCAGCCCAATGCTTTTGCTCGACAGCTCTGCCATTTAGCAAGCATTAAACCTGATGGTGCATGAGACATAACAGGGTTTTTACTCACACCCCTGTCCAAGAGCTGGCTCAGTAAAGCTGACAGCCACAAGTGTTTTAGGCAATATTTATCTTATACCTTTACTTCCAAAAAAAAAACCAAAAAAAAAAGAAAAAAGAAAAAAAGCCAGCCTTTTGGAATCAAACATATGGGATCCGTCATCAAAAATGGCCAGTTTGGGAGCAGAATATCTCATCAGCTTCA
>QJSC01019265.1:1886013-1919239 GCA_003697955.1 Calidris pygmaea
ATTCCAGTGCTGGATAACCCTTTCCATGAAGAAATTTTTCCTAATATCCAATCTGAACCTCCCCTGGTGCAACCTGAGGCCATTTCCCTTTGTCCTAAAGTTTTAGTCTTCATCCTATCACTACATGCCCTTGTAAGAAGTCCTTCTCCATCTTTCTTGTAGTCCCCCTTCAGATGCCAGAAGGGGCTCCAAGGTCTCCCCGGAGCCTTCTCTTCTCCAGGCTGAAACCCCCCCAACTCTCTCAGCCCGTCCTCCCAGCAGGGGTGGCTCCAGCCCTCTAATTATCTCTGTGGCCTCCTCTGGACCTGCTCCAAAAGATCCACGTCCTTCTTGTGCTGTGGACTCCAAAGCTGGACACAGCACTGCAGATGGGGGTCACACCAGAGCACGGGGAGGGGGGAGAATCAGCATGTGAAGTCCAGCTTCTCAACCAAGCACCAGGGCACTCCCATGAAACAGCAACACTCAGATAGGAGCTTTCCTCTCCACCAAATGCTCCTCCTAGGACTACAAAAGCCTTTGTAGGCTTTTGTAGGCTTTGTAAATACAGAAGTATTTGTCCTACGGAGCCTAATAAAGGGTTGGGGGGAAAAAAAAACCACACGAGCAAGTAAGTTGGGCTGAGGTCCAGATTTTATTCCAGAGGCTGAAAGGTCAGAGGCGAGATGGTATACATCTCACGTGATTTAAGCTGTGCTTGCTGCTGCCTCCGACCACCACTCGCTTATTTTCCCTTCCTGTTAGATCTAACTCCAGGTTCCACCATGGTTGTATTTCACTTCCAACTTGAAGCGGAAAACCTCTTCTAAAAATGTATGAAACGGGTCAGGAATCCAGTTCGCAGCAATCCAGGTAAAAAAAAAAAGATTTTCAAATCACTGCAACCACCTTCCCTCGATGCAAAAGGCTGGTTGGCTTTTTCTGACTGCGGTATTTAAACAAGAGAGATTTCACAGGAGACACTTGCCTTAAGCAAAGGTGTTTGAGCTATAATAAGTACCAATAGATGTTCTTGCTCCCCAGCTTAGCAACATCTTGAGTCAATTCAGATGTACTGATCAGTGTATCAATTCTGGTAGAAATCGGATGGCTTGGCTACGTGAGGTGCTGCAATTGCATAGCCCCAGGAACTCGCATTCCCACTTATTTTAACTCTGGCTTTTTCGGATGAAGTTGCTATCACAAAGCCAGAGTTAGAAATGCTGCCTTAAATCCCATTAGCTGATTACACGGCTGAGCAGCGGCAAGTGTTTGCTGAAAAAGTGAACCCGACTGCCCAATTTGGGAGCCAGACGGTCACGTTGACCTTGGACACAGCAGCCTATAACGGCAACGAGCTTTCGCTTCCACTGCAGTCAAAAGCCATCTCTTCCAACAGCTCCAACTATCTGCAGCACAGCCAGGGCTGATGTTCCTTGGACCAATCCTGGCCAGGCCAGCCGAACCCTGGAGCGTGGATTTGCAGAAGAAGGACATATTTCTGCTTCCTATGGTCTGATGGCATCACTCTTGCCAAGTCCCAGGTCCCTCTCTCCTCCGTCTCCTGCCGTGCCACCAGTTGGTTCAAACCAACCATCTTCATGCCCTTCTGGAGGAACCCACGCAGCACGTTGTTACACAGCACCCAAGCACATCGGGTCCCCACACACATCAGTACAACAGAAAAGGAAATAACGTTATTTTAAAACTAGGATATGGCTGCAAAAAGCAGCCAGCAGAAGCCAATAGTGGCTGAACTGAGACATGTACAAGGAGAATCATAGAATGGTTTGGGTCAGGAGGGATCTTAAAGATGATCCAGTTCCAACCCCCCTGCCCTGGGCAGGGACACCTCCCACCACACCAGGTTGCTCCAAGCGCCCTCCAACCTGCCCTTGAACCCCTCCAGGGATGGGGCAGCCACAGCTTCTCGGGGCAACCTGGGTCAGGCTCTCCCCACCCTCACACCAAACAAGTTCTTCCCCACACTTCATCTCCATCTCCCCTCTTTCAGGGTCAAACCCTTCCCCCTCCTCCTAGGGCTCCCCTCCCTCATCAAGAGTCCCTCCCCAGCTTTCCTGGGGCCCCTTGAGGGACTGGAAGGGGCTCCAAGGTCTCCCCGGAGCCCTCTCTTCTCCAGGCTGAACCCCCCCAACTCTCTCAGCCTGTCCTCCCAGCAGAGGGGCTCCAGCCCTCCCAGCATCTCCGTGGTGGTCTCCTCTGGCCCCGCTCCAACAGGTCCATGTCCCTCCTGTGCTGAGGCCCCAGAGCTGGAGGCAGCACTGGGTGGGGGGGGTGTCTCCCCAGAGCAGAGGGGCAGAATTCCCCCCCTGGCCCTGCTGGCTATGCTTCTTTTGCTTGATTTTATTTGTGGCACTGGTGGCAGAAATAATGAAAAACACCAGGGAAGCAAACAAGGAAAGTATCTCCCCACCCTGGCTCCACTTCCTAGGAGGAGCAGTCAAAAAACAGGTTCCCTGCTCACATCCTTGACTTGTTCTTGGCTGTCTGGTTTCAGACTCCAGGCTCCCTCCCTCCCAGGAAAGGAGCTTTTGCAGAGGCTGGAGATGAACTTTTCCACTTCCTCACCCAAAAAGGGAAAAGAAAATTTCTAAGGAGTGGATCACGCCACTCTCCTGTAAGACAGGTATCACCATGTCTCCCTCTTGGGGAGTTTCATACAAGAAAATAAATCCCATTCACATTTTTAGAGATAAGCTGGAAAAGGCTCCGAAATGCAGATCCCAAGGGGATGGAGGTGTCTGCACAAGCATGGGGTCTGCTGCCCGAATTTGAAGATATGCCCACACTCAGATGTCAGCAGCCTCCCCGCTCATCTCAGTGCATCCAGGCAACACGTAGGAGCTCCTGGGAACTATGAGCTTCCAAATCAAGGTGGGAACCAAGCGATTCCTGGCCAAGGTCCACACCACTGTACCCTTTACCAGCTTCAACCCACGTTTTCGCCATCCTTGCAGAGGTCAGTGCCCTGGAAGAGCATCAAGCCAAGCTAGGAGAACTGCCCTCCCTGCGCTAGCGGTCAATACCCGCACAAAAGCACCAGGAGCTCTTTCTCCAAGCAAAGAGCAGTCTGGTGAGACACAAGAAGGTGGAACCCTCCATTTAATTCAGTCCCCACTGAGACCAGCTACTACCTTCATTAAGCACCGGCCAGCTCATTACACCCACAACCATACAGCAGAGTAACCAGCCATCTCCATTTTAGACACGTTTACAAGCCTCATTCCCCAAGTTGCCCGCTTTATATTAAAATAAAAAGCGGCTCTTAGAGGGACTTACAGAGCAGCAGCACCAGCAGGATTCCTCCTTGGACGTTTCTTTACTGCTAAAGGAGCCGAAACACCCACATCTCCCAAGCCTTGCTGATCCTGGAAGTTTTAATAGCGCTGATAAGCTCCCAGCTGGAACAGCTCTTGCGCACAGCGAGCGTTATCTGCCGCCGAGCACACTCGTTACAGAGCCCTCCTTATCGCTACTACAAATATCAGCAGAGATAGAGAGAGAAGCACGTAATGCCCGGGGAGGGAAGGTGGAGAAATACGAGGGGACACGTCGTCTTTTTGACTCCGCTTGCCCAAGCTCATGACCTCGGGGGCTCCCTGCTCCTCACCCCATGTCACCCTCAAAAGCTCCGCAGCCCCCAGCGAGGACAGATGCTCTGGGTGGACCTGCTTTGGCTGGGGGGTTGGACTAGATCATCTCCAGAGGTCCCTTCCGACCCCACATCATGCTGTGATTCTGTGACAGCCCGACATCCAGCTCCACAAGGAGAGGAGCAGAGCAGGCTCCAGACCTTGAACCAGTGGTCAAGCTACATCCCTCCGGGGAACACACAGCTGAGCTACAAAGTTCAGGGAAATAGAGGGAAAAAAAATAATATTTTCCCTGAGCTGGGGTGGGAGGAAGAAGCCAAAAGACCACAAGTGATGGTCTCATGGGTTCAATGCAACACGCAGGACAACCAGATTATTTCCCCAGAAGCTTGGATTCTGGGGAAATCCAAGAATTTCTATTGTGAGAAATAGAAATAGAACAGTTTAAACATTATAAATTGATGCTTGGAAATATAGAGGACCCCCCTACCCCCTATTTAAAGCTTATTCTGCTCTTAGAAGTGGATCTATAGCTGTTCACTGCAGGGTATCTCTAAAAGTGTGGACATCAGGTTACGGCTTCAGAGTAAACTCACAGGCTTCGTTCCTGCTAACTAATCACATTCCCACTGTAAACAGTGACACTTAGCACCTCAAGGAGATAAAAAACCACCAGGGATTTTTCAGCCCAGCAGGAACCTTTGCCTTCAGGTCATGGGCTCAAATCCAGCCTCGCTATTAACCAGCCGACCTCTCCCACCCCTGGCCAGAAGGGCCCATCCACCAGGAGAGGCATTTATCACCCAGCTCCGGGTGATGCCGGGGCAGGTCACCAGCATCATTAAGACTTCCCAGTGTGTCAGGATTCAGCCAAGCACGGCCGGAGATCAGCGTGCACCAAAAGCTCTCCCAGCCTGGCAGATGGAGTGTAGCAGGCGAGCTGTTGGCAACACCTCCACGGAGGTGACCCCTAACAAAGAGCATTTCCAACCTGCAGCAACTTTTGGGAGTTGCGTTACAGAACCAGTGCAGGTTTTGAAGGCTGGGAACCCAAAACTGGGTGAATCGACCCTGCATTGCACCCCATAGCTATTTGTTTCCCCCCAAAGAAAAAGCATGTTCAGATTTGACCTGGGTGGGCATCTTTGCCCCAAGAGCTCTGACAGCTCCCAGCTAGAGGCCGTGTGTTTTAACCTCCCCTGGAGAGACAAAAGACACAGTAAAAGGCTCCCACTGCCCCCAGTTGCTGGTGGGGTGCTCTGCTCTTGACCAGGATCCTCTGTCCACTTCTTTAGTCCATGTGGGGGTCAAGTCACCAGTAGCCATTGAGCCATGCCAGGTGGTCACAGGAACTCCTGCCATGTTTTTCATGCCTTAAAAGAGACAATTTAACAGTTCTTCATGGTCATCTTCACTGCCCAGAGAAAGACCCTGGTCTGTGCCACCGCCCAAGCATGAAGTGTTCAAGGCCAGGTTGGACAGGGCTTGCAGCAACCTGGTCTAGTGGGAGGTGTCCCTGGCCAGGGCAGGGGATTAGAACTGGATGATCTTTAAGGTCCCTTCCAGCTCTAACCTTTCTGTGATTCTCTGTCCCTAAGTGCCACAGGCATGATGGCTTCGTAGGGCTCTGGGTGCAATGCTGTCCTTGCTGTACCCCAGGTTTCCCACACTGGTTACCTCCACTCTGATGGCACTGCCCACCTTCTCCCCAACATCCTCACCCTTCAACAGGGAGAACAATATTCCAGGCAACATTGAGTTAATGGAGCTGCATTACCAGATGAGTCCATCTCACTTCAAACAGCGCTCACAGCTTCCAGCTTGCTTCAGTTAAAGACTTTTGCCTTAAATGCAGCAGAAGAAAAAGGTTGGTAGATGCCAAATCCTAGTCACCACGTGCAAGGTGGGTGGACCTTGCAATAGATCACCTCTGGGTGGAAAATTATTTTTTTAATGGCTCCCAAGCCTTTAAAATGTGATGTGTTGGGCCCGTTGGCAACACCCAGGAAGCTAACTAAGTTCCTGCCTCCACCACAGCTCCTGGGCAGGAGATGCCCACCCTCTTCAGAAGGATTTGTCAGGAATGGTTGGCACCAAATGCACAGAGATCCTCTTGCATCCCGAGACTCCCCCCCCCCCAGCTCCAGAGCTCTAGCAAACCACAGAGCAGGATTCAAGCTCCTTTTTATCCCTGTTACTCCTCCTACCCCCATGCAAGCTCAGGACCAAAGCCGAAAAACCACAGCACGTTGCAGGCCTGATACTTGCCCGGGTGCAAACACAAGGAAGGAAGGTTCCTCGGCCGCTGGCCTTCAGCCTCACGCTCCTGCCCGTGTTTTCAGGGACAGTGGCTCTGTTGTTATAATCTCACAAGCAGCTTTATTGTCCTTTGGCAAAGCAAAACTGTCTAAGGAGAACCCAGCACAGTCTGTGCTTCGGGAACACGCGTCTACGCAGCGGCGTGACCTTGCGAGGCACAAAGGCTCGCCTGGCAGCCTAAGAGACACCAGAGCACATTCCCTCCCATCACATTAACATTTTAACATATACAGCTGTCTCAGCGACAAGTAGGCTGCATTCCTTTAACGTATAGCTCTCCAAGAGCAAGAGCCTGGAGATCCAAACCAAAAAAAAAAAAAAAAACCACCACAAAAAAATCAACCAACCCCATCCTTACACAAAGGAGACAGATTAGGAAACACTTGTGATAAGGGAAAAGTATCTCCAGCCAAGCTGTCAACCTTGCACTTCAAATTAAGCTTTTAATGAGCACTGCAAGCACCCTGCATTTCAGTGATTAAGTCGGAGCTAAATATGAGTTTAGCTGCTTCCTTCTTAAGGCAGATCCTGCCTCCGGGTTTCAGGCAGGAGCAGAAACGGAGGGGAAGGCACAAGCACAACTGCGAGAAGCTCGCGGGCTGTCAGGCACCAGCAACTTGGGAAGCCAACGCCAAAGCCCGAGCAGGGGGAAAACCCACTCCTAAAATAAGAGCCACCCACCACTATGTATTCACAGAGTGTCAAATGCAACATTGCAAGAGCTTCCCGGGGCTCATAGGACTCAGCTCATGAGTATAGGGAAAATGAGGCAGTAAAATATATATATATATATTTAGCAGGCATTTTGGTATCTGCGCAAGAGCTGGAAAACAGGGCTTACAAGTTCAGTGTACTAAGTGCAGAGCAATCCTTTACGATAAACAGAATTTGCACGTGAGCAGGAACGCATCTAAAAATAGACATTTTGAGAAGCCGTAGGTCTCACCTTACCTCTTGGCTTGACGAATTCCAGGGCTCCCTAACAAGCCCCAAACCATCCACCAGATCCCAAGGACTGTTCAGCCATTATGCCTGTGGGGATCTCTAAGCTCCAACAGCCAGCTCACGGCCATGGATGGAGAAATCACAACCCGAAAAGCAACTGGATTTCTACCTGGACACCCAGACCGGGGCATCATTGCTGCCTATTTGCTGGATTTCAAACCACAAAAGGTTTGACTGACAGTTTAAAGTCTCATCGACAAGATGCATGAATAATTAGTAGTAGATTGACACCGAAATTCCCACAATACCTGCAAACATAATCACTGCTGTATCAGGTGACTGCCTACAAAACATCACCGACTTGACAGCCTCAAGGAACTTCTTTACGGGTCTTTTTCGTCCAAGAAAGTAGTTGAGTAAGAGAGAGACACTGGTTTTGAACACACACTTCTTAGCTTTTTCATCTCCAAGAAAGGTCAAAGGGTTAGATGACTCCTTCCTACATCACCAGCTGAGACGTGCAGGAAATACTTTAATCCCAAGGAAAGCATTAATTACGTCTTTGCAAAAAAAAAAAAAAAAAAGAAATCACCTCACCAAACCCAAAAAACAAACAAACAAACACACACACACACAACAAAATCCACTAAGATGTCACAGAGTGACCTCCCCACCACGGTAAATCCCTGTAAACAAGCCTAAGCCCTCTCTCTTTCCATCTCAGAGCCAGCAGCACCTCCAGTTAGCATGATTTGGGAAGCCCCCAGCCTCACCTTACCCCATCACAGCATGATGGAAAAGCACTGGGTAGGGCAGGGGTAGAGGCACGACCCTGAATATATCCCAGTTTTACCAGCACCCTCCAAGGTTTTGCTCAGGAAAGAGCTCTGTAGTCAGCACTGTGGGTTTCAGATGGCGTCATACACAAGGGACACCTTGGAAGGGCCAAGCCTGCCCTTTAACACCAGGTTTCCACCCTCCTGGCAGGGTCCTAGGAAATTCAGCAGGACAGCAAGCCTGGACACGAGCCTCAAATCCTCTCCAAGCTCTTAAGTGACCCCCTCCAGGATTAGACCTTCTTCCCAAGAACCTCACGGAGCACTCAACGCATCACCCCATGACCTTCGGGCACCAAGTCCCAACCACCAGCCACAGGGCCGTAGCCATCTCCAAGTCTGAAAATTTAATGCATTTTATCCGTTTTGCTGCAATTCTGCAGACCCTGGACTTGATTTTAGACTCAGGCAATTTGATTTATGATCAGGAGACTGTCAACCCAAGAGATCCATCAATACAAGGTAAGTGGCCCCAGAGATACTCTAATAGAGTGGCGCAGAAGAACGCTTGGACGTTGAAGGGTACAGCCAGTCCATTACATCTTTTTAAACGCTACACCCAAAAATATCTATTAAAAGGAAACCCTGGCCTTCACCTTGTGCTATTTAAGTCAGACCCAAGATGCTCTCCCTGAGCAACCTGCACAAATGTGGACCTGAAACTCAGCACAGCTAAAAACAGAATATTTCTGCGTCTAACCTCAGGCTGGGGGAGGGAGAAGTTTCATTTCAGCCCACCAAGGTTGGGGGGGGGGGGGGGGGGGGGGGGGGAAGGAGAAGAAGGGAAGCAAAACCCAAGGACCAGACACTCATAAAGAGATTGTACCGGTTACAGCAGAGTTTTAAGAGAAATGGCAGGAGTTTAAACAAACAAAAAAATAACATATATATATTAAAATTAAAAATTAAAGGCAAGCTTGCTTTAAGGGGAAAAGCGCAAGATAAAAGCTGCTTTAGCACAGTGCCACATGGTAAATCCGAAAGTGAAACAGATCCTTTTGAGCACTCCCAGACAAGAAGAGCATAAGTTTACAGTCCATCACCTCCAAGCCCTCCGGGATCCAGCAGCCTGGACCCCGAGCACCAGGCAAAGACTCGCAGAAAGCTCGGCTCCCGAGCAGCCGGCGACGCAGAGGAGACAGTGTTTTAAAGAGCAGGAGGATTCAATTTTGTCAAGACTAAGGAATTAGGTTAAAACCAGCACGAGCTATTTCCAAGGAAGAGATCAGCCACCGGCGGGACTCTGCACAGAGCCCGGTGATGGAGCCGGTGCCCAGATTTGTGCATCACCCCAAGGGAGGTGCTGTCTGTTCCCCCTTCCTACCCCCATCCCACCCTTCATCCAGCGAGGGGGAAAAAAAAGAAATACCATCCTAATTCAGCAATACCTGGAGCCACAAAAAGAAATCAGTGCGCAAAAAAAAAAAAAAAAAAACACACAACAAAAACATTCACAAAAGAAACGTTTCTCATAAAGTTGATCCTGCCCAAAGACCAGGCAGGGAAAAAAGACAGAGCCCAATCTCAACGTGTAATGGATCCAATATGTGAAAACAGGCGATGCGTCGAGATAGGCACGAGCACGGAAAAATTTCCTATTGCCACCCAAGAAGGTCCTTGTTTGAATACCCTTCAGGGGAACGCTCTGTACCTTGAAAACCACTCCTTGGCAGAAATCTTCCACAAATATTTAATTACATAGAAAAATAGGGCTTACTTTCCTCCCCCCCTCCTCCTCCAAGTTATTGAGCAACGACGGGTTATTTAACCAAATATTCAGGCAGTATCTGTGGGTATTTTTGGAGGAAGTGGGTAGAAGACAGCAGTTAGCTGAAGAGGAAAAAGCAACAAAGCCAAACGCCAGCGTGAAGCCTTTTTTTTTATTCCTCCCCCCCCCCTTCTCTGAAAATCAAGACGTGGATTAAAGTAACTGTAGCTAATCACTGTTTATAGAGGGGCTGGCAGGCAAAAGCAACTGCTATAAACAGTCCTTTAAATCCCTTTTCCCAGCATCACGCCTAGAATATTCCTACAAAGGTCTGTCGGACACCGGCAGCAGGCTCAGGGACGGGGAAAGGCTGGAGGGAGGGGAGCTGGAAGGGGAATATTTTGTTTGGGGAAGAAGAGGTGCCCAGATCCCACATGTACCCCTGCAAGACCCTCCTGGACCCCTGGGTGGGCAAAGGTTGTCACCTCCATCCCACATTCCAGTATGGAAGCAGCTCCTTGGTGTGACACTGCCCTCTCCTGAGCAGAAGGAACCTCTCAGCTTCACGCCCAGCTCCAGGCAGTGATTTTTTGAGGGGAGCAAACACCCTGCTACAAGGGGAAAAGCCAAGAGATGCCACTCACCCCACAATAGCTCCAGTTGGCACCAGCAAAGCCCAAAGCAGCCACAGCCTCCTCACACCAACAGCGCTCGTTATTCTTCTGCACAAGGGGAAACTATCACAGTCACCTCCTCTCCCACCATTTGGCCTCTGTAAAGCACAATTATCAGCTGGTGCAGCCTAACGAAGCTCCTTTATGGCCACAGCCAAGTGGCTGCCAGGTGGATCCCATCACTTCACCTCAACGTCAGCAAGAAGGTGCAAGGCATCTCATTAAAGACCTTTTGGAGAGAAACCCAGCCCCTCTGGATGCACCTTCTCAAGAAATAGGAGTTTCTGACCAGCACTGTAGCCTTCAGAGAAAGCCTGTTCCTCAACCCCGTGTTTGTAGGAAAGCTGCTCAGAAGGAGCCCTAAGTCCCCAAACATGACCTATTGGCCAGGGGAGGTCCACAGAGATGCTGTGAGGGCTGAAGGACCTCTGCTGTCAGAACAGGCTGGGAGACTTGGAGATGGTCAGCCTGGAGAAGAGAAGGTTCCGGGAAGAACTTGGAGCCCCTTCCAGTCCCTAAATGGGGCTCCAGGAGAGATGGGGAGAGACTCTTGATGAGGGAGGGGAGCCCTAGGAGGAGGGGGAAGGGTTTGACACTGAAGGAGAGGAGATTTAGATTAGATATTTGGGAGAAATTCTTTCCTGTGAGGGTGATGAGACACTGGCCCAGGTTGCCCAGAGAAGCTGTGGCTGCCCCATCCCTGGAGGGGTTCAAGGCCAGGCTGGATGGGGCTTGGAGCAACCTGGTCTGGTGGGAGGTGTCCCTGCCCAGGGCAGGAGGTTGGAACTGGATGATCTTTAAGGTGCCTTCCAACCCAAACCATTCTACGATTCATGTCCAACCCCAACCCTCTCAATATTAGCAATAACCAATGTTCATAGGCCAACCCATAGCTGTATGGCAGCAACGCCATGAGTATTTCAAAGGTGCCACCATGCTCTTTTATCTTCACCCCCGGGAAGACTTAAAAAGCAAGTTAAAGGACAATATTCCCCGCAGATGCATCTGTTAGAAGGGACCCAGGTCTAACTTCCACCACCTGTGAGCATCAAAGTGCCTCTAAAGCAAACAACAGGGTGAAGGAACCATCTGCTACTGGCACCTTGACCTCAACCTACACCACCATGTGCAACTGTGAGTTACTATAACCCACACATTTAAAAAAAAAACCCGGCAAAACCTTAAATATACTTATTTTGGCATTGAGCAGTGTGAAAATCTACGGCAATTTTAATGCAGTTACTTGAGATCAAATATACGTGGCACTTTATGGATAAAAGTGCAACAAATAGTCCCTTGGCCCTCGCAGCTGGTTCGGTATCTCATTATAATCTTCCCGGTTCGTCAAAGCAATTTGTTGCCTCGCGAAAACTACACCCTTTATCATTAATTCCAAGCCAGCGGTTTCTGAATCCACAGCCCGACGCCAAATAAATTGATGGAACCAGAACTCGTTTTCTCCGCGCTGCTCATTGTCGACGCACAAGACAAACATCAGTCATGCTTCGCCTTCAAGCGCAGAATTCATCGTCGGGAAGAGCGTAACGTGCAGAACGTGCTTATTTAATAGAAAAAGTACAGCCTGACAGAGACACCCACTCTAAAATTAACTCCTCAAAGCAGAGCCTCTGAGGAAGCACCTTCTAAATCACGGAGAAATATTCTGCAGCTAAATATCGCCGGGGTAGCGGCGTGAAGATGCTTCAAGTCTGGCCGGAGGAAAAGATGTTAAAATAGCAGGTTGTAAGGATTCAGGATGCATCCCTGCCCAGGTGGATAAAGGCTGTATAACGCATTAATGGACCGCTTTCCGTCGCCGTCTGATGTGCCAGACAAAATGCAAGGCAGGAAATCCATTCACTTCAGCTTTTCCCCAGCCCCACCTGCCAAGGCATTTATCCGGCATCGCTGGGTGATCCGACCCGCACCTCCCCCCCCCCAAAAAAAAAAAAAAAAAAAACTCTTTAAGAAAAAGCACGGGGCTAACTTTCGCTCGCTCATAAGCAACATTCCAAGTTTCCTGGCAGCTGGAAGCAGCCCAGGAGGAGAATAGAGCATCCGAATGGGCTTTAACGGTCTCCGTGCCCGGTATAACTTTCTAACGGAGAGAGAAACCTGCACGGGCTTACTCAGTTAGTGCTCGTTTTCCTTCCTACAGGGACAAAGAGCCAGCAAAAAGAACCATAATTCAATTATATATATATATTATTTTTTTTTTTAATTTCACATGCAGCATGGTCATGACCGTTCCGATCGTCTACCCCTAATCCCTTTCCAGCCCCAAAATAACCCTTAAGCCAACACGATTACAAATAATACTAGCGGGCGGTTGCAGACCCGGCCCTGAAAACCCAAAGGATGGCGAGTTTGACACAGCCAGGGTTTTTTTTTCTGGCTGAAGAAACCCCATTTCCATCTCGCCGGGAGTGAAATTTCACAGCTTCGACACCGGGAATTGCTACAGCAGACCTTTTCCAGAGGAAAGCTCACATTTCCACTGCAACTCCTCAACGCCCAGTTTTTCAGGCGCTGAATATACAGGACTTGGGAGAGAGCTTCAATAAAACAGCAAGGAGATTGGGTTTTTTCCCCTCTTTTTCCCGAATTACTCCTTTTTTCCAAGCAATTTCTTTGCCAGGCATCAAGACAAAGTAATACCCTCTGCATCCACCCTCTCTTCTCAGTCCTGGCAAGAAATTTGAGGTCTTTAAGGTGGGGTTTTGCTCCGGGAGGATGTCCCCTGAGAGCCATCCAGGACATCCCTATCGCATCCTCGGAGGGTGCTAGGAGAGCTCGGGTGCTGGAGGGGCACAGGGTGCTCCCCCACCCGGGCAAAGGGCAATAAATCCCTCGGGATTTTGCTGCCTCGGGAATTTACGGGGCCGGACGAGCCCCGGTGGGAAACCCCGGGAAACGGCGGATGCCATTATTTTGAGAGCGATGTATAAAAATGAAGCGTTACCTGTAAAACAAGTAGAGCCTCAGGGAGAAAAGATGTGGCCAGATCCACACCCGGGAAACTCGGGGGGGGGGGGGGAAGTGGGGGGGTCCTGGAGACACGAGTGGGGGTACCCTTGGATCTCTCCCCAGGTGGGTGCCCACCCGTGTCCCCTACCCCCTCACATCCCAACTTTGTGTGGGATGCTCCCAGCCACCCGTGTTTGGGGGGGGGCATGACACACACCGTTTTGGGGGGCACAGAGGGCAAAGAAACGCCTTTTTGCGGGGGGGGGAGGAAACACCTTTAGGGGGAAAGAAACACCTTTTTCGACAAGGGAGCACCTTTTGGGGGTCAAACCCGGCGTATCTGTCACACCCCCCCACCCCACCCCGGCTCAGCATCACACACACCACACACCCCCCCCCGCGGAGCACCCTGCACCCCCCCCCCCCCCCCNTAACAAAGGAAACAGTAACATTGTTTAACGTCTTGCCTGAAAATCCTTTGCAAATGCCAAAAGACCTCATAATATCAGGGGAATTTTTATGTTGTTCATAATTTTATACAGAATAAAGTAATGGGGGGGGAAGCCGTCCCCTTGTCAGAGGGGTGGGATGGGGGACAGAGGAGGAGCGGGAGGGAGGTGACACCGCCGCGTCCCCGTCCCCGCAGCCCGGCACGGCTCGGCTCGGGCTCCGCCGCTCCGCTCCCGGGAGCGGGGCGGGAGCTGGGGGCGGGCGGCTCCGCCCCGGACAGCGGCAGCGGCAGGAGGAGGAAGAAGAGGAGGAGGAAGAAGAGGACATGCTGCACCCAAAGGCATGCAGCTTTTCTTTAGGGGGTGTTTGGGGTTGGGGGGGCGGGGGGATGCGAGCAAACCACTCTCCAGACCCCCAAGTTTGGGGCTCTCTCCCAAAGGAAGGGTTTAGGGGGCCACCCAAGCCCTTCCCCGCCCCACGGCGCTGCCCCAAATCTCAGCTCCGGGAGTCCCCGAGGGGCTGGGAAAGCCGTGGGGTGCTTGGCATTGAAAACGCGGAACCCCAAAAAAAGGGCGAGCGAACGGCCCGGGTTTCTCAACACTGCACCTCTGCGTGGCCTTCATCCACCCCCCCACCCCCACCCCCGCCCCCATCTTCCTCCTCTGAAGCAGGATGTCTGGAAATTGGCCACCCTGGGGACCACGTACACACACACACACACACACACACACACACGGGGTGTAGCTGGAATAAAAAGCTAACCTGGAAAAAGTCGGCAAGTTAGAGCAAATATTTGGCCCCGTGCGCCCCAGGGCTGCCTCTAACTGGGCACCAGTAAATCCCCGCTTGGCAGCAGGGAGCAGAGTGCTTACGGGGGAAACTGCATCATCCCTATTTCTATTTTTATATCACAGAATCACAGAATCATCTTCTAGGTTGGAAGGGACCTTAAAGATCGTCTTGTCCAACCGTCAACCCAATTTTGACAAAAATAAACACCCACGCGACAAACAAAGAGCAACACCATCACTAAACCATATCTCCCAGCACTACATCAACCCGTCTTTTGAACACCTCCAGGGATGGTGCCTCAACCACCTCCCTGGGCAGCCCATTCCAGTGTCTGATAACCCTTTCGGTGAAAATTTTTTTCCTAATATCCAGCCTGAACCTCCCCTGGCATTACTTGAGGCCATATCGAAGGCGATCGCGTCTCAAAGCCTGCGAGGAGGGGTGTTTTGCGCAGCGGGGTGTTCCCACCTGGGTGGGTGGAGGAGGGTGAAAGGGGTCAGGCACAGGTTTGGGCTTTGCAGCCTCCTGCTGTCTCCTGCTCCTGTAAATGTGCCCTTTCCAACCCACCCATCGCTTATTTTTCCATCCTCTTTCATCACCTGCATCTGGTCTTACATTGGATCCTGGTCTCCCAAGCGTTTACGTGCACCACGGATGGGTCCCCTGGACCTCATCTACACTCAGTGGGTGTCCTGGGGCAGGGTCATCAAGTTATCATAGAATCATAGAATCGTCCAGGTTGGAAGGGACCTTAAAGATCATCCAGTTCCAACCCCCCTGCCCTGGGCAGGGACACCTCCCACCAGACCAGGTTGCTCCAAGACCCCTCCAACCTGGCCTTGAACCCCTCCAGGGATGGGGCAGCCACAGCTTCTCGGGGCAACCTGGGCCAGGCTCTCACCACCCTCACACCAAAGAAGTTCTTCTTGATATCTCATCTAAATCTCCCCTCTTTCAGTTTAAAACCATTACCCCTCGTCCTGTGGCTCCCTTCCCTGATCCCCCTCCCCAGCTCTACTGTTGGCTCCCTATAGTTGTAGCAGTTTGGGGAAAGGATGAGTGTTTTGAGGTGTTTCCACTTGTTTTCCACAGGCTGCAACGACACGGGTGAATCGGGGCGAGAAGGATGTCCAGGGCTGCCCAACACTCTGGACAACACTGAACTGTATCCTTAGAGGGAATTTTTTGCCCTTCTTGGTGCAAGCTGGCCAAAATACTCACCCGAGAGCACCCGATCCCTTTCTTGCTGTAAATTGGCCATTTTCCACCACTCTGGCCCGTGCTGGGAGCCAGCCCTGGAGGTGTGCGTGGTCCGAACGGTGCAAAAGGAGGAGAGATGAGCTGTCAAAATCACAAGCAAGTGTGAGACAGATGCCAGGCTCGTTTTTACCGAGACAGACAAAGCCGCAAGCTCGCTAGCAACTGTCTTCTCGTCTCCTGGGAGGAGCAGAAATAACCCGAGGAGCTGCACCCACCAGCAAGGAAACCTCGCCTGCAGGAAAAGACTTGGAGGCGAAAAATCAGAAGATAAAGTCTGATCCCAAGTGACGATCCCCAGCCCCAGCAGAGGGGACGGGGGGGGTTGCGTTACGGGCAGGGCTGCAGGCAGCCGTCCTGCTTTGCCAAAGGCTTTTCCTTACAGTTCTGCTGACGGCAGGGATTTCAAACTCAGAAGTCCCTCAGAGCTGTGATTAGCTTAAATCCTGGGGGAAATCTATCTCTCGGGGGTATCTGATTCTCCTCCTGGTCGCTGGGTCCGATGCAGGGCTTTAGGATGGGTTTTCCCACAGGCTTCGAGGGTGGACAGGGATTTGAGCAACCTGGTCTGGTGGAAGATGTCCCTGCTTATGGCAGGGGGTTGGAACTGGGTGATCTTTAAGGTCCCTTCCAACCCAAACCATTCTATGATTCTATGATGTCCAAGGGGGGGGAGGGAACATCATGATGTGGGTATTTTGAAGCACATTAACACAGTCATGACCGTAGGTCTTTGTGACTTCAGCCAGGCTTCAAACACCGGTGATGAAATTTTACATGCTTGGGTGTCTGCCTGGGGATGGTCTCCTTTTAATTTCAGCAGAAATAGTTCAGCCATTTGTAAGATCAAGGGAAAAACATTTTCTTCTGGCAGCGGGAGAAAATGTTCTTCTAACTCGGGAGGTTCCAGAAACACTGCAGCTGCTTCCTAACGTCAGCCAGTAATTTGCTTTTTAAGCATCCATTTGCTGAGCAAAATGCCTCCAAAAAGAATCAGGAGTTTGCACATTTTCAGAATATTTCTTGGACTTGGCCAGTTGAATCTGACACAGGCTCCCGGCGGGGATGCAGGGCCGAGGAAGGTCTCCTTTCCAAGCCACCTCCAAGCAGCTGTAAAGAGAGGAATGACGAGCAGAAAGACCGTCTCTCCCCCCAGTTCGCAGCGCTTTGGCTGCTAAAGGCCGTGTGATGTCAAAAAGAAAAAACAAATGAAAGTCACAGAGCAGCCGACGAAAGGAAATTTCAGATGAATTTCAAGACAGCTTCTAGGAAAATAGACGCGATTTTGGATCGGGAAAGTTGTTTTCAGATTTAAAAGTTCCTTATGCCATGCTTAGAGCCTCGAATCCTCAGAGCTATTTTAAATATCTCCCTTCAGCGTGGCCGGGATTTCTGCTGTGCTTATTCACAGAATCACACAATCTTGTAGGTTGGAAGGGACCTTAAAGATCGTCTTGTCCAACCGTCAACCTAATTTTGACAAAAATAAACACCCACACAACAAACAATGAGCAACACCATCACTAAACCATATCTCCCAGCACCACATCAACCCGTCTTTTGAACACCTCCAGGGATGGTGCCTCAACCACCTCCCTGGGCAGCCCATTCCTCACCATATATCCCCAGCCACATTCATTTCAAAACAATGCACCTATAAAACCCTCAAAAACCCTTCCAGGACCTGAAGGGGGCCTACAGGAGAGATGGGGAATGACTCTTTACCAGGGAGTGGAGCCATAGGAGGAGGGGGAAGGGTTTGACACTGAAAGAGGGGAGATGAAGATGAAATGTGGGGAAGAACTTCTTTGGTGTGAGGGTGGTGAGAGCCTGGCCCAGGTTGCCCCGAGAAGCTGTGGCTGCCCCATCCCTGGAGGGGTTCAAGGCCAGGCTGGATGGGGCTTGGAGCAACCTGGTCTGGTGGGAGGTGTCCCTGCCCAGGGCAGGGGGGTTGGAACTGGATGATCTTTGAGGTCTCTTCCAACCCAAACCATTCTATGTTTCTAAAAACCTGCTGTTCTCCTGTGATATTCACAACGTGTCATTCCTTTTTAAGGCCCCAGCTCAACGCTGATGCTTTAAACCAGGGGCGAGTTTCAGGTGGAGGTAGATCTCCCACCACATCCTTGAAAGCATTTCATTATTCGCTTATGAAAGGGAAAAAGTGGTCCAGAAGGGAAATTTTTGTTCTCTGGCAGGGAAATACGAGACGGGAGATCTGGCAACACAGGAGGGCATCATGTGCAAAGTCTTAGAGGAGACGATGCTTTGATATTTCTGGAGAGACAGTGAATCACAGAATGATCTGGGGTTGGAAGGGATGTCTGGAGATCATCTAGTCCAACTCCCCTGCCAAAGCAGGTCCACGCAGAGCAGGTTGGTGAAGGAGATGCTGCACTTTCCTGTGGGGCTGGGAGCAAAGGGAAGGGGGCAAACAGTCCTCAACCACAGCATCACCCTTCTCCGAGCAAAACTGTGTTTTCATCCCCTCCGTAGGTAGAGGAAAATCCTCTTTTCTTCCTTCCAGGCTCACAGGAGGGAAGTCTTTGCTGGAGAAAACACTTGCCTGAGCGCTTCTGATGCCCCAGCCACGGATCTCTTTTGGTGTCCTGATTGTCCCCGATGTCATTTTGGATGCCACTTTTATGTTTTTGCTCCTGTGCTAAGGGAAGGTAACTGTAGGAAGGTTTGGGAAACAAGTCAGGGTATGGTGAAAGCACAGCAGATTCCTCCATGGCTGGCTTTTTGGGGAAGAGCAAGGAACATCTTATTAATCGACGATGCAACTGATGCCACGTCTGGATGGAGCAAGGCTTGGAGATTTGCAACACCATCTCTGCTTCGCCGAAGAAGAAGAAAAATGAAGCGTGACATGGCCAAATTTATCGAGAAGACGTCTGGCAGGAAGCGACCCAAGATGTGTACGTCTGTCTGTCTGTCTGTCTGCCTGCCTGTGTGCAGCAGCAAAGCCAGTGGGAGGTAAATCCCTGCCCCGTAGCCCCCAGCATCCGACCAGCCCTGGGCGAGGGGAAGGAAACGTGGTGAGGGACGCGCTATTGTTTCGCCCGTGCAAATACTCGGGGAATGCAGGGCAAACAGGAGGGAGATCTGCGCTTTCCTGTGTTTGTGCTGCGAATATTTTCATTAAGGTGCTTTTTCCCAACTCCTTCTCCCAGGCCTTTGTGCCTCTAGTAAGAGCAAGGAGGGTGTTGATGGCAAGCGTCCCCTTAGGCACAATTATTTTACCATAATAACATTTATAGAGAGAACTTGCAGAGCTATTTTGCTGTTGCTTTCTCTGTATTTAAACCTTTTCTTCACCCTGTTTTTTTGCTCATGGGGCTGCCCCAACGAGCCCGTGCAAGGTATCCATCCCTGCAGCAGGAGCGGTGGTGGGCTCGGGAGCCCTGAAGACATCGCTGAGGGCGAAAATGTGGATGTTTGATGTTACCCAGCAACTGGAGACAAAGATACCGTCTGTCCACGCAGTCGGGAAACGCTTTGCCTGTTTGCACAATAGCTGTGTTTGCCTGCTCTGTGGTAGGTTAACCAGCAGCCCCGCAACCCCTGCAGGAGATAAGATGAATATATTTAAATAGGAAGAAAGCCACCAGCGTGGATTATCTCGCTGCAGGTAAATCAGGTCTCAGACACCCTCAGTCTCCTCGAATCACTGCACTGGAGTCTTCCAGCGTGGGGGAGAAACTGTGACCGCATCAATGGTCCAAACAGTCATGAAAAAAAAAAAAAAGAAAAAGGGACTAATTTTGTCCTGGCGTTGTCTGGAAAAGAGAATTACGGTCAGCGCCCTGCATCCCTTCCCCACCGTCAGGATAAAATACTTTGTGGCGTGTCATCAGTACAAAATTAGCCCTGAGCACATCTCCACATAGACCAAGCGGCTGGAAGTCAACAACAAAGTCAAATGAAAAGACAAAGGGGGTTGGGTTGGTTTTTTTTTAGCTGTTAAGAGAAACAACCAGGAAAAGTGATGAACAGAAGCAGAAATCTCCCCATTTGATGTCTTTATTGCAAACTAGGCGCTCCTCCGCTGCAGGGACGGTATTTAAATATAGGCTGGTTTATATAAATTAAGGCAGAATATGATATAAGGTGTATTATCAGGTCAGTCACATGAGGTATTTCCTCTTCTTTCATACCTGAAAGGTGCAGTTGAGCCCTTGAACAGGCAAGCGGAGTAGAGCTGGGCAAAGGTTACCCAGCGTTTGATCATGCCGTTGGATATCAGAGCCCCATCTCCCTGTGCGGATGGCCTCTCCCCTACCGTCCTCCAAATCGATGCCTCGGGAGCAAAGTATGAACTTTCCCAGCAAGCGACTCCGTAAACTCAGGAGAAGAAGCTTTACTTTCCCAACGGAGGAAGGATGAAGCTGGCAAGGTCCAAACAGTGGGTCGCAGGAAGCATCGATTGGCTTCAGATGTGCAAAGAGGCAGCATAAGGATGGAGGAGGGGGGAGAGTTTAGTTGTCAAAAGATGAGAAGATCTGGAGGACTCTTTGTGGTGACGGTGGTCCAATGGCAAGGTGAAGGATGTCTCTCTCCAGCAAGGTTTCTCAGGATGAAGAGCACCCTGTGCTTTCCTTTCCCTCTGAAGCATTAAAGGGTGTTGCCCCATAGCAATGTCAAATGCAAACAGCTCCTGGACTGACACCACAGCCCTTCAAAGGGCTTGGTTGGAGAAACATGGATCTGATCAGTCTACCCACTGCCTCTTGGATGGAGGTGAGGTGGGAAGTGGTGTATGACCTTGTGCAGACATCTTAATTCAGGTCTAGTGGAGGCCCACAGGTCCAGCAGAGGGCCATGAAGATGCTCTGAAGGCTGGAGAGCCTCTCCTAAGAGGACAGGCTGAGAGAGCTGGGGTTCAGCCTGGAGAAGAGAAGGCTCCAGGGAGACCCTATAGCAGCCTTCAAGTCCCTAAAAGGGCTCCAGGAGAGATGGGGAGGGACTCTTGATCAGGGAGGGGAGCCCTAGGAGGAGGGGGAAGGGTTTGGACACTGAAAGAGGGGAGATAGAGATGAGATCTGGGGAAGAACTTCTTTGGTGTGAGGGTGGTGAGAGCCTGGCCCAGGTTGCCCCGAGAAGCTGTGGCTGCCCCATCCCTGGAGGGGTTCAAGGCCAGGTTGGAGGGGTCTTGGAGCAACCTGGTCTGGTGGGAGGTGTCCCTGCCCAGGGCAGGGGGGTTGGAACTGGATGATCTTTAAGGTCCTTTCTAACCCAAACCCTTCTGTGATTCTATGATTTCTATGATTCTAACTGACAAGGAGAGCCATTGCCACCACAGGTACCCGCAACTGAGTTGGTGGCAAGTCTCAGTCCTGTATCCCAAGCTTTTGACCTTTTATTTGTTGGCATTTTTTTCCCCAGGTTAAATGCACAATTAGAAGTAATGAATCCGTCTGTAACCCTCAGCTCCTGCTCTCAGTATGAAGCTTAGGATAAACACAGCTCTGCTGCAGGGGGAAAAAAAAATAGGCATGCATTAGTACAAGACCTCATATTGCTTCACACATCAGCCTTCATCACTGAAGGTCTACGAGTGCCAAAGACGTTCATGGCTGGGTTCAATTCGTGGAGGAGTACAATAAATATCTGGATGTACATCTGGACTAGTGGCTCCCCTTCCAGCTCGGCTGAAGGGCAGGGAGTTAAAGCAGACGCCTCGCTCCCCATCCGCCCGCGGTCTGCAGCTGGCCTCGCTCACCACACACGTGCCTGTTGACTACAGCCACACGTTGTTAGGAGAAAGAGTACATCTGGTGTCCGTGTGGAGGTGTCTGGAGAAGGGAAGTGTCCTTTCTAGCGGACAGAAACCCAAAGTGACCGAGCACACCCGACCCAGCCAGCAGCGCTCGTCACCGGGATGCGGTGCGTGGCGTTCCCAAGACCTGTCTGGGCATCCTCCTGGTGCACCAAGGAGCAGTTTCCAGCTCCTTTCCTCCCCTCTGTCCAGACAAAGCAGCATCACGCAGAGGATGAGTGTACAGACGGGAAAGCAGTCCTGCTACTCCACCCTCGCTGCTCAAATCATAGAATCATAGAATCATAGAATCATAGAATGGTTTGGGTTGGAAGGGACCTTCATGATCGTCTAGTTCCAACCCCCTGCCCTGGGCAGGGACACCTCCCACCAGACCGGGTTGCTCCAAGCCCCATCCAGCCTGGCCTTGAACCCCTCCAGTGATGGGGGACCCAAAGCTTCTCGGGGCAACCTGGGCCAGGCTCTCACCACCCTCACAGTAAAGAATTTCTTTCTGGTATCTAATCTATATCTCCCCTCTTCCAATTTAAAACCATTGCCCCTGTCCTTTCACTACACTTCCTGACAAAGAGTCCCCCTCTTTGGGTCAGGAGGATGCAGCCGGACCTCTCTGAGATGATTATACACCACGTCATCTATGAAAAGAGATGAATTAACGTCATATTGAAGCTCTTTGCTCCCGGAAGAAAACATCTAGGCACCCCCAAGGGTCCTTTTCCTCCCTTTTTTAAAGCCATTAAACCACCATCCTCCTCCCTATCTGGTGATTCCCTGAATGAAGGTGGTTTAAGGGAGGAAAATCCAGTCCTGAATATATAATTGGTGGCAAACGAGATCATTTCAAGCCTGCAACTCCTCTTTTGAGACGCGCATTTAGCTGTAGGTGGGAATAACTATCCACCCACCGCCAGGCTGTGTTTAGATATATTGTGAGAACTCCAGGGCACGTAGATAAAGCCATCTTTGAACTAATGAGTCAAAATGACTGTGTTTAACAGTGTTTTCTAGATCCTAGATGTGGTCCACTTAATAAACAAATGTGTCCGAAACAGCAAGGAAAGAAATATATTTGTCATCGTGTGAAGCAAGATTTTCCTGCCCCTGTGAGAAGGAGCTTTAGCAAAAATGCTTCTGATACCATCTGCCCCTGAAGAGTGGGAGAGGATGAGGAGTACAAAGGCCAAGCCTTGCTTGCGTTGAAATCTTGGTGGGTTTGGCTGCAGGAGCTCCCATCACATCCATCCTGGAAAGCGTCCCCCCCGAGAGCTGCCCGACGGCTTCCCCGTGCAAACAGGGCTGCATTGTTCCCTTCTGCTCCCTGCCTGCCCCCGCCTTGTTCCCTCTTAATTGAAACATTAATCAGAGGGTTGTTTGGTTGTTTTTTTTTTTTCGATGATGCTTTTGTTCTGTGCCTGCACATCACCAGGCGCGGGAAGGTCTGGGGCTCATGGCTTGTGTTCCTGGTGCCAGCACAGAAATCCATCTTTATTGACAAAAACGATCATCGTAGATAGCACACTTTCCATGAGCCAACAATGTGCCCTTGTTGCCAAAAGGGCCAATGGAATCCTGGGCTGCATAGGAAAGAGTGTGGCCAGCAGGTCGAGGGAGGTCATTCTCCCCCTCTGCTCTGCACTGGGGAGGCCACAACTGGAATCCTGCGTCCAGTTCTGCGCCCTCCAGTTCAAGAGGGACAGGGAACTACTGGAGAGTCCAATGTAGGGCAACAAAGATGATGGAGGGATTGGAGCATCTCCCTTATGAGGAAAGGCTGAGAGAGCTGGGACTCTTTAGCCTGGACAAGCGAAGGCTGAGGGGAGACCTTATTTATGTTTATAAGTATCTAAAGGGTGAGTTGAAGGATGTTGGAGTCGGACTCTTCTCAGTGGTTTCCAGCGATAGGACAAGGGGCAACAGGCTCCAGCTGGAACATAGAAAGTTCCATTCAGATATGAGAAAAAACTTCTTTACAGTGAGGGTGACGGAGCCCTGGAACAGGCTGCCCAGGGAGGTGGTGGAGTCCCCTTCTCTGGAGATCTTCAAGACCCGCCTGGATGCAGTCCTGAGTGATGTGCTCTAGGCGTTCCTGCTTTAGCAGGGGAGTTGGACCAGATGATCTCTAGAGGTCCCTTCCAACTCCTACAATTCCGTGATTCCGTGATCGATACAGCTGCCTCCCCAGGAGGACTTTCACCTGCCCCAGCCTGTACACGGCTTCAGCCCCATTGATGTGACTTTGGAGGGGATGTTTATATATCAACACAGATAGGCGCACAATCAAACCTTTCACAGACGTGCACTGGTCCAGTTTAATATTAAACCCCACCTTCGGGTGGTATCTCTCCGTTTCTCCAGCCCGAGAGGAACCCACCACATTCTTCTCATAGTTTCTTTGCAGGTAGCTGAAATAAAATCTCTCACGAGCGGCTCTGCCACAGACCCGAGCTGGAGCCCTGAACAAAGCCTCTCTTATCCAGCCAGGCAAAGGGGAACATCAGTTTTCTGATTATCTCCATCCCGGGTTTTTTTTTTCTTTTTTCGGACGGAGACACGGGTTTGAAGGTCTCTGTTCGATGACCCCGTAACGGGGGCTTTATCTGCAGTCTGGGATGAAAGACCCATCACAGCCTCTGGCCAAGTCTGTCTGGGATGGAGCACGTTTGCACAAGCAATGCTGAAATTAAACCCCCGGAGTTCAAAACCTCATTGTCTGGAAAATGCGATGCGAAAGCATTTCCCCCCCCTTCTAATAAAGAACCAGTGTATTTTCTTCCTGTTACAGTATAACGTGGGTCTACTGTGTAACAGCATCTGTGTAACAGCATCTACGTGATGCTGGTCCAGTGGTTTATATCAATTTAACCTGTAAATTGCTTTTTTTTGATGGGTGGAATACAGCTTGTGTGGGGCGCATCCGAGTTCAGTCGTCCTTGTCATAGAATCACAGAATGGTTTGAGTTGGATGGGACCTTAAAGATCATCCAGTCCCACAGGGACACCTCCCACCAGACCAGGTTGCTCCAAGCCCCCTCCAACCTGGCCTTGAACCCCTCCAGGGATGGGGCAGCCACAGCTTCTCGGGGCAACCTGGGCCAGGCTCTCACCACCCTCACAGTAAAGAATTTCTTCCTGAGATCTCATCCAAATCCACTGTCTTTCAGTTTGAAGCTATTAAACCTCATCCTATCATACGTGCCCTTGTAAAAAGTCCCTCTCCAGCCTTTTTGTAGGCCCCCTTCAGATACTAGAAGAGGCTCCAAGGTCTTCCCGGAGCCTTCTCTTCTCTGGCCTGGACAACCCCAACTCTCTCAGCTTGTCCTCTTAGGAGAGGTTCTCCAGCCCTTCCAGCATCTCCGTGGCCTCCTCTGGCCCCACTCCAAGAGGTCCACATCCTTCTTGTGCTGAGGTCTCCAAAGCTGGATGCAGTACTCCAGCATCATGTGTAACTATGTCCAAGTGTCAGTAACTATGCACAAGCACACTCCTCTACTAAAGTCAGATCAGCATTTTGGGGCATATTTGGCCCATCAGAGCCTTAATATAAGATGTTGGGAAGATGAGTCCTCCTTGCGGAACACCAGTAGTGCTAGCCAGCATTTGGGTGGCCTGGCCTCATGGGGAGGATTTTAAGCAGAGTGGAGCGGAGTGGAGATGGTCATCAGAGCTGATGTTGCCTGAAGGTTGGGTGCACTTGAAAGGTTCATCATCCCCCTCTCAAAAAAAAAAGGAACACTAGACAAGCAGGACCGCTCTTCTCTTTTGGTGCAAAGTGTTACAACCTATTGCAAAGAGTGTCCACCATAAAGCAAATTAATCGGTTTGCATAGGAAGGGTAAATGCAGGGATGGATGAAGGTGGTCACACCTCATCGTGGAGAACTAGTCTGACCATAATTGCGGTGTTTGGACCCCAGGTTTGTGTGTCAGAGCCAGGGAGGACTCAGAGCTTACGTGGTGGGACCCGGACAAGCGGTGACTTGGGAACAAGAGTGAGCAAGACCCTGTGTGCATCCATTGGGGAGGACATGAGCGTGGAGACATCATGAGCAACTTAAAATAACCAGAGGTGAGTCAAAGGGCAGAATTGCCTGTGTGCTGCTTGTCCTTCTCCGAAGCAGCTCAAGATCCCTGGCCCAAAATCCTCCACGAAGCCTTTTCCCAGGAGATTTCTGTCATCATGTTAAGAGCAGAGGCCACACAGCTCTTCCCAATGCCTCGCTGCTCTGGTTGCATCCCTAATTATTATATTATCCCTAATTGTTACCCACGTGGGTCTATCTTTGTGTTCAATCCCGGATTCCTTAGGCAGCTTCTGTGCTCTCCTAGATGAAATCAAAGCGGGGTGTGATACAGCAGGAGGAGGCAAAGGGCCTGAACATGGGAAGGATTTCACTTCTGCAACCCAAGCTGTGCTGGCAGAGCTCCTGCTACCTCCTCATGGTCATAGAATCATAGAATTGCCTAAGTTGGAAGGGACCCTTCAGATCATCTCGTCCAACCATCACCAGCAGCAAAATGGTCCCACTGAACTGGGAGCACTGGTTGGGCTGGGGTTGAGCCAGCACTTAGCTGGAAGGGCTCCTTGTCCCTGGGGTCCTGTGGTGCCAGGGCAGGGTGAAACCCAAGAGTGTTTCAGCAATTATCATACAAATCCCCAAGGATGCAAGAAGGGCAGGATGGGTAGGGCCAGCTGCCTGGCCAGGGAGAGCAGCAATGACTATTCCCAGCCCGTGGTCAGAGCAGGGCTGGGCAAAGAAATGTCAGAGCATCCCACATTCCTGGGGTGGGAGTATGGGCTGCGGGGAGGGAACGAGCTGGTGTCTTACGGGTGGATTTATGCCAGCCTTAAAGGTGGAGGGCATTTTGCCTTCATCCCCTGGACTGCAAAATCCACCAGTGCTGGTGACGCTGGGATGCTTTGTGCCAGACCCAGTGGGAGGGAGGCAGTGACATCCTTCTCTCCAACCATCTGGTGTTGGGCTCCATGGAGGAGGTGAGCAAACTCCGTCCTGGGAGATTAAAATAACTCAGGGATGCCCACACTCTATGCAGCAGGTTGTCCTCAAAGGACAAGCAGGAGGGCACTGTAGGCAAAACCTACGCGTCCTGCCATAGTTGGTGCAAATGAGTCTAAACCATCTCCCAAACAAGATCTGGACTCACTCTGAAGATGTTATGGCTAGGAAAGCCCACACAAAAATCCTCCCTTTGACCCAGGTTTGTAAAAGCCCCTAAAGTGCTCATTTTGGCCCATTTTATGCCTAACTACCTCATCTCAGCACCTCACTCTTAGGCAGAGGGTGGATCCCAGACCAGGTATGTAGCTGCCGTTCGAGCGGTTCTTGCAGCCCTGTGAGCACAGAGAACCTGTTGGTCTCGTCTCGCTTCCAGTTTCCTGCTCGACCTGCCAAGAGCCGGTGCTGGGAGGAGGCATCTCGGCCAGACAGCCTCCTCACCTGCCGGAAGCACCATGAGAAACGTATTCAGCTTCTCCTCCTTTCCTCCCAGGACCAGACATTGCCCTGCCTTCTGCTGGTTTCATCTTGAGTTTAGAATCATAGAATCATACAATGGTTCGGGTTGGAAGGGACCTTAAAGATCATCGAGTCGCACCCCCTGCCATGGGCAGGGACATCTCCCACCACACCAGGTTGCTCCAAGCCCCCTCCAATCTGGCCTTGAACCCCTCCAGGGATGGGGCAGCCACAGCTTCTCAGGGCAACCTGGGCCAGGCTCTCACCACCCTCACACCAAAGAAGTTCTTCCCCACATCTCATCTCCATCTCCCCTCTTTCAGTTTAAAACTGCTCCTCCTCATCCTATGACTCCCCTCCCTCATCCAGAGTCCCTCCCCATCTCTCCTGGAGCCCCTTGAGGGACTGGAAGGGGCTCCAAGGTCTCCCCGGAGCCTTCTCTTCTCCAGGCTCAACCCCCCCAACTCTCTCAGCCTGTCCTCCCAGCAGAGGGGCTCCAGCCCTCCCAGCATCTCCGTGGTGGCCTCCTCTGGCCCCGCTCCAACAGGTCCATGTCCTTCCTGTGTTGAGGACCCCAGAGCTGGACACAGTATTTTCCCATCCTCTTCCTGGTTTAGGAAGCTTTTTCCTGCTCTGTGGTGGCACCACTCTCTGCTGCTGTAAAAAGAACCTCCCATTGCCAATCCTCCAACCCAGAAGTGGTTCCATTTCGCTGGCAGACCCCGCCAAGCCCTATATGGGGTTAGAAGGTGCCCCAGCATGGTCCTCTACACCATGGTGGGAGGACTAGTGCAAATACCCTCATTTTCAGCAGCACAGCGGATGCGGAGCAAGGGCATCTTCACTTCTCGGGGCAGATTTTCCCCCCCTGGTTTGCAGGACAGGTCAGAGAGACCGGGAGATATTTGTTTTAAACATGAGGTAACGTCTGGGGTGGAAAGATTATAACAAAGATGCTTCCAGTATTTACACTAGGGAGACCAGTGGCCACCAGCAAGCTGTGCCGGGCAGCGGTGTCGTAATGAGGAAAGCAAATATTATGTTATTTAGGTGTAACGAGCTGCTGCTGCTGCTGCCTTTTTAATGCTGGGCCCATCCAGAGAGAAAAGCCTCCTTAAATAGCTGGAATTCCTCCGACCGGCCCAGGGATGAGAGGAATAATATTTGGGAGAGGAACACACACCCCAAATAACAGCGTCTGCCTGCTGGGTGGAAAGCAGAGAGCAGCCGGCATCTCCCGGCCCCAGATGGTTCCCATCAAGATGAATTTTTTTCTTGTTAATCCCCAAACAAGCCCGAGATATATTTTTATTTCAGAGCTAAGTGAAGAAAAAAACGCAACTCCTGCGTGACCCCCTGTTTTTCTGGCCTCCCTCCCTGCTCGGCCTCTGCTGTGAGCAAGGACAGAAAAATCATTTCGTGTTAGAGGCAGGTCCTAGCAGAGACCTGGGACCAAAAATTCCTGGGGTGGTTCTTCCAGCTCTTTTTTGACATGGAAATTTATCCCATTCAAGCTGGAAATGGAGGTCAAAATCTAAAGCCAGGACTGCCTCACTCTACTACTGAACTCAGCCAGAACAGGGAACCTGAAAGGAGCATTAAACTTTGAGAAGAGCAAAATAAGTCAACCTAAATCTCTACGGGGTTTGTGCCCATCATGCGTCCTTGTCCTGCCTGTCGCCTGCTTTTCAGGAGAAGGAGAGGGTGAAGAGAAAGGAGGTCACATACAAGAAAGCGAATAGGTTAATTTCCAGGTAGGACGAAGGGAGGAAGATCTTCTGGATGAAGATCTGACTCCGCCATGGTGTAGACAAGCTCCAACCATACCTGTGGAGGGGAAGGTTCCCCCTCATTGTCCCTCGTGAACCTGTCATCATCCTAGGGGCTCATTTTTTCTCCATTTTAGAGCTGAAAGAAAGGAGAGAAGAAATCAAGGCCTTGATAAAAGTAACCAGGACACCTCCAGGCTGGCTGTGAGGAGCATCCCTTGCAGTGCCTGGCAAGAGAGAGGGTGGTTTGGGGACGTATGTAAAGCATCCTCTGGTGCACTCTGTCCTCTTCATCTTGGGACTGATGATATTTGGGTGGCTGTGGGGATGTCAGCAAGGGTGTCCAGCGCAGAGGACCTGTCCAATTTGCAACTCTCACCTTTAAATCTAAATCCAGGGATGAAGTCCTGAGCTAATCCACGCCTGAAGCCACCACATGTGCTTAGGAGCATCTTTAGCTAAAAGAAAAAACAATTATACAAACTGCATCAGCGAAGGGACAGGGAATTGGTTATAATCAAAAAACATCCCAAAAGCCCTGCTTTGTGGACTCACCAGTCATTCTTCCCACGGCCTCCCATCCAACAGCACGTTGGATGGAGTGGTTCCCCAGACTTGGTGTGATGGAGCTCCCAAGAGGGACCTCCTGGCATGTCCCAGGAGAGATCTGTGAGGGCAGTCATGGGTTAGGGATGTGGCACATCTCCCATCTGAAAGGACTGAGGTGGAGACAGGGCTAGGGAATAACCTTTCCTTGTGGGATGACATTTCTAGTCCATGGTGGCCCTGCTAGCAGCAACCCTACTATGTGGACACCTGTCCTTGACAGCTTAGTGGGTTTCATAGAGTCACAGAATGGTTTGGGTTGGAATGGACCTTAAAGATCATCTAGTTCTAACACCTCCCACCAGATCAGGTTGCTCCAAGCCCCCTCCAACCTGGTCTTGAACCCCTCCAGGGATGGGGCAGCCACAGCTTCTCCATGCAACCTGGGCCAGGCTCTCACCACCCTCACACCAAACAAGTTCTTCCCCACATCTCATCTCCATCTCCCCTCTTTCGGTGTCAAACCCTTCCCCCTCCTCCTAGGGCTCCCCTCCCTCATCAAGAGTCCCTCCCCAGCTTTCCTGGAGCCCCCCCTTGAGGGACTGGAAGGGGCTCCAAGGTCTCCCTGGTGCCTTCTCTTCTCCAGGCTGAACCCCCCCAACTTTCTCAGCCTGTCCTCCCAGCAGAGGGGCTCCAGCCCTCCCAGCATCTCCGGGGCCTCCTGCGGCCCCGCTCCAACAGCTCCGTGTCCTTCTTGTGCTGAGAACTCCAAAGCTGGACGCAGAATTCATGAATAAGAATTTGTGTTCTTCCTGGGACATTGACACTCCCCGATGAGGCTGGGCATCCCTCCCTCCTCTCTGGCACCTCCCTGCAGTGACTCTTCATGTGCAAACACTGACTCATCACAATCTCCCAGCAGCGTCGTCGGACTTCCCACGCGCTCCAAGACAGGGTGGTGGGAGGAGGAACCGCTCCATTCGCCCTCCCTTCTGCCTTGAGGACACGTCAGAGGCTATTGCAGACACATCGGTGGGGTGGGGAAGCCGGGGCAAGCTGGGGCAGTGCAAGGACTCTTCTTCTGGACAGGGATGTACAGAGATAAGGTGATCTGGTCTAGGAGTTGCTGCCCAGCGTGGGAACTGGTTGCCAACCAGTAGCCAACACGCAGCGGGACCTGCTCTCCAGGACATGCTCTTCTGGCTGAAGGGGAAGGCCAGGAGTAGGTGTAGGGAGAGGATGTGAGGAAGAGGATGGGTGAAGCGAGGGTTGGTGTCTTGCTTTGGGGTCTGTGACAGGTGGTGGCACAGACCTTGTGAAGTTAAGGAGCTCAGCTGCACGTATCACAGATGTCAGCACAGACATCAGGAGATGATTATTCCCTGCAAGGATAAAAATAAGTGGTTTCTGCAGCAAACAGCACCACTGAAAAGGCTGCCAAGCTCTTGAGTCTGTGACCACCCACTGCAAATCCTACTGGAAAGTTACGGAGAAAACCTGCGTTTGCTCGCCAGGGATGAGCTGGACTGCTCTTCTGGAAATCTGCAATGTAAATGGTCATCCAGATACATAAATGGTCCTTCTAAAAATGATATTCCCTCTTGCCATTGCAAGTTGTGGGGGACAACACTCTCTAACCGGTTTCATATGTTCATATGAACAAGATGTTCTCTTCCAGACCAAACAAGCTTTGGAAAGCATCCCAGGTAGTTCACCTGAAAGATCCCATGATGAGGAAGTCTTGGTGCAGTCGAGATCCAGGTGCCTGTCACATTTCCCACATGGACAGACACATACCATTAGCAAAAGACAGGGATGAAGCACGGCTGGGCACTGCCTATCAAGTGAGGCACTTCACCCCACAACTGGTTGCATCCTTAAGGACTTCTTCTTGCTTGGTGTGACCATCTCTGCCACATCTCACAGAGTTGCACCCGATCTCAAGTTTCCCCATGGCCAGGGCTGTATCTTGTTCGTTTACGGCACAACTTTTGGATTTCTGCTTAATTAGTCCTGGGCGATGGTCTGGCAGTTGGTTGTGTGTGGCCTGGGACCACGGAGCTGGGGAGCTGCAGCAATGGGTCCATCACATTTCTGCTCTATGACCTGCTCTTACCACCTGCTCTCTCCTTTCCCATTTCATTAAAAGAGCCCAGAAGAAACCTGGGAGAGGAGGACACATAGAATCATAGAACCATGGAATGGTTTGGGTTGGAAGGGACCTTTAAAGGCCATCTAGTCCAACCCCCCCTGCAATGAGCAGGGATGTCTTCAAATAGATCAGGTTGCTCAAAGCCCTGTCCAACCTGATCTTGAACGTTTCCAGGGACGGGGCACCTCCCACCTCTCTGGGCAACCTGGGCCAGGGTCTCACCACCCTCAGCATAACGTATTTCTTTCGTAGATCTAGTCTGAATCCCCCCTCTTTTAGTTTGAAGCCATTACCCCTTGTAGGGGGTCTGTCCCCGTCTTTCCTGTAGGTCCCCTTTAGGGACTGGAAGGGGCTCCAAGGTCTCCCCGGAGCCTTCTCTTCTCCAGGCTGAACCCCCCCAACTCTCTCAGCCCGTCCTCCCAGCAGAGGGGCTCCTTGGATCATTTTTGTGGCAGCAGCAGACAGCAAGGTCCTTTCCCTGCCGCTCCAAGGGGGCAGGCCTGGAGCTGAGACAGGTCTCCAGCTGGTACCACCACGTTACCTGCTCAGCACCACACCTGGGCTGCCAACACCAGTGGGATTTCTTCAGCAGGGTGATTTCTAAGCACTTCGCGACCTTTCTGCCTTTGGCTTTCATGCCTGGTTAAATTACTCCGTTAATTATGCTCTTCTGAATTAATGACACAATTAGGAACTCCAAAGTGTCTTATCTGGAGGTGAGACCTCCAGATTTACCCATCTTTTCAACAGCATCTCTGGAGCATTCTTCTTCCACCGCGGGTTTAGAGGAGCGTTGTGTTTTAGATATCCCTGGACTATTTTTAGAGTGAGGGATGCTCTGGGCACATGGTACCACTGAGTCAAACCCAGGCCAGGCTGTAGCCATAGAGGCTTTCTTCTATGTAGATTCTCTAGTGCCTCATAAGGGTTGTGCTCGTATTCCAGCCTTTCCCCCATGGGTCATTTATAACTTCTCTCTGCCAGCCCAGTTTCACAAAGCTTGGAGGCTGCTACTGCCCATCGAGCGTGCCCGAAATTGGCTCCAAAAGTGGGGTTTTGGGGACAAAGAAGCTGAAAGCGAGCCCACCTAAGCCTTGTTTTCCCTTTGCAGCGCCCGTGCCCATTGCTGGCCACTAAAGATTACAGGCTGGTCCAGAGCAGAAGGATTGTAGGAGTCAATCCCATGTAAGCCTTTCTATTTAAAGGCATAAACTACCCAGGAAAAGCAGCCTAAGATTAGAAACTCGCAGGATTTCCTCAAATTCCAGCCATCAGCCAGAGATTCAGCCCAGGGTGCGGGGCTGGGGGGGGGGGTTTATTCTTCTCCCGGTGCATGAATCCTGCGCCCCAGCAAAGTTAAACGCGGATTATTCTCTGCAGCCCCATCACAGAACCAAAGCCCACGCTCGAAGCTGGTTTGATGGTGCTCCCTCTCCGCCTAAAACATCTCTGCCTGATTGATAAATAAGTTTATAGGCCGGAGCGTTTCGGCTTCGGTGGAGAGGCACGAGCAGGGGATGTTTCCTACAAAGTCCGTGCAACGGTTTCATGCTCAGAAGGAGACCCTCGTGCAGGAGGATCCTTCAGAAAACGTGATGCTAAACAGAGCGGGAAGCAGCAAATAAATGCAGTGGTAGGTTTTCTTCCCACAGTCGGCGATAACAGCACGAAGGGCGGGGAGGTGGATGGTGAGTTTCGCTTGATCTCGAGGCAAAATGCCACCAGAGTGAAGTATGAAACGGAGGGAGAGCTGAAAGGGAAAAAAAAACCCAGAGGGTTGGAAAGGTGATAACTGCAGGGGGGAAGGAGGAGACCTTATTGCTCTCTACAACTCCCTGAAAGGAGGGTGTAGAGAGGTGGGGGTCGGTCTCTTCTCTCAAGTCACAGGCGACAGGACGAGAGGAAATGGCCTCAAGTTACGCCAGGGGAGGTTCAGGCTGGATATTAGGAAAAATTTTTTCAC
>QJSC01019265.1:1919424-1931278 GCA_003697955.1 Calidris pygmaea
AAAAAAAAAAAAAGAAAAAAAAAAAAAAAAAAAGGAAAGAAAGGGATGTGGGTAAAAAAGAAAAAGTCACCTTATGCTTTGTGCATTACTAGCTAGGGACTGGTCGAGGGAGGGGATTCTGCCCCTCTGCTCCGCTCTGGGGAGTCACCCCCCCACCCAGTGCTGCCTCCAGCTCTGGGGCCTCAGCACAGGAGAGACATGGAGCTGTTGGAGCGGGGCCAGAGGAGACCACCACGGGGATACTGGGAGGGCTGGAGCCCCTCTGCTGGGAGGACAGGCTGAGAGAGTGGGGGGGTTCAGCCTGGAGAAGAGAAGCCTCCGGGGAGACCTTGGAGCCCCTTCCAGTCCCTCAAGGTGGGGCTCCAGGAAAGCTGAGGATGGACTCTTGATGAGGGAGAGGAAGAGGAGCCCTAGGAGGAGGGGGAAGGGTTTGACACCAAAAGAGGGGAGATGGAGATGAGATGTGGGGAAGAACTTGTTTGGTGTGAGGGTGGTGAGAGCCTGGCCCAGGTTGCCCCGAGAAGCTGTGGCTGCCCCATCCCTGGAGGGGTTCAAGGGCAGGTTGGAGGGGATTTGGAGCAACCTGGTCTGGTGGGAGGTGTCCCTGCCCAGGGCAGGGGAGGTTGGACAGACCCAAACCATTCTGTGATTCTATGATTTGGGTTTTGATTCCCAGCTCTGCTGCTCTTTCCTGACCAGGGTGAAACTCCAGCCTAAAAATTCTCCTCTTACCTTAAAGTAGAAAAAAACATAAAGCCTGTTCCTAATGGAACAGAACTCGGTAAGCACCGTAGAGGCTCACAGATGTGCATGCAAGGGCGAATACAAACAATCAGCATTTTCTGAAGAAAATCACTTTGGAGGAAAAAAAAAATACTAAAAAACAACATTTCTAGCCTCAACTTTGTGTGGCTAGAAATATCTAGGGGCTGGGAGCACATACACAGCAGCTTCCGCAGCGTGTCCCACAGACAGCTCGCTCCCACGAAACAGCCCTACCCCTAAACCAGGGACCGGAGGGGCTGAGGTTCCTCCTGGGTGGCTGCAGCAGGAATACTCCTGCTTGGAGAAGCAATCTCACCCCTCATCCTTTCCCTCTTTCCTTCTCCAGGTCTCACAGCGTAAATGCCACCGGGCACTTTGGGGTGATGCCAGGGCAAAGGCGGATGCGCAGGAGGGGTCGTGGGCTCCCGGTGAATGCTCAGCCCAGACGCACATCCCTACAAAATTAAAGCGAGCCCCCCCCAAAATGTAATTCCAAAGGAACTGGGCAAGCCCTTTCCCCCACCCAGCACCGCAGCAGGATGGGAAGGAGTTGCTTTTTCCAGGCATAGCCGTGCACGCGGAGCGTGACTCATCCCCGGCAGGAATTTCCATCTCGCCCTGTCCCCTCCATGGGAGCCCTCCAGCCCCTCTCTCCGCCTGGAGATTTTCAGCCGCCCCCCCCTGGGAAGCACCGAGGAGGAGTCACGGGGGTGAAGGAGCCAAGAGCAGCCAAGAAGCAGAGACCTTCTCTGGCCCCAGCTGTCAGCAGTCGTGCAGAGATGCCTCCAGGAGGCCACCAAGGTCCACCCTGCTCTCTCCCAGCTGCCAAATGCATGTTCTGGAAAGGAGGAGAGGTCAAACACTGAAACACTGGGGAGAGCTGCCCCATCATGAGGGGTGGAGGACTGGTCATCCAGAGAAAGACATCATAAGTGAAAATTGTCCTGGTGACGGTCCCTAGGTGCAGCCAGGGCTGGGCAAGGCATGGTGAGGGACCTCAACCCTCCCAGGAAGCCTTGGGTCTATTTGCAAGCTCAGATTAGCTGTGTACGCACCAGACAGGTCCAGCCATGTGCTAAGAAGGAGACATCCAGGGATGACCGCACTACCAGGTGGCCCATGACTCACGGGATAACCATGTTGCTCACCCTCTGCCTCCGTCTCTCCTTCAGGACAAGCAGAAAACCCACAAGAGCAGGACTTGCCTCTTGCTGTGCCCAGAGAACACGCCCTGGTCCTGCAGCCCACGTCAGTAGGAGATGCCAATACTGATGCTGCAGCAGCTGCTGATGGGATAGAAGACCTTCGGTTCACCACACAACGGCAATAAATCCAACCCTGCCTGATTTACAGCACTGAAGTAGGTCTAGGGTAGCCTTGGGGGCAATCCTTGATTTCTCAAGGGGAGCGTAAGGTGAAGAGCCCGAAGGGAGATCTCGGAAAGCTGAAGGTGGAAGGAAAGAGTCCAGATGTGGACCTCATTTGCAGCAAAATCCCAGAGAGGTCGCCAACGTACAGGGACACAGCAGCTACCTGCAGCAGGATGGTCCTGTCTGAGCTGGGCCAGATGTTTGCAGCCCCAGTCACAGCTCGTGCTGGCTGGGACTCGTTTGACTTATTAACGGCATTTGGGCAATGCCCTTAATAATATGCTTTAACTTTTGGTTAGCCCTGAAGTGGTCAGGCAGTTGGACCAGGTGATCGTTGTAGGTCCCTCCCAACTGAACTATTCTAAGGCTTGAGGGTTACGCTCACAAGGAGACACTGTCCTTGTGAGTCTGCCATGGTTGCAGCAGACCTGAGCTACGTTGAGACCATAGTTCTATGTTGAAACCAACCAAAACTGAGGGCCTTCCACGTTTTTTTCGTCAGACATTTTCACTGAGCTTCGTTAAGGGCTCACCAGGAATTTGGAAACCTGGGTGCAGTCCTCAGTTGCACCGGGACACGTAACCTCACCCAGAGACTGCTGAGCTCCTCCTTGGGTGAGTCTGGTTTTCTCAGTTCCCCACTTTGGGAAGCAGAGAAGGTCTTCGCTGCCATGAATGGAAACTTCTGATGCTCAGGGTTCTCCTCCTGCCTCGCCATCACCCAGGCTAGTCCATATTGTCCCAAGGTTGCCTCAAAGTCACTTTTTTTTCCTCTCCCATGTTTTTACTGCCCCTTCCCTCTCCGGAATCCCTACATATTTATAGACAGTGATGTCTCATCCATTGTTTTCTTAGACTAAACAAATAATTTTCACTTGGAATCACAGACTCCTCACAAAGCCACCGGGACATCCCTTGCCCCAGGCAGGCCCAGCTATGGTATGTGTTTATCTACTATGTGCTTTAAGACCTCCTGTGATGGGAACTGCAAATCCTCTCCAGCCTCCTCTCTCTTTGTCCTTATAATTTTTCCCTAATGTCTGGCCTTAATTGGTAGGATTTAAGCCTGTAACATCTCCTCCCATCCATCCTGGGCATGGGAAAATTTATTCCTTTCCGCTTTGTACCAGCTTTTTCTATGTATTTGAAGGCGATTTTATGTCTCCACTTGGTTTCTTCTGGCTAAAAATCCCATTTCGATACATTTTTCCCCAGAAATTGCATTTTCCTGATTGCCAGTCTCTCCCATCATTGTTTTCCAAGACTCTTGTTGGTCCCTCCTGTTTTGATATCTGCACCAGGCTGCATACAGCTCACCAGCCAAAGGTTCTCCAAGACAGACAACAGAAGGCAGACTGTTTGCAGGACTCGCATCCCAGGATGATGCCGGCCTTTTTTTTTTTTTTCACATCAACACCATCTTCTCTGACTGGTATCCAGTGACTGATACATCAGTGTCCCCTCTCCAAACCTGCCATGTCTTGAAGAACCCATCACTGCTCAATGACACTTGCTCCAGGTTGACTTGATTTTTCTTGATCCAAACTACAGGAATTTTCAAGTGACCCTTAGTAAGGCCTGGTACAATGGCCTTAGTATTTCCCCACACCCTTAGAAATACTCTTTATGAGAGTTATAAAGTTTAAGGCTGCAGATTACAGTTGGTCAACCCAGCGGAGGTTCAACCCAAAGCAAAAACATCCACTTGGGGCCATCAAAAGAGGACCGAACCAGTTCTGACTCAAGCAGATATGAACTGAACCCAAGAACACATCTGCTAAATGCCCAGTTGGGCTTTCTTTTTAGTGTAAGCTGTGCATTTTATTGAAAGAGCTTTAGATTCAGCAGGCTATATGTGAAGCCAGCATCTGATCCAATTAGGAATGGAAGTTCAGATCTCGGTTCCGAATTCAAATCTCTGCCTTACTCAAAAGCATCTCCAGGTTGATCCACCATGGAGGCAAAAATCTAATCACTGGAGCTTGGTGTCGGTCCTGTGGGGCTTGAACCTGTCTCTGGTTTAAAAAGACAGACAGCTAAGAGAATATACCATGAGGAATAGCAGCCTGGCTTAAGAAACAGGGTGTCTTGCACCAAGGGATGCAATGGGAAAAGGCAGAAAGCAGTGGTTTTATGACTGTGAGCTGAGTTTGACTTCAGTGCAGCAAAAATTCCAGAGGCCTGCACTGCTCGGACCTGTTAGACTGCCATAAAAGAGGAGTTTTCTTGACATCGTTTTAGTAATACTCCTTTAGAAGAGCTCTGCAGGTGGAGGAGACATCCACAATATCATGGAGAGCTTGATCCTCCTCTGTCCCCCTTTCCAACCTAACAGAAAAATGGTAATTGAATCCAGAAGACAAGCATGTGCAGGACACCTGGGCTCTGGAGATGACATCCAAGGTCCAAATGGCTGAAGGCTGGTCTTCAGTGCACCCTGGTAAGTGACCCACAATCTCCATGGGCCTGTGTAAGTATTCCCAATTAAAAGTCTGCTGCTAAGAGGTCTTGAAAGCCCAGGAGTGGATGCTGCAGCCTGGAATTACCTCTGATATAATTTGGGTTCGGCTATGCCAAGAATGGCACATGGAGATGAGTCTTCCTGGGCAGTGCTGGTGGCAGAGGGCTCTGTAGGGACAGCGTGGGACTGGCAGCTCAGAGGAGAGGATGGCTGAGCCTTTAGAGCTCTAGATTGGACATTGGATGCTTGAATTCACATTCCTGCTCCGTGAGACTCCCTGGATGTGCAAACCAGTCTCTGACAGCCATTGGGAGCAGCAGGAGTTTGGTTCCTCCAAGGATTTGGGCTCGTCTCTCTGTGCCACCAGCAAAGTCACTGTGCAGGAGGAGGTATCCCAAAGGGTGTGTGTTGCAGCTCTAACGCTTCTCTGATCTGCTGAAAACATAATTCCAGATGCCTCTGAGGATCTCATGTGCCTTTGCTCATGCAGCATCACGCACTTAAACATGCTGTGATCAGCCAGAGTCCCCCAACCGTCTCCTCCTCCTGATGTCCTCCAGAAGAGCTTGGAGCTGACAGGGCTGGTGTCCATCCCGCAGTGTGGGACGCGCACGTCAGCAAGTGCATTCGTCCAGCCCTTGATGGGATCTAACCCTGATGGACAAGGGCATGGCCTCCTCTGCTCTCCCAGTGCCTCCCAGTCTTCTGCCATCCCTTCCCACCATCACAGCTGGTGCTGGGGCTGGTGCTGTGCCCCAGAGATGGTTGCAACCTACACAAACCCTGTTAAGGACAGAACAACAAGTCCTTTGGTCTCCTTGAGAGAGAAAAGCTGTTTAAACATTAGGAAGTGTTACACAGCATGGGGTAGGGCCTCCAGCCATCAGGGTATTGATCCTCAGGTCTGCTTTGGGAAGTTTCCTCTCCACTGTGCTCATGATGGCTGCTCAAGAATTTCCTATGGGAATAAAGAGAGGTCATAGAATCATAGAATCAAAGAACCGTCTAGGTTGGAAGGGACCTTAAAGATCATCTAGTCCAAGCATCAACCTAACTCTCACAAAAAAATAAATAAGAAAGAAGCAATAAAAATCATTAAACTATATTCCTGAGGACCATGTCAACCCATCTTTTGAACACCTCCAGGGATGGGGACTCCACCACTGCCCTGGGCAGCCTCTGCCAATGCTGGATAATCCTTCGGTGAAGAAATGTTTTCTAATATCCAATCTAAGCCTTCCGTTGGCACAACTTGAGGCCATTTCCCCTTGTCCTATCTCCTATGACTTGGGAGATAAGATCGAGCCCCGCTTCTCTACACCCCCCCTTCAGGTAGTTATAGAGCGCGATAAGGTCTCCCCTCAGCCTCCTCTTCTTCAGACTAAACAACCCCAGCTCCCTCAGCCTCTCCTCATAAGACTTACTCTCCAGACCCCTCACCAGCTTCGTTGCCCTTCTCTGGACCCGCTCCAACACCTCAATGTCTTTTTTGTAAGGTGATTGGAGTCTGAACCCATCTGACTCTACCCAGGAGAAAAGGCTACAGGTATAATCATAGAATGGTTCAGGCTGGAAGGGACCTTAAGGATCATAGAGTTCCAACCCCCCTGCCCTGGACAGGGACACCTCCCACCAGACCAGGTTGCTCCAAGCCCCCTCCAACCTGGCCTTGAACCCCTCCGGGGATGGGGCAGCCACAGCTTCTCGGGGCAACCTGGGCCAGTGTCTCACCACCCTCACACCAAAGAAGTTCTTCCTTGATATCTCATCTAAATCTCCCCTCTTTCAGTTTAAAACCGTTACCCCTCGTCCTATGGCTCCCCTCCCTGATAAAGAGTATTGCAGATAGTGATATAGATACGTCCCTGTCATAGAGAGACATGTCCCCTTCTCCTGGGACGCCGGCTGGTGGGCTTTTCATTCACCAGATACGCAAAACATAACCGACTCCCTGTTTTTCTTCCCCCCCCGACCCAGCCCCCAACCTTGTGCAGACACAGATTGAATGTCAGTGGAAAATAATTCCTTTAATGAGTGTGCGGGGATGGATCAGCTGACTGGGGCTGCTTCAGTAGATCTCATGGTCACACAGCCCTAAATGCGCAGCGGTGTCCGTCTAAGCCTTTCCGTTTATAGGACGGAGCCGGGGAGCCAAGGGGATGGAAATAAAGTGTTTGCAAGCAAAAGGCCACAGGGTTTAGAGGTGGAGCAAAGACTCCCCGGGGGAAACGGGCTGCGGTTGCAGAGAGGTTTGCAGGGTGGGAAGCCAGCACGTAGCCAGGCATGAAATGGAGCTGGTTGAACATCCCTACGTGCATCTGATTCGTCTTCCACGCAGAGGTCAGGGGAAAGGCTGGGCTGTGGAATGAGCTCTGGGGCACCGGGAGCGAAGCCCTGGGGTTCCTTCAGAAAGGCAAACCCCCTCCCTCCTTCAGCGGGGCTGGGACCTCCCTTCCCCAGGCTCGGTTGGGGAACGCAACGTCATCGGAGAGTGGTCACAGGAGGTGACCACTGGGAAGTGTGAAACCACCTCCCTGCCTCCTCGATGCAGCCCGGTTCATCTCTCCCACCCCACGTCTCGCCGCCCCGTTGCACAGGAGCAGAAATCCGGCTCCGGAATAAATCACAGCCCTCCCCGAGGAAGGGTGAAGCGTTGGCTTTCCCCGGGCGAGCTGCCACGCCGTGAGAGAGCAGATCCTGCCTGGAAGGCGAGACCCAGAGCTGTCGCTCCTTGGGAAGCCAGCCCGTTGATGAACTATGGCAGTGACTTCACATATGCCTTTAATTCCCCCTTCATTCAGCAGATCCCTGCGGGAAGCATCACGTCCTTATGAAAGACGAGCGTGAGGCACCCGGAGATGTGTGCAAGAGGCACTCAGATGGCTGGTAAATCACCACAGACAGGCTGTAATAATCATGGCAGGCTCTAATTGCTCTGTCCTGGAGATATATATATATATATATAGGGTAAAATTTATTGCTTCAGCTGGTTATTCCAATACAAGGGGCTGTTAGAGCAGGGCTGAGTTACTCCGCAGGGATTTTCCTAACTGCTAGCAATTGCAAAGTCAGGAGAGGAGGGGATCTGAGCAGCCACTGCTCCTGATGTTTCGGTTAAAACGTCCATTCCCTGAGCATGAAATGTTCCATATCAAGGTCTGTAGGGGTTTTTCAGGTCGATGGGTAGGTTTTGCTGGCATTTGCACCGACACCCCTGAGGCTGTCAGCTCCGATCATGTACTGCACGGCTCAGGGCTCGCTGGCGGTGGAGAAAATGCTTTGGTCTCCATCCAGTTCAGATCGAACTAATTAAAGAAAATAAAACACTTCCCTACAAGCCAACCCCCTCCCTTTCTGGTTGGCGTTTGATGTGAGGCTGCAGTTTTGGATCAGATCTGGGTGGGAAACCATAGGTTTATCACCACAAGCCCCCTCTGATGGCTCCAGCCCTTATTTTCCTAATTTTTCCTGGTTTCAAGTGCCTTGTAGGAAGCCTGCCCTTCCCATCCCCTGCTAAAGGGATTGGTTGCTGCTTGGGTTGGGCTGTGCACCCAGGTATGTCACTCAAGGACACATGGACGTGACCCAGAAGCAGGAGATCTGGCCCCTAGTGGCAGACTGACTACAGCAAGGGAGGGCAGCACGTCCCTCTTCTCAAGACATCCACCAATTCTGAAGCACATTGGGATACCCAGAAGATGCCTGGACCTTGATTTTTCCACCCAAAAGGACTGACAATCCAGAATAAGGAAGAAACAGTGCACAACAAATACTACCAACATCATCATCCTGACACCCGGGCTTGAATTGCACATCCCCTGAGGCACCCATGACATGGGACATGGTAGGATGGGGCCTTTTCTTCTCGTTGCGTGACTCAGCCATAGAATCATAGAATCACAGAATGATCTGGGTTAGAAGGGACCTTAAAGATCATCTAGTTCCAACCCTCTGTGATGGGCAGGGACACCTCCCACCAGACCAGGTTGCCCTGAGCTCTGTGTTGACTCCAACATTGGCTGTTGAAGGGTTTCTGTGACTGCAGGATTGGCCCTGCAGCTCCCCGAGAGGCTGACCCCACACTAAGGGGGGGGTTCTTCCTCCAGCAAAGCTCATAGAATAGGGCTGCAAGATGGGAAGAGAGAGAGCATTGGACACGGATGGATTTAAAGACAGAAGAGACAGAGGAGATGGGGTGGATGAGATTCAGGAGCTGACAGAGAGATGGGAGCACAGAGATCTAATTAACTGCTCCAGGATTAATTTATACCCCGTTCCCATTCTGGTGGCGAGATACAAGCCCTGGGCAGGGCTTTCCCCCTGCAGAGACTCCCNATCATAGAATTGCCCAGGCCGGAAGGGACCTCCAAAGGTCATCTAGTCCGACCTCCCCGCAGTCAGCAGGGACACCCCCAACTAGACCAGGTTGCCCAGGGCCTCATCGAGCCTCACCTTGAATATCTCCAGGGATGGGGCCTCAACCACCTCCCTGGGCAACCTGTTCCAGTGCTCCACCACCCTCACAGTAAAGAACTTTCTCCTCATCTCCAGTCTAAATCTGTTCCCCTCCAGTTTAAAGCCATCGCCCCTCGTCCTGTCACTGCAGGCCTTTCTAAACAGGCTCTCCCCAGCCTTCCTGTAGGCTCCCTTCAGGTACTGGAAGGCTGCTATTAGGTGTCCCCAGAGCCTCCTCTTCTTCAGGCTGAACAACCCCAGCTCCCTCAGCCTGTCCTCGTAGCAGAGGGGCTCCAACCCCCTGATCATCCTTGTGGCCCTCCTCTGGACCCTCTCCATCAGGTCCATGTCTTTCCTATCTGGAGGGCTCCAGACCTGCACACAATACTCCAGGTGAGGTCTCACCAGAGCAGAGTAAAGTGGAAGAATTCCATGGCAGGGGGTTGGAACTGGATGAGTTTTAAGGTCCCTTCCAACTCTAACCATTCTATGATTCTCTATCCCATGTTATGGTCTCACTGCTCCCCCCACTGCCCAGCTCCTGCACCATCACTCTGGGTGCACGGTGCCACTGTCTCCAGCCTTCCCCTTCCACAGCCCACACCTCTGGCAGGTTGGGACCTTGGGATCAAGGAGGACAAGTCGGGCAGTTGGTCTCCACCGCACAACCCTTAGATGCCCCACAGCTGCTGGTGGCACAGGGCTCCCGTGGCTGCATTGCCTGCAGACCACAACGTGCCACAGGTCAGAGGTAAAGACCTCAGAGCCTCTGTTTGATGGGAAGAGATGTCTCTCCTTCCACTTGATGTGGGAATGATGCTCTTCCAGACCAGTCCTCCCCAGTGCAAGGAGGAGAGGAGATCCAAGATCTGGTCAGAGGCAGGCAGCAGATGGGATTTGACCTTCCTGGTGCAGGAACCACAGCTCTGGGGCTCATGAATGTTCATTATTTCCTTCTTGGCCCTGGCATCCTTCTGTACAGGGCCTGATACTGCTCCCACCCAGGGCTTTCTGCCTCAGCTCCTGGCCAAGTGATCCTGAGCAGCTCCTGCTCTCTGACCCCACCATCTCACCGTCCTCAGTGGGTGAGTCACCATGGACCCAGCACAAAGCCTCTGTCGTTTTGATAATGGTCAAGGACGGAGAAAATAAGTTACATTTCCCTTCAAGGCCAGGTTGAGGAACCCGGTCTAGTGGGAGGTGTCCCTGCCCATGGATCTTTAAGGTCCCTTCCAACCCAAACCATTCTTTGAATTTATGGTTTTATATGGGAGCTGCTTCAAGTCTCTCCTGCCCTTTGCTCTACCTGCAAGGTTCTCCTGCAGATCCCGGCTGCTCCCTGCTTCTCTTTCCCTCCCTACATGGGAAAGACACAAATGGTTCAGCAAGTCCTCAGGGCAACAGGGATTTGGGCAATCTGTGGAACGCTCTTCAAGAGAAGAGGATCCTGCAGGTCCTTCAGAGAGAAGGAGGAGGACTCCCTCTTCCTGTCCTCTAGCAGAACAGCAACATTGGCCAAAGCTTTTAAAATGAGACCTGGAAATATATACAGAATCTCCTGGCGTGCTGTATGCTTGGGCTAGTGGGAGGTGTCCCTGCTCATGGCAGAGGGGGTTGGAACAAGATGATCTTTAAGGTCCCTTCCAATCCAAACCATTCTATTCTATAATTCTGTGCTGCTCGGGCACGCATTTGATGCTGCATAATTTGGAGTCCTCAGCATCTGAAAGTGCATGGGATGATCTATCATCGCCTTCTTTCCAGCGTTATGTCTAAGAAATCACATTTGAAATAACACTTTACAGAGTCCTAGTGTCTTTGTTACCAGGACGAACTGGGAGAGAAGACGAATGCAGAACCCCAAAGCATCACTCTTAGGAGAAAGTTCTTTACTTTAGGAGAAAGTTCTTTACTGTGAGGGTGGTGGAGCGCTGGAACAGGCTGCCGAGGGAGGTGGTTGAGGCCCCATCCCTGGAGATATTCAAGGTGAGGCTGGATGAAGCTCCAACCTGGTCTAGTTGGGGGTGTCCCTGCTAACTGCGGGGAGGTCGGACTAGATGACCTTTGAAGGTCCCTTCCAGCCTGGACAATTCTATGATTCTATGATTCTATGATCACTCACATCTGTGCCCCCCTCTGTTAGATGTTGGGCAGAAGGAACCTTAATTCATGGAAATCCACCCCATTACTCCAAAAAATAAACTGATATTATAGTCAGGAGTATTGCAGCCAGGAAGATCACCCCCTGCTTGGGGTGGGCTCTGACAGTGCCCCTGACATATGCCAGGGCACAATCTGCAGCAGAAGACAACACTTCTGGAAGAAAATATGCTTTTAGGTTCCCATCAACCTGGGGCTAATGTTTGTAGGGGGGGAGGACTGCAGCCCCCCAGCTGAACTGACCCCCAAAACCTGTAGCATCAGAGCAGCATCAGCCCCCCAGGGCTGTGGTTACCCCTGATAGTGTCACCCTGGCACAGCAGGTAGAGGGTGGGTGAGTGCCCACCTTGCTTTAGTGTCCCTCATACTGGGGATTCACGGGTCTGGTTGCCTCCTCCTGGGAAAGCCACCAGCGTGTCTTGTCCCCAAAGTGTCCCCTTACCCTCCCCGAACCCAGAAGCACATCAGGGAGTCGTGGAGGAGTGTCACGGATGCTACAAGCGAGCATGGCTGGGAGATCAACCCACAGAGAGCACAGCAAGGCCACCCTCTTAAACGGGAATGGTGTTTCCGTGCAGGCGAAGCCAGGTCCCTGAAAAATCAGTGCCTGTTCCTCCTCCTGCCAGGCTCCTCTCCAACATCT
>QJSC01019268.1:3338-56347 GCA_003697955.1 Calidris pygmaea
TCCCCAGCTGACTTCACAGCCCAGCTCTCGGTGACATCAGAACCCATCTCTCAGGGACGTCACAGCGGGCCATGGTGCTCGCCCCAACAGCCACAGCCCCAGCGGCCACAGTGAAGGGGTCTGTGGTTACTGCAGCGCCACTGCCCACTCCATCCATCCATCCATCCATCCATCCATCCACCCATCCCTCCATCCATCCCTCCATCCATCCATCCATCCATCCATCCATCCATCCCCCCATCTCCTGTCTTGCGCTCGGCATCGGTGTTTCACGACAGTCACTGAGGCCTTGCCCGTGTCTTCTCGGGGCCCCGACAGGTCACTCTGGCTGTCGGAGTCATCTCCAGGCACACGTGGCAAGAGGGTTCATTGGATAACCCCTCGTGCCTCCCTGGGAGGCTGCAGGACAAAGTCGCCCAAGCTCTCCCCACACCCCAGCACTGCTGGCCAGCCCTCTGCGCTCCCCTCATTCCTCCCACGGCGGGAGAGTTGAAGACGGGGCATAGGCAGGACATGGTTTGCTCTCGTGGGTTTTCTCCTGTCTTTCTCCCCTAGCCAGAGGGCACAAGGGTGATCCCCTCTGCTCAGTGCCCGTCAGGCCCCATCCAGGCACTGCATCCCATTGGGGGTCCCTCTGTTGCTTGCCTGGTTTCCTTCTTTGTGGAAACTAAAGGAAGATCATGGAAGACATTGTCACATTGATTTACAATAAAAGTACAGAGAACTTGGAATACATATTATGCATCTTATTTTTTGCTGTTGTGGACATAAATGGGTATATTTGGAGATGGGAGGGAGAAGTGGTATTTTGCTACTTACTGGCTTAAAAACCACTTTTACCAGCTGAGTTTTTGACACCTGCCAGGAGGCAGGAATTGAGCTTTCAGTTTGCAAGAAAGAAAGAAAGAAACAAACAAACAAGTTAGTCCTCCTCGGAATCTGTCGCACTCTTTTAAGCTTTGCCTCTTCGAGGGAAGGAGGGGTTTCAAGGAAAAATCCTGGACNCAGCGAGGGGCACCTGGTCACAATCCCTCCCCAGCTGACTTCACAGCCCAGCTCTCGGTGACATCAGAACCCATCTCTCAGGGACGTCACAGCGGGCCATGGTGCTCGCCCCAACAGCCACAGCCCCAGCGGCCACAGTGAAGGGGTCTGTGGTTACTGCAGCGCCACTGCCCACTCCATCCATCCATCCATCCATCCACCCATCCCTCCATCCATCCATCCATCCATCCATCCCCCCATCTCCTGTCTTGCGCTCGGCATCGGTGTTTCACGACAGTCACTGAGGCTTTGGCCGTGTCTTCCCAGGGCCTGACAGGTCACTCTGGCTGTCGGAGTCATCTCCAGGCACACATGGCAAGAGGGTTCATTGGATAACCCCTCGTGCCTCCCTGGGAGGCTGCAGGACAAAGTCGCCCAAGCTCTCCCCACACCCCAGCACTGCTGGCCAGCCCTCTGCGCTCCCCTGATTTCTTCCATGGCAGGGTACAGGCTGGACATGGCTCCCTCTTGCCCGGTTTCTTTCCCATCCAAATCATTCTATGCTTTTTTTTTCCTATGATTAGTTTTTAATGCCTCATCTCTCATGTTTGATCTGAGTGTGATCATAAAGAACAATTTTCTTCTGTTGCCATAGCTTTAGTTTTATCTAAGTAGATAAGTATTACAAATCAGAAATTACAATATGTTAGCCCATTTTATGCCATATTTGTACTTTGGTGACTGGATTTTGAATGGTTAATCAAAGGCTACTATCCTACTAAAAAGGGGAGTTGCCTTGCTTTTGGCAACTCAGTTTTCCATCTTTTTGAAGGTTGAGGCTTTAAGCCTTCAAGTGAGAGGCTTGAAAGACAGCCTCAGTTACAGAATTAACTCCTGTAGGAACAGACAGTAATCAAAGTTCAGCAGTTCAAAATCAGCCTTGATTTTCCACAAAGCATCTCATATACTACTTGCTTTCTAGAAGCTGGAAAATAATATACATTACTTGGTGGTCCAGCACAGGCAAGGACAACATTTTTTGTATTTCCCATGCTATTTCAAGATCCATCTTAAGCAAATGAAAAATAAAGGAAAAAATTTCAAAATATTTCCCATCTTATGTTAGAAACTTTATTAAATTAACCTAAAGGTATGTGAAGTGAAATAAATGTAGTGAAGGGCAGAATGATGAATATCAGTCATCTTTGGAAAATAGATATATTTTCACAACAAACCACTTTTTTGTTACAGCTAAGAAAAAAAAAGCCAGGCATACTTGATAGGTCTTCTTTAAAAATATATTACAGTTCAATCATATCAAAGTGAAGTCTTGTGGGATAAAAAGCTGAAGATAAAGGAGTTAGGTTCAGTGCTCTAGTGCTAGTATGAGCATACCAAATGGCAAGATTTTTTGTACAGTAATTAATAACCATGCACTGATTTGTTTTCAGTCATTTACACTACTACCAATACAATCTTTAATATAAAGCATTTTTGTCAAAATTAGCTCTGTATTCTTTAGTCTGGACTTTAGAGCTTCAGTATAAGGATTATTATTTGGACACATATCTAAGAAAATGAAACTGTAGTCACAGTTTTGGGAAAATCCAATATATTTTAAATAATACATTCCCCACTTTTGAAACTTTCTGTTTTATCCTAACTTCAATATTAACTTCGCTTTGCAGATTGTCTCAGCGGAAAGAATGAGTACAATGAAATCTTCTTACCCCTGTAATCTGCATGCGCATCTCCAATTAAAATTAATGGGAGTTCTCTGGGTAGATCAAGATAAGGACTTTTTTTTTTGTGTAACATTGTGCTGTGATTAAAAATCTTTGATACAGTAAAAAGCCATGAAGTTCATTATGCTTCTACATGACCGGAATTAATATGCTTACAGTATTTAAAACCTAAAGTTTATAATCACTACTTACTTTAAAATCAGCTATTAACTTTGTGCAGCATTTTTCACTTTAATAAACTGAGAACATCTTGCTAGGGGATAGCTATCTCCATTTTCAATGCTGTGTTTCTCACTATTGTAATGTGAATGTATAGAGGCAAGGCATCCCTTTCCATTCACGTCTATGGTGAAGCCAACTCTCTGAGTAGATGGTGTTTACAAAAATTATTTTATCGTTACTCATTAAGTCCCCATCACAATATGTATGCATGTTCTGAAATTGAAGTTCTCTAAAGAGCACACTGGGATCTACAGAAAGGCTATGTGACACTCGTGAGGATCTAGTTGGGGATCTTTTAAAATGACAGCAGCGTGTACTCCACAGCAAGCCTCCCTAGCCAGGCAGGAGACAGCAGGATTGCAAGTCCCATGAGCCTTTTTCCTTTGGAATGATACACGGCTATCGTTTAACAAGAATGTATTACCCCTGCAGGCAGTCTGTTTTCTGAGTGTCTATCAATGATCACTCACTGAAGTAAATTTACAAGTCATTTACTTGACCTATATGTAATGCAAATCTGGCTCAGATATATGCAGACATTGCTTATGCTGACTACACAGGAGTTTTACCCACATGTAGAAAGAAAGACTTTGGTAATGCGTATATTTAGAACATACACAATAGGCAAAATTATCAGAAACTCATCTTTTTTCATGAGTATTTGGCTGATTGTATCACTTGAGGATATTTGACATACTGGAAATTTTCAACTGATTATAATTTATTCAGCTCTTCATTTTTTTTGTATAAAAAAGAATTGTTTATATTATGAAGATTAATTTACCTAGTGGTGTCCAAATTTTACACACAGTAAGAAAATAAATTTTTGTGAGCTCATAATTGCCAAATACAGTATTTGCTATTCATGGCTTCAGAGAAGAAAGGTTTTATTTCAAAGTCTGTTTCACACAGTACAAAACACATACATATACCAGTAGCTCTACATGTTATCTATTCGCACACAAACCAAATCAATACTTTGTCTTATGGAGGGATTAAATGGTAACTGGCTTTTGAAATCCTGTAGTTAATTTCTGTACTTGCAAAATCCAAAGACGATCAAATTAATTATTCCAAGGATATACAGGAAATGCCCAGGGAATTGGAAAACTGCCAGCACCCACGGCCAGTGAGAACCAAGACTGCACGGGGCACTTCATAAAGGCATATACCTTCTCAAGCTTAGGCACATCCACAACGATGTCTTTGGATGCAGATCTCTCATTTATCACCACTTCCGTGACAACAAATCAAATTGTATTTCATTTCAGCTCTGGGGTTCCTTTTAAAAAAACTCTCTAGAAGTTTTGTTCAGTTTTTCTTCCAGTTGATCCTCTGCTGCGTTTGGTATTCCAAAGGCAACCGGTTGTGATTTTCTTAGGAGAATATCAATGCTGTCACAACAGCGATAATTCTTTGTCTCAGACCGTATTGCAGTCCATATGTACAGATATAAATGGTTGTGGCACTCCCTGTGCTAAGCCAGAAAGTACATACACCAAACTCTTGACCTATCAACTGCCCGTCACATCCTTACAGTGTATCACAGGTCTCATGTGCCAAAATGGGAACCCCACAGAGAAAGAAGAAAGGACTAGTGCTTCCCATTATATGCCACTCGATGGAACCGCCTGTATCTTTTCCACCTCAATCAGGAGTATACCAACCTTTGCAACAAGCTATTCAGAAGCAGCTATGGAGTTACCACCAGGGCAGAGTGGAAAAGCCTGCGGGGGTTATGTTACAAGCATGTTAGCAAGCAGCATCACTGACAGCAGCCGCAGCTGAAAGTAGTACTGCCACATCACTTTTAGGCTTATAAAGGTAACTTTCCACTGGAAGAGAATGTCCAGTCTGTATCAACCATTTTATTTTCAGGTTGACGTCCTGGGGGGACAATTTTGCTTCAATGGATGGGTACCTTGGCAAATTTAATTTCCACGGAATTGCACCGTTCATAACAGACTGTTTTGTTTGGAGGGAGAGAAAGAAGCCTTTTAAAAAGATGGTCTCCATCCATAGTCAATAGAGTAAGCTAAATTTTAAAGAGGGACTGGTTTTTACTTTTGTTCTGCATTCTTATTATTATCCTCAACAAAAACACCTTGATTTTTTTTCCCAACTAATTCATTAAATTCAACTATTCTGTATTAGCTACCCCCCTCTGATTGATAGACATCGGTATGACATGAATTCTTTTTTTAATCCTCTCCTTCTGCCCAGAGGTCCCTTTAACCAGACAAAATAAAGGCCAGTTGGCAAAAATGCAGAAGAAATGGATACACAGTAGAATATTTTTGCAATTACAAGCTAGATCACTAGAAACACAGACACACAGCATAAAAATGGAGACACAAGTTAATGAAGAATGGGGGGTACGTGTTACAATATTAGCAATGCAAAAGACCAGCTTAAGCATGTGTTTTCCTACATCAACTATAGAAAAGAAAAGGTGCATTTTTAGCAAGTATGCACAGAGATTGCTTAGTTATTTCTAAGAAAAAAAAAGTCAGAACACTTTACTATTTTTATTCTATATTACAGTCATTATTACTACCTGTTTATAAAATGTAAACCTTTCCTTGAAGTTAAGATTTACAGCAGTCATCACCTTTGTCCACTCCTTACATAACCAGTCCACGGTGACAAAAATAAACTGATTTAATTTACATATTTTATGAAGTAATTATTGATATGTTATGGATTATTAGTTGTGTATGGCAGAAATAGTGGTCAGTATTGCAACATATGCAGCTGAACGGTAGCAAAGGATTTGTTGCAGACTGGTGCTGGGTCTGAAGTACCAAGAGATCTTGAGGCATCATATAATATTGATGTATGCAATGCTTTTATCTCCAAAACTATTCAAGCAAGGTTTGCCCACCACAAATAATGGACAAAAGAAGCCTGATGATGGATTTTCCAAACTGAAGTATTGTCCTTATTTATCCCCATCAGATCTTGTTTCTTAGTATGTCTTGACTAAAGATCAGAATGGAAGGTAAAATTTGGCAAGACAGTTTATCTTCTATATAACTAGCGTATCAGATCACCTGTATGAAGTGGTATTTGGTAAATTGCACTGTCCTGGGAGTATTTCTACTCTGAAACATGACAAATGTGAAGTCTATATTGAAAGTCGCTGAAATGGGATGTTATCAAAACTGATCTGCAAACTAATATTTTAAGCCAGTATATTACAGTATAAATGTGTTGCATACCTGTTTCTATAAAATTTACTGCCATGAAAAAAAGAATGATCAGGATCCCCAGAGTGTGGCATTTGTCCATCTGTCACTTGTATACAGAATACAAACCTCATGTTGAGATTCTGTTTAATGTACAGCAATTGTCTGCTGGACAGATCAGGAGCCAAACATGATGGTAAACTAGAGGAAGGAGCACAACCATGCCACTTTGCCCCTTGAAAGTCCCACTGTGCTCCCACATCAGCTTTTGGGGTCATTCACTGCTGATCTCCTTCGTAGAGGATGTGGGGCTATCTCGAACTGGTAGCAAGTCATAATGACACGGAATATGGCTGTTTTTTGGAAGATCATACGGATCCTGGCTGAAACGTCCGCTGCTGCTGAATGCTCCCTGGACAACGCTCACAGTAGGTTCTGTGATAAAAGAGAGCACATACATTCAGCACTAGAAGCTACAAACAGAAGGCAAACACCGTATTTTATTTCAGTTTGCATTACAAAGTATCCTCTCCTTTCTGCTTCAGTGTAAAGATTCCTTGTCCTGCTGAGTCCTGAAACGCAGGTGTAGAACCGAAGTTTGATGTTAAGGTGTTTTGGCTTTATGCTACATTACACCTCCGGGCTTGCAGCTGGGACCTGCCATGAGTATAGTTACTGACAGAAGCAAGAGGACCAGCATCTGTTCTTTGTGTCTTGACAAAGAAAAAAAAAAAAGTCCCTAACTGGGGCTTTTAATCAAGGTTTTATAAAAATCCTTAGAAACACAATGGGGATGTTGGTGGATTTCAGAGGAATCTCTAACTGGGGACAAAAAAGGAAAATGGTATCCACTAGTATGTGACATACACTTTATACCAGTGTGTCACATATATCCAGATGTGTGGATATATGTGGATATATCCACATATATCCACATATATGGATATATATATGGATATATATATCCACAGTATATCCATATGTCCAGATAGTGAAAGTAGTATCTGGACTTTCACTCCAGATATCATTAGGATATGTACCATTCCACAAGATCCCAAAGTTTTCTGTAGCTACAGAAATAAAGTAATCAGATAGGGCCCATATCAGTGAAATACTATGTCTGTGGGTGAAGATGCTGTTTTTTCTGATCAAGAGAAGGAAACAGATCTTTTCAATTCCTCCCATACACGTACTGCTGCGTTCAGTACTTAGCAGCCTAATCCAAAGTTGAATTATATTGCAATCAAATGTTAAGCTTATCTTATGCTGTTGTTTAAAGGAAGACTTTCAAACCAGGTAAATTCAGAGGTACCTGTAGGTTATAGAACAGACTTGAAGGTATTTCATACTCTGTTCTTGTGAATTACATCACTTATCTCAAAAATAATAAGATTGTTGTTACAGTTTTTGAGCAGAAAACAAAATCTGACCACATCATCTTTTTTTTTCAGTGATTTCTCCTCTTTTTTGATTAAACTGACTCAAAGAAAAAAAGTCCTGTGCTCTTTGTTCTTAACCTTCAATATCTAGAACTAGATTTTGTACTTACCAACTTCATAAACGTTCTTATTGGCTGAAGCAGAGCCGGCAATCTCAGCATATGGGGAGTCCCTGCGCGCTGGTGACTTCATTTCAACATATCCGCATTCTGAACTTTTTGGTACAAGAGCTGGTGGGTCTTTTATAGTAGCATATGGGTTCTCAGAACTACTTAATGAGCAATTACTTAAATTGTATTCTGAGTTCTTCACTAAATCTGCAAAAATGAAAACATATTACTCTCTCAAGCATGCTACATAGTATGGACATTGCTCCTAATCAGGGCATTCTTTAATTTTGAGTTCTAAAAAGTCACTCAAAAATGAATATTTCAATGGAATCAGTCCTAACACTTCAAAATTGTTATGCAGCAATTAACAAAAGCACCTCTACTGCTACGCTCTTTTATCGGGCTGATCTTGCTATGGTAAATGCAAATTCCTGTTGCAAAGACTGAGCACCTTCAGTTCTGGTTAAAACAGCAGCTAGCATTGAATACAGGTAATGCGTACAATCAGTTTTTAATAGGCACTTCAGAATACTTTCTGCCTTTCTAAGTGCTGAAATCAGGATAAGTGATCTGAGACTGTTCCCAATAGCAATGTCTAGGCAGATAGTGACTTCCAGGATTGGCCTGTTTGCTGCGAAGTTTGAGCATGCAGCCACACGGAAAGAGTGAGTATACAATTCTTGCAAATTTCTGTAATATGCACATAGAACTGAAAATGAAACATCAGGTGGCTTGACATATCAGGATTTAACTGAAGGACAAATAACTGTACTTTAAGAGAAGAAGTATTTTCTTATGCCGGGAAGATATTTTGTGGTATCCATGTTACTTTGTTCTCTGTGTTGTTTTGTGATGCTATGTTAGTTAAGCTTCGTAACTGAGACTTTCTCAGCTTCTTCCCAACTCTGAATATCCAGCGTGAGACTGACCTTGGTGAACCTGTGAGTGGATAGGTGCTCATAACTTTGTGACTCCTTTAGATATTTTAAACTGGGCTTCCCCTAATCCTCCAAAAGCAGGAAATGTCAGGTATAATGAATCCTTCCTTCAGCTAAATTGTCCTGTATTATACACAAGGTGACAAACCAGCTGCTTTTTTCTACATATTTAACTCACTATTTGTATGGACTTAGTTAAGCTTTTTTCATTGTTTGGATATCCAAGCATTCCAGTCGCCCGTGGCATGACTTAATCATACAACAAAAATAGTGGCACACACCAGTATGGTCTAATATAAAGTTCAAAGATCAAAATATCATCACTACCCTGAATTTCTGAAGCCTTTTTTTCTGAAGCCTCTCTGTGTATTCACATTTTTATATCCTTTCCAAAGGCCTGCAGTGAATGTGATGAAGCACTGCAGGCTCACAGTCATGCAGTCCTACATTGACTACCCCATTTCCAAGAGGAATTATTTCCCTTTTAAAAGCCTTTCACAGCTTGCATGTAAGAGACAGCATGCACCCTTACCTGGCTGAATTCAAGGGCCACCCCTCTTCTGTTGTTTAGAATAGAGCCATTCCATGACTCAAGCATTACAGAAACATTTAATGTATGTGACACATAGGGGACTTAGAAAGGCTTGCTTTGGTTTTGGTTGGTTTTTTCTTTACATCCCTCCCCTCAAAAAAAATAAAAAGCAAACAAACTTCAAGCATGGATTCAGTGTCTAGGAATAATTTAGTCCAAAATTATTTTACAGTCTCTTCACACAGAAGCCGAAGATAATTTAGAAGAGTAAACTGAATGTCTATGTCATTTCATGTAAATGCATCAGAAAATAAACTCACCTTTCAGGGACTTTCCCAAATATCCCCTATCAAGTCCAAAAGCACCTGAGAAAAATTATATGAAAAACAATAGTTTTAAAATCAAAGAAAAGTGACTGGATAACAGCTTCTAAAGCTTTAAAAAATGCTTTGGGACTAATTTCTACCTTAGCTGAATAAGGTAGAAACTGTGAAACTGCTCAGTACAGAGATACAGAAGCATTGTTTCTATTTGCTTGTGCACTTTCAAACAGTAGCTTCCTGAATGGAACAGTGGTTTAAGGTCATACGGGACCATTAAATTATCTGGTTTGACTTCACGTATGTCACAGGCCATTACGTTTCCCTCAGTTACTCCTGAATGAGCCTAATAATTGCTGTTTGATTAAAGCGTATTTTTTGTTTGGATAAACCATATCTACCAGAAAGGCAAAATTCTCAAGGTATGCAAAGTTCACTCCAATTCTTGGTACTTTGCTTCCAAAGTTAATCACTCCCATTGTGTTGTCCAAGGTCACTCTGTTCCAGTCCCTTGATCTGCAGGAATGGCCTAAACACCAAGTGCCCAATCTTTGCAATTATCTGTTAGTAACAGATTTCTCTCCATATAAATCCCAATATAAGCATCAGCAATCAGCAATGCTGACAACTGTCTTCGGAGACCTGGTACTTACATGGTTACTAATCCATTCAAATAGCTTTTATTGATATTATGAAGTATTAATTTTTTAATCCAATTGTATTCTGGTACTGTGGTAGAACCCTTAAAAAAAGGTGAAATCATTTTATCTACACAATATCTCTATAAACAAAACCATAGGCGGTATCTCTAGGAGCCTTAAGTGCTAGTACAAATGCTCTAAGAAAATGTAAAGTTGAACATTGAGCACATGACTGAAACCCTTTACTAAAAAAACCCAGATTTGAGCCTGAATTTCAGTTAGACCAAGACTGGGGATGAGCACAAAAATAATAATGTTGCATACTGTTGTTCTGACTCCCAGACTCTGATACTGATAAGGACCAGAAAGTAAGGTAATTAAATCATCTAAAGTCTAGTGGCACTGACAGTCCCTTTTAAGGCTGTCACTGGTCAGCGATATGGTCAGTGCAATATAGCCTTGGAATCTGTGAGATTGGGAAACGATGAAAAGACAGCAATTCACATTACTTCTCAGGAATTTTTCTTCTTATGGGCAATGCTCTGTCTTTTAGCAAACAGGAGGCTTAGCTGGGAAGGTGCTGCTAGAGTTTACATCTGAAGCAGCTCAGATGATGAGAAACTGCTTTATAAAGCATTGATTCCATTTATTGAGGATTAAAAAAAGAAAGAGGATATATGCAACCTGTAATTTATTTAATAAGAATATGTAATTTTGCCAAAGCAGGCCCTTATTGTTCAATACCCATTTTTTAATGAAACTAATTAATAAGCAAATCTTTTTATAAAAATGAGATATTTTGAGTATCATTTCTTCACTGTGCACTGACTGCTCCTCACATGGAATCACTTTTTTATCTCTCAGGGTACTGCCTTAAAGGAAGGTCAAACCCATAAACCTGAACCTCACACAGTCTGACAAGCCTGGCATTACCCTGAGTGGAGGACCAGGAAAACATCCCTGCTTTCCAGTCTGTCCCAAACGCAATGAATAACATTCATGTTCTCCTCCTTTTCTCTTTCTTACCAAGTTCATTGAGGTAGCCACCATGTTTCCAGTCTGCAGGCAGTGTCCCTGTGTAGTCCATGACAGTGCCTCGCTTTCCAGGTTCCACATTTTTAAGGTTCACAAACAGCTGTTTGTTTTTTGCCTATTTCAAAGAAAGATAGGTAATAGAAACTGAAACTGACGGGAAGTTGCTGAATTTCCAGGTGATAAGCAGGGAAAGCAAAAATAAAACCAAACATGAAACATCAGGGAACAAAGTAAAATAAACCACAGACTAATTTATACAGAAACATCCAGATTTTATGCTTTACCTTTGCCAGGGTCAGTCTTTCCATGTTGTTGACATGAGGTGGGGTAGTGCATTGAGTTAGGGTATGATAACTAGGGTTAGAGAAATAGTGACTGTTAGCATTTCCACCATTACTGTGAGGGATGGTTTCTGAAAAGAAAAAGAAAGAAAAATGAACAACTAAAACCAACATATCCTAAGAAATATTGAAGAATCCTAATTTCTTTCTTAGGGTATGTTTTTGACAGTGCTGCACTGATTTCAGAATCTGATTTAGAGTTTCTTGAAAAAAAATAATCTAAAGGTCTTGCATTCATTTAAAGAAATTATAGATACAGAGCAGTAACTGACTAGTCATGTCCTCGCTTTCAGCAGAGAGCATTCACAAACGTTACTTCTGACTTCTCTTTCTGCTGTGGTCCCTTGCTCTCTTTTGCCTCTGCAGTCACAGCATTGCCTTCTGGTGCTTCAAGAGCACCACCGCCTCTGCTGTTACATCTTTCTTGACTCTGGCAACTGCTTCTGCTAGCTTCTTTACCTGCTGCCTTCCTTAATAGCTGTGTGCAAAAGACAGCGTTGCCTGAAGTTTCATGTACCCACTGCATCACAACTCACATGCACTTTCATAGGTGAAAAACTCCTGTGTTGTTTCAGGAACATTGCTCCTTCCCTTCATTTGTTTCAAACTCGAGCCGCTCTGCTATCTGCCTCTCTACAGAGTCTTGCCACAGCTAGTATGAAATCCCAATTTTCTACACCTACAGCAGTCTTTCGGTATTCAAGCTGTTGGCATTGAATTTAAAGTCTCAGTAGCAACCATAGTTTGCCACACTTTCCAGTTCTGTTTAAAAACAGGCACAGAAGAAAGAAATGCCCATACTTCCACTGTTTAATGTAAAAAACATGAGGGTGGAAAATGGTACATAGTAAAACAAGGTATCTGGTAATTTGTTCCTTACAATTAACACATTTTATCAGGGTATGCTACCTTCATAAAATCAAAAACAAAGATTAAAAGAGTATGATGGAGAAGCAACTAAGCAGCTATAGATGCTGGGGCAGCATTCTTCTGAACTTGAGTGAACTCTGATAGCTCAAAGGTGTACACCTAGGTCTACCCATCACATCCCCACTGGTCTTGTATGCCAGTTCACCATCACCACTGTCAGTGTGATCCCAGGGTCTGCTCTCCTGCAAAAGGCAGTTGAGAGCAGTGTCTCACTCTTCCTCTTTGTAAAGAGGAAAACCCTCCTCTGCCTCTCCTTCCAGGAAGGCTTCCAAGGCAGAACTGTAGACACCCATTTGAAATGGAATGTGTTCTTGCTCACATCAGCCCTCACTAAGGCAAAAAGATGAAACATGCACATCCAAGCCCTGTTAGGGGAAGTTCTGAACCCCTTTAGAGCTCAGCTAAAAAAGCTAAGTCAAGAGATGGAAAAAACTTCACCCTGTTCTGAATGCCACTTACCTGAAATGGTGTAATCTGCATTGATGACTCTCATGGCAGGGGTATAGGTCACTGCAGGCATATTTGTTTCTTTTCCTTTCTGCTTGTGTCTGTAAATGATGAACAGCACTAGCAGGAAAAGCACAACCAGGACAAGAATGATGATGCCTGCTATAGCCCCTATCTGATAAGAATCAGCAGGGATTGCAGTACTGGTACGGCTTAAACTGTTCAAGTTTCCCACTATAATTACACCAGCTGAAATGCAAGAAGAAATGAAAATAAGTCACATAAATTCAGATACTTATGCTTCAGGAGCAGAATACAATATTTAACTTCTAAATATTTCTGCTAATTTAACAGTATTTAGTAATGCCAGGAAAAGCATTCATCTTCATAGACACAGATATTTTCACGGAGTTGTAAAAGTCAGAACATTCACAGAGCAGGTAAAGCACATGCTCTATCAGCAGCTTTGGATAGTACAGCATTACAAAAAAAATTTGTGCAATCTACGGTTGAGTGCTTTGCTCCAATAAGCTATCACTGAGGCACCTAGTACTTACAAAATCTACAGAACATATATAATTCAATAGAATGGACTATTTCAACACACATGCCTTATCAGATTAATTTAACGAATCACACAGAGATGGCATTTAATAGGTTAATCCAAATTTTATATAAAACAAAAATTACAATAATTTGATTGCATCTAGGCTTTACCTTGATCACACCTGGCCCCTTTCCAGCCTGGGCTGCAGTAGCAAGTTCCTGTGATGTGGTCACAGGTTGAGTTGTTCAGACAGTCACATATCTGCCGGCATCCATATCCATATGTACCTTGAGGACATTCTGCACAAAATAAGTACAAATAAAAATCAGACATAGGGAGTACTCCTTAAATGTTTGGGTATTACACATCTGCAGCACCAAGCATGCCACCATTTTTTTCTAACCCCATATGTTTTTGTAGATGGCCAGCAGATGGCAATGTGTTATTAGTGGTAGACCTCTACGGAAAATATTTTCTTAAGAGGACCTTTATGTGTATGAGTGTGTACACGCCAGAAAGGAGAAGGAAAAGAAGAAAACTATTCAGAAGTGATTTTCCTTTACCTGTAACGTTGCTGCCACTAAGGCAGCTAAATTACGAAGAATTTAAAAAAAAAAAAACCAACCAAAAAACCCAAAAGATTAGAAGTAGACAGTGAAGAAATGGACAAAATGTGAACAAATTGCCAGTTCTACACCAGAATGTCAGGTCTCCCAGGTTATTCAGATCCTGGTGCTTGAAAAATTACATAATCATATGAGTGGATCCAAACATCTGGCTGGTGTCACATCATATGAGAGATGTGCTGATGTGGTAAAAGAGCAAAAGAATGAGTCTAATATACACCACACATTTATATAAAAATAAAACTGATCCTAGGCTGCTTATAGCATACTTTGATATTGTAATATATAAACTGAGAAACCATCTACAGGAGAAAAATGCTAAATTATGAATAATAAGCTAATTGGAAGAGTTTACATGCTTTTTTTTTTTTTTTTTCCTCTCCCAGAATGATTTGAATAGCATAATAAATTACTGATCAAAGTATCTCCTACATCATGTAATTAGCATGGTAGAGAATTATCCTATACTGATAAAAAATCTTTCTTTTATACTGCCACCTCTGTTACCTTTCCTTGTTACATTATTGTAGTTCTGATGGTTTGAGGAAATGTAGTATTTCTTCACCATCTGAGATTCAGTTTTCTGAAATCTCTCAGGAGTTTTGTAACCATATTAACTTGTTTTTGTCTTTTTAAAAGAATCTAGCTCATCTTTTATGTATTCCTAATTTAGAATAATTTACAAGATAATGTAACACAATAGGTGGCAGAGAAATGTTCTTGCAGTGTTGATAAATCCAGACTCAAGTGGAATTTCATGCTTATATACCTTCTTCTTCTTCTCTCAGTTACATTCAGTAGAACAAGATTATAACTAGTGAAGTCAATGGCTGGGCAAAAACCATCATGCCATAATATGTTTTGGCATTTTGAAATCTGAATTGGGATGAAAAGTGAATTTTTAACACTGATGTTAAAATTCAGAAATACCAAAACATTTTGTTTAACATTGTTAAATCATTATTATCAAATTATAGGATAAAATATAAAATCAATAGAACATAAAATAATACTAGATTTGCCAAAGTATTCAAAACGATTTTTTGATATCATGACATCAAGAGAGGACCTTAAAAAGTTTATCTTCTCCTAAACATCTGTTACTCTTTGAAGTGAAAGAAATCATCAGCATAGAGTAAGAAAAATTAAATAGCTAATAATTACATGTTGCCATCTATTACTTCACTGGAATAAATACATTCCTCTAAACCACTCAGATTTTGTCGTAACTGTATTTTTCTTAGGGGAAAAAAAAAATCACTTCCAAATTTTTAGTGGTTTGACCATAGATATAGATTAGCCTCAAAAACATAACTCCTGTTGCAGCTAGGGCTAGATCCACTACTGAGGTAAGGAAGTGTGTCTGCACGGATGGTAACCTCCCCTCCCTTCTGTTCCAGGGCTGCCAGGGGTGACACATACTGTCTCGGCCACCGCACAGCCCTTCAGATCCAGATGCAGCTAAATCAGTCCTGGTTATAAGTAATGTGTAGTGTCCTCCACACAACAAAAACAAAGCCCTGTGCCCGATGCTGAGGCCAAAGATGAGTTTAAACCTTCATAATAGCAGGTTGGATGGATTGTTTTGCACTGCAGTATAATGCATGAAGTGTGGGAGCATCACTCTGTGATATTAGGAAAACTTGGACTAACAGTTCTGTGCTTATGAGCCTGATTAATCTTCTGACGCTGTGCAATGTTATACCACTGTTGATGCAGTGGTGGTATTCTTGATTTTCTTGGGTAAAGAATCACATGTATAAAAACGAAATGCCATCTATTATGCTTTCATAATCCAGTTGTGTTGCATTGTAAAACCACATCGCAAAGATTAATTTTATCCACTAGGATTGATGCGGTACTTGTTATTTTTAGTTTTCTAACTACTAGTTTTCATTGTGGCTTATGCTAACGACAATTAGTTGGATTCATTTGTTACTTTTACATGACAGAGTTGTTGGGGTTTTTCTAGCATTATGTCCAAAGCAACTGGAATGGAGCCCAAGTGCCTCTGACAGGTAGCAACAAATTGAAAGAAACAGCCATCACAGTCATCATCAGTCTTAACCACCAATTCTGCGGCCTTTTTCCGTTTGGAAGAAGCCTAGGTCCAACTCCTGAAGCTCCTTCGCCACCAGAATTCCCAGGGAAGCCAAGAGGTCGTATGGCAACGCTGGCCGGAACGGCAGAGGGTGGGCTCGGCGTTTAGCATCTGCTGGCAGGCCCCAGGGGCTGCCGTCCCTACTCACTCTGCTCGCAGTGCTTCCCCATGAAGCCCGTGCGGCAGGTGCACTGCCCGCTGATGTGGTCGCAGTCAGCTCCGTTCTGACACTGGCATAGCAGAGCGCAGTCCTTCCCGTAAAACCCCAGGGGACACCCTGCAACACAAGGACGGGGAGGGGGAAAGGAGTGAAACCACCGCTCCAGAAACAAGGTTGTAAATATTCTGGCTAAGTATGTTACTCGGAAGTCACTTCTGCAGCCCCACTACTTCACATGCCATTCTGTGAACACCTGTCCTATTTTAAGCGGTTTAAAATACACATTAGGCAAAAACTGCGTAAAAAAATGAGGTTAGGATATTGGGCGGACAGCAGATGTTCAGCAGAAGGCAGCAAGAAGGGCTCCTCGAGGAAATGGGTTCAGGAAGGTGTTTGAAGGAGAAGAAAGAGGGCAGTTTGTGAACCAGAGCAGGGAGTCTCTTCAGTGATGAATGAACCTTTGCAGGTATTTTCTGCACAGTTGATGTTGAAGAAAAAAAATAATAAAAATAATAACATATTGTATCTCAGTTCCTCACAGAGATACCATTTCAGTGCGAAGAAGACGTATCACTGCAAAGAGATCATTATTCACCAGCAGGAAGCAAAATAACCATGATAGCTGACAGCTGAACCAATATAGTGAATGTCTTCCAGAGCTGCATCCATATGGCCCTATAATATATCTGTTATTTCCTGCCACTATGACATTATTCAGTTGAAAAAGGAGAGTTCTGATTCTAGGAAAACTGTGTATTTAAACACTGAATGCAAAACACAGTTAGCAGTCTTATCTTTCGTGAGTTCAAAGGTAATAGTTGTGCCCAGATTACAGACAGTGGGGATGCTGGGTTAAAGACAAATAACATTGAAGCCATAATATGATAAAGATAAGAAGGCAACTTAATCAATATCTATCTCTAACAAATGTTTATTTCTCAAGCTTTGTATGAACTCTTACCCAGCACATAATGACTGCTATATACGCATGCCTAGTCACTGTACTGCTTGTATTTTTATTTTAATGAGAAGCTCTTAAGAAACAAAAATAATCAGTATTAATGTATTAATTACATGAAGAAAATTCCAAAACAAATTATAACATTACAGTCTAGTGAAGTTAAGTTTCTAAGTTCCAAATAAAATAGCTTCTATATCAGTATTTGGATTACAGGTGCTGAGCCAGAGCTGCTGTTGCAATTGCCCCCAGAAGACAGCAGATACGAGATGTACTGTGTGATCACTTTGCAGTGACAATAGGGACTGTGCTCAGTAGAACGCAGCCACAGCTACGCTAGATGCTGTTCTTATGGCTTCGCTCAGCTCTGTGTTACAATCTGGGTTGATAGGTCCCTGCTGCTAGAGTCGCTCTTGGGGAGGTTTCAGAGAGGGAAAGAATCAGGTGGTACTGTCCTCCCACCCTGTGGGGTACACCTGCAGAGCTGACACCGTCCATGCTGTGGACCGCAGCCATAACCACACACCTACGCTGGCACCACCTGGATGTCAGAGTCAGCCATCCTGCGTGTACACAAGACAGACTCTTCCACAGGGATGCCCAGCTGTGGCCAAAGGTTGTCTTCCTCTGAAGGAAGGCTAAAGAGGAGCCCGAAGGTAGTGCCCAGCACTCTGCCAGTTCTTAGACAGTGCTGCAACCACAGAGGTAATGTGTTGCGCTTTCTGGATCAAAAAAGATTCAGCAGCATGGGAAAAAAATCAATGAATAAAGCATGAAAATACTGAAGGAAAATTCTGTAACTGATTTGTAGACTAAGAATGGATAATGAAAATCACTTACTTTGTGTACAGTAAAGGCCAGTCCATCCGGGGGTACATTTGCACTCCCCATCATAGGCACTACAGTAAGCTCCATTATGGCAGTTGCATGTGTGGATGCAGTTTGGTCCCCAGTGGGAAGGTGGGCAAGCTAAAACGAACCAGACAATTAATTAATCTCAAATGACAAAGATCCTTGATACCCATTAATCGAGCTGCTTACATTCACATATGAGTATTGCTTCATTTGGGGCTTGTTGCTTTTCTTTCAAGTGCATTTTTTGGGCTGAGCATAATTGCATTGGGCTGAGCAAAAATTGCATATTTTTTTTTTAAACTAAGGCATCATTTTACTCTAGATAAAAAGTGTTGCAACAGATCAAATATGTGAAAGAAATCAGTCACACTCAGTAGCTAAGACACCCATATCAGCTTTCTCATACAGAAAGACATGTAAGTTTCGTTTCTTAATTTATTTTTCAATCTGCAAACATTCAACTGAGCACAGTCAAGGGGATAAGTCTTAAGCCTCAAGCCTCAAAAGTGAAGGAGAAATAACAGAGAAGTTCGAAACACATCTTATAGCCTATAGTTTTAGACCTAATCCTAAGCTTACTTTTTGTATTTCCACTGTTTGATGCTACATAACTGGCTAAATGTAGTGCATATAATCAGGACTGCACCTTAATCAAGCTAAGTCAGTTGCTTCTGTGGGTCCATTAATCAATATAATATTTCTAAAAACCAAGTAATTATCTATAAAGTAGAGGGCTTTTTCCTCTCACAATGATGTCAACATTTTATGAGATAGAATTTTACTGACTGCTTTGAAAATGTCATCGTGAATGAATTTGATACTATATGCTGCCATTAGAATAGTGAAGTGGTTCCAAAATGCTAATTACTATCCAAAGACAGCAAAGATAATTCTCTTCATGTCAGAATATAACTAACTGCAGAGGGTACTCTAAGAATAGTCCTTTTCTGTTGATTAGGATTCACATCTTGAGGTTTTTATTTGTTTCTTTAGTAAAGAGATGCATAATTTAAAAATAGTTTTGTGGAAGTACAACATGAATATTTCACAGGAGAGAAGAAACACGTCAGATGCGGAAGCCTTAGCCTTGTTCCTGTGTAACTGCTTATTGTTGTGCACGGATTTGGTTGTCCAGAGACCTGTCTGAGAGCAGTAAAAACTCTTGAATCCTTTAAATGTTTCCATAATGACTCATCTATGTGTGGGCTGCATTTTTGCAAAGTGTTATCTTTGCCCAAATTTCATTTAATTAAGAAACGTGCTATGTTGTATTAAAAAAAAAGTACTAAGTTTGTTTTTTGTTGTATCCACTTCAGTTGTGCCTTATAAATATTTTTATTATTGTTTTTTGTTTGAAATTAGGGGTCAACTAAGAAGGAATGTAAATCACATACAGAAGAAAGGTTAGAAGTTTTTAAAAGGTCCCTCGTTCCAAAAGAAATTAATGGAATCATTATTTTCCATGTGAACGAAAGGCCTTTATACAAAGCAAATAAACTTCCTCTGTTACGGTCCATGAGCACAGCCTCAATAGACGCTTCCATTCATATTGCTGGCACCATTTTCTTGTTATTGATTCAGTGACTAAGTCCCTCCTCCTCCTAAATACCCCTATTCTACTGCTCTCCTAACTACCTACTTATTTAACCATAAAAACAGGGGCCTTTGTTGCTACTGGCTTCCAGAGGAATAGGCCCAAGATTTATTTTGGTATCATATTGAGTTGTGCATGCTAATCACTTCGCAGAATTTAGCCAGCAAAGTTTTTTTTCCAAATTGACCAGATGTTACATTGCGCTGGTACAGAGTCAGTTAACCTGAACCAGTCAAACCGTGAATGATACAAACCAATGAGGCATGTTATTAGGAAATACACCTCCCTGGAAACCCCAGCACAATTTCTTTCGAATTTTGACATATCAGGGTATGGTACAGCTTCTTTTATTTGCAAAAATGAGTTGACTGAAATTTTGGCAGGCACATGCTTCAGACTGCATGGATTTTGGTAGCTTATGGAATTGGATATGCTTCTTGTGGGAATTTTGCTTCAGATATTTCTTTCCTGTCTTTAGCAATTTGCATAGACCCAGAAAGGCATTTGGAGAATGCCTAATTATTTAATAAAATAACACTATGAAAAATAATAAAAATTCGAGCCTAGCCCTTGTCCTTTTTAAGTCAGTCACAAAGTCTTCACTGAGTTTAGCACACCAGGACAATACTCAATGAGTGAGGTAGAATGACACTAAAAAAGTATATCTGTGAAACATTTATGGAAGGAAGAAAGAGAAAAATCCATAAAAAAGTTATAAGCTCTTTTAAAAAGTCATAGCAAAAGATTTCTTTACAAAATGTTCAAATGTTTAGCAAGAATAAGGATGGTCTTGCAGCCAGAGCACTAACTTGTATCTGAGAAAATCTTGGCTTTGTTCTGAGCCTTGCCGGTTGCTCTTTATGCAATTGCAGTAAGAAAAAAAAATTCCTGTATTTCAGGGCCTCAATTCCTTATTTGTAAACTAATACCTCTGTTATTCACAAGACTGACTGAGGGTACCAGCCCTGGGATGTCCAACATCATACTCAAAGGATCCTCAACAATGAGGGTTGCATAGCCTCTTCCAGGCTGAAGACTTCGGAGCCTTCCTGGACAGTTGCTGTGCTTGTCCACGCTCACAGTAAGGATTTTTTTTCTTGTATCTAGTAAAGGTCACCCTTGCTGCAACCTGTGAGCATTGCCTCTTGTCTTTCTACAGTGCACTTCTGAAACAAGTCTGATTCAGTTTCTCTACAACTCTTCTTTGGGCAGTTGAGGACTGCAAATTGATCCCTCCTGTTGTGTGCTCCAGCCCACTTATTAGAAATATCATAGTGCAAATGTGTTTCTGATAGTGCCAATGAAATGCAGAAAAGTCTAAAATCTCTTTGCTATATGCCATGAAGTCCTCACTTCTGACTTAGACATTTCACAGAATCATGCAATCACATGGGGTTGGAAGGGACCTCCAGTGATCATCTAGTCTAACGCCCCTGCCAAAGCAGGTCCACTTAGAGCAGGCTGCACAGAATTTAAATAGCCAAACCTTGATTGACGGTTTTAAAAATAAAGGCAAAAAAGCTGATACTTACGCTGAGAGCAGTCACTACCAATCCAGCCAGGGTAACACTGGCAGGATCTATCAATAGGATTACACGTTCCATTATTGGTGCAGGTGCATATTCCAATGCAGTTCTTGCCAAATCTGCCACTGGGACAAACTGAGAATAAGATGTCAGAATTAGAACTCTTTAGTAATCAGAATAAGATTGTATTTTCTTTATCTCAAGAGAAAGCAGCTGTTATTTGGATCAAGGGATGTACTGCTTAGTGTAATGTTAGAGAAAGCCATTATAAATTCTGGTAAGTCCATTATACATAGTCATTATACAAATAATAAAATAAGAATACAGTGGGTTTCATACCTAAGGATCAAACAGCCTAAACCTGCTTACAGTTGCTAATTTATAAACTGCACATACTACAACAGAAACTGGTTTTGTTTTGTTTACAGGTGATGGAATGAAAGTTATTACAGTGCAGAATGAAAGTTATAACAGTTATATTATCTGCATCCCTTGGAGTCTTTATTACAACTTGTACCTTCATTACAGAGGGCTCCTGTAAATCCAGGTAAGCAGTCACATAAGCCAGTGATATGGTGACAGGGACCACTGCTGTGTACACACTGGGGGCATGTCTGGCTGCAGCGGTGTCCGTAAAAACCAGGGGAACAAACTGGAATCAGAAAGAACAAACTGTCATTGCTTCCTGCACTTTCTGACTTTGAGTTAGTTCTGCTTTCTAAAGACGGAAGAGTTGTAATGGTGGTTTTTATTATTCATGCAGTTCCATGCTTTATACTCATTAAAGGGTTCCTCAAGGGTTTACTATATTCCAGTTAGTAATGGCTTGACATTCTATTACTTGTCAGGCCACACATATACTTGGGTTATGTTTGAAATGCATATATACTATATAAATTATGCATATTTTGCTATACATTATATCTCCTCCACAACATGAACATCTTTTAAAGACTATTTGAAGAAAAGTAATTTAAAAACACAGAGTGGATAGTTTTATCTGTAGATGAGTAGGGACATCTTAGACCTTGACTTCTTATGTATTTCCTTACTTGTTAAAAGTTATAAGCACTTTAAAAATGTCATAGGGAAAGATTTCTGAACAAAATGTTCAAATGTTTAGCAAGAATAAGGATGGTCTTGCAGCCAGAGCACTAACTTAATTCCTAACACAAATAGCCATTACTTCACTGAAAAAAATGTACAGATATTTTCCAGTCATCCTGTCATTTAGGCGGGCATTGTCCTCATTACGTGGTACAGACAGCTACACATCACCTAACTTTTAGAGAACATGGAACCAGAAACACAGAATCATCCATTTAGTTCTTATGTTAAAGGCACTAGCTCCTTTTAGAAAGGGGAAAAAAAAAAAAAGGAGGGGGGAGGGGGAAAGTCTGTTGCATAAAAACTCCTTCTTTGTTGCTCTAATCCCTTTTGGCGTTTATTTCCTGATAAATTAGAATATTAGGTAATGCATCAAGTGAAATACCTGTTGCACAGCAGTGGTTAGCATTGACGAAAACTAACTTGGAATCTTTTCAATATTTTAATTTCATTCAAGATTCAGTCTTTTAATTATACACTTGATACAAGTTATGTGGCCAGATCTTTTTAGAGAGATTAACTTTTCCAAGTGAAACAGTGCCAAAAGGTCTTCCTGTTTACTGAAAAGGCACTTTCTGACTGGGATCCAAATTATTCGTATGACCTTTGTCTTCTCAGCCTCCAGACTGTGCATCAGAGAAGGGCTCTGAGCGCCACCGGACTGGAAGCCTCTTGTCCAGGTTATAGGCACAGCTCCAAAACACAGGGAACATTTTTACACGTAGTGTTACACTTAGTCTGCTTTTGGATTAACTGATTAACTGCAAGGCCTTTAGAGATTAGATAGTGAGAATAATTACCGCACTTAGTTGGAAATGCTGAAGGAATACTAATGCCACAGTGATGTGGGATTTAGTAGTGCCATAGGCAATCACATTCTTCAGCTTGAAATCTTGCCATTCCTGGACGGTTAAGACTTTATCCTCCTCTGGTTCTCCTTCTACCTTCTAGTAATCATTTCATGTCGTCTATGAGGGTGGTGAGACACTGGAACAGGTTGCCCAGGGAAGTTGTGGATGTCCCATCCCTGGAAGTGTTCAAGGCCAGGCTGGATGTGGCTTTGAGCAATCTGCTCTAGTGGGGGGCGTCCCTGCCCATGGCGGGGGGGTGGAACTTGATGATCTTTAAGGTCCTTTCCAGCTCTAACCATTCTATGATTCTTTGATGCTATGATCTCCTGCCTTTTAAGACTCGTTTGGTGGACGTAGTAGCATCTCCACTTGGCCTTACTGCACTTGCTTCTTGACCCTGTTCCTAGGAGATCTCCTCTGAAAACAGGGCTGCTCTCCAAGTGCAGCGGGCCTCACATTTCTTTTCTTTGCACACCTTTCCCTCACAACTTCAACAATTCAAACTGAAGATGGCTAGACTGCTGGCAGACTGTGACAAATCTTCTTGGGAGGGTAAACATTTTGCACATCCTCTTATGTTTGCCTCGCTGTTTCTGGTATGACGTGCCTCAGTTCATCTGTATCTCTATTGTTGTAGCATTTAAATTTTACAGAGACAAATTTTTTAGATATAACTATGGGTACTTATGATATCCTCTGCTTACTTTGTGGCCTGATCCCACTGGCCATTCTTGGCTGCTTCAAAACAAGTCTTTAAAAAAAAGCAATAGTTAGGCCAATGATTCCTATGAGACTCAATGGGAAACTAAGGTTTCTGCCTTCTGAAACTCTTGCATGTTTTATGTACCTACCAAAATATGTATTACAAAATTAATGTTCGTCAAGCACATCTGTAAATGCTTACCTTTAGAATGAATTCCCCTACTGAATTCGATTCTTAGAAAGTCATGTGCGTAACAAAATCACAGCACAGTGAATAAAAGTAAAGTTGTACCATAACACAAAGAGCCCTACTAGTTGGAAACGTTTGTTAATTTCCAATAACACTTTTTTCTGTATATTCATACATTGTGACAAAATGTCCAATCAAGGAGTGTTTCATAGTATTTCATACTACAATTAACAAAGAATTAGGTTATTATATCATATGTATTCCAAGTAAGGGAGGGAGACACAGAGATTTTAAAGCACTTATTTCGTCCTTACTTCTCTGACAAGTTGTGCCTCTGTATCCTGGTGCACACTCACAGATTCCGTCATCTGGAGAGCAGGATGCTCCATTTTTGCAGTAGCAAGACAATGAGCAATTTGGACCCCACTGTCCCTCAGCACACACGCTGTCACAGTGAATGCCTGCAACCAAAAATAAACAAAAATGTCTGCTTTTGTAAAGAACTCCTATGTGTAGTTAGTTTAAACGTTTGGTCCTCAGAGGATTAATTTTTGTGACTTCATCACAAAACCTGTTTATGAAAATACGACTAACATAAGGAAAACAGAAAAAAAACCAAGATAAACTCGCATCTCTGGTCCTGCCTTCCACCAGAACAGTTAATTTCTTTCATATTCCAGTTTTGACAAAATGTACATATGGGCTGATCATGATTTCTGTAACAGGAAAGCACTTTTGCAGATTTACCTGGAACATAAGAGCTCCATAGGATGCTACCTCCAGTCTTCCTGCCTGCTAATACCTTAAGATCTACAAGACCTTTATATGTATAAAAATTTTAAAAGGTCTCTTATTCCTCTCACTTTCACCACTGGTATCAATACAGAGAATTGAGAGCAGAGAGCAATTCAAATGCAGCAAAATAATGGCTTTTTCTTGCTCCGTAACGGCTTTTTCAAAACAGCAAAAGCTTATTTTCAAATTTTATGTTAGAGAAATGCATGAAAAAGGTGTTGCAGAAACCCTTCCTTCTGAATGTAAAAAATTCTTAAGGTCTGACATAATTTTGTCTAATAATGGGGTGCAGGACAGAATGACTTCTAATTAGTGGTGAGCTGATTACTGCTAAGCCTCATACCAAATGGAAAAATGTAGCACACACAAAGGTTTCCAAACACACCATGTGAACATTCCAAAATGCTTAGCTGCAACAGTGTTAAGGATGCTGGTCAGTCAGTGCTTTGTCTAAGCATTTTTGGCATAAAATTGATTGTAAAATGACCACAACCTAACCTCTATACGTAAACCATAATACAAACTACTAATTATAATCATCCAATCATCAGATGGGATTTTTTTCTTTGCAATGCAGCAACATTAAATATAACTTTCCTGTTTGTTTTTTCCACTATCTGCTTTTAATTAAGAAGCACGCTGCATGTTAAATGCCAGCAGGCACCACTGTGGAACTCAGACCGTATTGTGTCTACAGTACTTTGCATTAACAATTCAGTATTATTGTGGCTCCTCTACTGAATGAAGCCCTTCGCTGAGGGAAAAGTGGACTGAATCCAACCACAAGCATGTCTTGCTTTGTAAGTATTTCCAGCAAAATATGCCACAGGTTCACTGGCTGCCAGAGTCCTAAAAAAGCAAAACAGTTTCACATGTGATGAGAAAAAAATCTTTTAACTTTGAAGAGCAAAACCTACTCTTCCTAACAATACTGAAAAATAATTACACTGTTTACTGACAGACCAGACTCAGAGGTGATTCCTCACCCCTACAGCATGTACCTTGTAAAGCTGCCTATATTCAAAGACTAACTCTCTAATTAGAGGAGAGGTAAAACTCTAGACTCACAAATTGTTTGTTTCCCTGCAAGACAATCAGCAGATTGAACAACCGCATTTGTGGCTCAACAGATTGCACCAACTAATTCCAGCAAGAGAGAAAATACCTGCCTTTTAGAATCCAGATGCTAACCAGAAGCAGACAGTACACAGGCCACCTAAACCCCCTGAGTGTTCAATGATCATTGGTTAATACTGACCCAAAACAAAAAGTGTCAAAAAATGATGTCAAAAATTGAACGGCTTCTTATACCATTACTTTTTCATTTTTGCTTGCATAGGCAACATTGTTCTCCTATCTTCATCTACTTTTGAAAGGCAGTGTAGTCTTGCTTCTCAGTAACCTGGGTCAACTTTTTCATTACTCCCAATTTGTAGAAAAAGAGTTAGAAGAGAGTGGTTTGATTCTGAGAGATGGTGATGCACATGAGCAGGATGAGATCACAGCATTTTTTCTAGAAACAAGACCACTTATTTAAGATTGCTCTGCTTGAGGTTCCCAAATTTGAGAACCTGATTTTATAAGTCTGTGAAAGCACAAGCAGACACATGCAGAGGATTTAAGAATTGAGCCTGACATTCAGTTCACATGAGAGTTTTCTGTCATATCATACATAGCTTCACTCAGCCCTGCTAGAGAAAAGACATTTTTCACAGAGTCTTAATGGGTTTCAGTGGTGTTCAGTATACAATGGTCACCATTAACAAGTCAGTGGTTGCCAAGAGTTACCATAGTGCATTATCTGAGATTATGTAGACCAGTGACATACAATAACACCAGGCTCAATTATATCGTCTTGATCTGTGCACAGAGGATGCTTTATGACAGCATGGTGTCAAAGGGTGATACTGGGCATGCTGGGATAGAAAAGACAATGGACCCCATGCTGTATAGAGCCACGATACTAAAAAGACCCAAAATCTACCATTAAAAATGAAAAAGGAAAAAGTTTCTCCAGTACACATTGGGGAAAATTATCCATAAGGGAAACTGAAAAAAACAGCTTTTTTCCCGCTTTTACCCCTTATGAGGAGGTAGTTAGGTGAAGAATGGTATCCCTCCACTTCGCAAAGAAACACTGTATCCTAAATATTACTGAATTATGACAACATAATGTACTGAAAGAATGCTGAATATTATTGCTGTTTCACTATAAAAGGAATTTTATTATATTCACTACTGATCATAAGCAAAATCAATTGCACTCCTGTATGTGAGTATCAAGAATGAATGTAGCAGAAATACTAATTCATTAGGTGATTTATTGCTTCTCTACTTATAAAATAGTTTTAAATCTCACGCACTCACTGTTATTTAAATAAGCTCACAAAGCACTAAAAAATGCAGAACTGAGTTCCACATCTTATATCTGTAAAAATAAAATATGTGTATTTTTGAGAAAAAATAGGTTAGAAATATTAAAAGGATTAAAATATAAAATAAGAATTTTCCAGACTCTGATGATTTATATGAAATTTTAGCCAAGAAAGCTATGCTTTTATAGAAAAGCTAGAAATTAGTGAGGAAAAAGGAACATTTTTAGTAGAATTTACAAAGCAAGATTAGACTTAGCTTTTACAACAATGGTATCAACAGTGTACTGGCTTATGAGTGCCACAATTTCAAGTAAGTATTAATCTCTTATGCAATAAAATTGTTTTTTATAAGTTTTCACGTTGATTTTGATACTGATAAGGGTATCTGCGAGGAAATGTTTTTGCCAGAGCTATGGACAAAGAGCTCTTTGATGGCCTTCACAAGTTGCTAGGCAATAGCTGAATGGTCATGATAAACTTCAGTTAAGCTGCTCCGAAGAAATGCTCGTGCATTTAATGCTGGGGGCCTCCATCTAAATCAGCATTCCCCCAGCATTCATAATTGCACGAATGAAGTAAATAATTCTTTAGGGATACCAGTGTTTCTGCCCATGCTAGCAGAGTGTTTACATACTCCCGATGCTATATTTTTAAGTTAAGACTCAATGATCCATCCAAGTCAGACCAACACAGAGCTAATTTGTTTTAGCACTCAAATGGGAAAAAATCTACCAATTATTTCTTGCGATCTTCCCAAATTTATTATTGGACTAAGTGCTATTTTTGAGCTTGTTGTGTTTCCATTAGTCTGATGAAAAGTTATCCAAACTTTAAAAACAGTTATTTTCTTCATAAAGAATGTGTATTTGCTATACAATTTATCTGCACAGATGTGGAACTTTCCAGCATAGTCTCTCAGAATTAAAACCTATTTTCTGATACATCAGAGCTGAACTGGATATACAATAGCCTAAATAAGAGAAGGACCAAGCCCTCAAAACTCAGGGAAATCCTGGTGTCATTAAAGCTAATGATACATTTCCATCATGGTCCAAGATCTCACCCTTCATATCTGAGAGAAACAAATACTAGATCCCTTCTGTTCAAGGAAGCAAAGATGGTGAGAATTGCATCCCTACTCCTCTGTCAAATGATGGATGAGCAGCCTAAAGATAGGGGAGAAACCGCACAGGGAAATGGTGAAAAACTTCATAGGCACCATTTAGAAGTACCTTCATTGTCTTTAAGGGAAGAGAATTAACTTGCTACCTAGCTGAAGATGGCCAGAAGCCTAAATAAAAGTGTCTCAAATTAAGGAGATAATGAAAGGATTGAAGATTTTTCTCTAGAAGTTCAGACTGCTGCTTCTTCACGGTGGCAGCAGGAGAGTTTGTGAGCATGCGTTTTGGTAGGAAGCCAGCTACAAAAGCTTGTCAACAAAACCAGCGCTGTATCACAGTTTGAAGGTAAACAAAACATCAGCATCTGCAAATTTTAGTGGAAGAATCATTTTTGAGATATCCCCGGTATCTTTCTGAAGGCCATCATATTGCTACATATTGTCATCCACTCCAGTGGTGCTCTTCTTTTCATGTACCATATTTTATGTAGCCACAAGAAAATACTACTTTTCCTTTTCTTACCTTCTTGATAGGTGGAAAATAAATGTACTTCATTTACTGACTTAAAGTTCTTCTTCTAAAAGAGCGGTATTTCTTTCACCTAAAAACACACCACAGTGCATAGGCAATAGACATACAGACACAGTGAGGTCCAAACACAGGGCAGTCCAGACACAGTGCAGGTCAAGCCTCTTATTGAAGAATCCATTTCCCTAAGTTTGGAAAGTAAATATGCCTTTTATCATGACACAGTGCCCACATATGATTTCATTTGCGGCACACTGAATATTCATCACAATGGGACCTCGGGCTTCAAGGCCCCCAGGATAAGGTGGAGGGAAACCCATCTTCTTGCAAGAGGTTCTCAGCCTTGGTGCACTGGGGCACCAGCACCATGCATGTCATTCCAGCAGCAGCTTGTGTCTCAGTCTTGAAGAGAGGGAGACCCACGACAGTGCTCTTTTATTTAAGTCTTTTTTTCTTCTATGTATGAGGGGGGGAAAAATGGTACATATTAAAAGCCAAGGGGCAAGGGAGGGTTCTAGTTCATGCTTCCCAGGGAACCTGGTTATTTGCATCAGTGGGGTGGGTGTCAGATGACTGTCCTCTTCGTTATAATCCAGCAACAAATGTGCCTCTTAGAAATAACATCAGGAGCACATGCAAAGACACAGCACTTCCTCACATTAAAAACACATCTGGTGATGGGCAATATGACTAGCATTGGCAGGTGTCCGGCACAGCAGAAAGTCACCAACACCCTATCTGCTTTAGCATATGGATGAATACTATACACACTGGTAAAATGTAGGCTGATACTACTGCATCTGTCTTTTCCATAAACCAAAGCTATTGTTTTGGTACAGATAGCAGACTAGTGGTATTTCATAATCCCTGGCACTGCATAACCTTTAAATTGATTTCAAAAATAACAAATGTTGTATCAGTTAGACATGACATTTTTTCACAAATAGAAAGGTCTAGCAGAAGTGCACCCCAGAAATCACAACAGTAATGTGTTATCAGTAACACCCAGATTACTGTAATACTCTAATAAACAAACTGTCTGGGGGAAAACCTTTGCCCTTTTCACAATGCTCTAACGCAAAACCTCAGTTTGCAAGAATATGAATTCTCTAATCTTCTGGGCAATTTGGAAAAATTGTATTGTGACAGCTGCTTGCAGAACAGATAAGATTAAGGGATGAAATTAACAGTTACTATGGTGCTTGCTGGATTGTGGTCACTGAGAGAAGTGGTAGAGGTAGCTTTGTAAAGGAAGTTAAGTTGCTATAAATTATTAAGAGAGTCGTTACATCTTGGAGGAGTACATTTTCTGTGTCTTTCTCCTGCTTTCTATTTCAATAGTTCCTACTCTTTTCCATGGTTTAGCTCTTGCGCTCCCTCCAAATGAAGAAAAGTTATTTATAAGATACAGTGAAAATGTCAAGGGACAAGAGTGTTTGGGGCAGACATCATCCTCAGCGTGGGTGGATGTTTCTTGTTTGTACCATCCTGTCATGTGGCTCCTGGAACATGACGGAATGGTGAGATTGCCAGGAAAAAAGCATCACCCTTAACTCTTGCTTTTCTAAGAAGAACTAAGTTGCTGTGTAGGGAGCACTTGGTGTAAACTACAGAGAGGCCAGGATTTTTAGTGTAAGTCCTATACATGAAGTCACTTTTGATTAGGATGAAAAATCTTAGGTATTCTCCTAGGCATCAGAACCTAAATTAAAAACAGAAACGCTAAATTTAAACAGAACCCAATTCTTGAGTTTTACAAGGGCTCAAAAGCATGCAATAGACAATAACTGAACTTTCACTCATAACTAGGACCCAAGAAGCAAAACATAATACATTGGGCATGTTCAAAAACAAAGAGAAAAACTACTTAAAAAACCTAAACCACATAGCATTTTACTGTTGATCCAATGCTCAGCTGCCACTGTATGTCGAGGCTAAAGTAAAGGGCAGCATGTTAGCTAGGCTGCCCTTTGGGACACAACAATAGCACTTGTCCCCACTTCAGCAGCTCGGAGTTCCCTCGCTACCCAAGGGAGCACACACCGAACCAGGCCAGTGACCCCCTGCTCCCCAGGCAGCGTGTTGCCTGTTCCTCACCATTGTGGTATGGTACGACTCTGTTCATCCAGCAAGGGAAAAATCTTCCACCCTTCATTTATTTCTGCAAAGTTATATAAACTATTCCCTCTGATGAAATCCCCTGGGGAAAGTGTAGGCAACTGCTCTGCTCACAGTGTTGACAAAAATGCTACGTTTAAAACATGTTCTCGGAAACTTTATATAATTTTGGTGGCATCAAAACATTTGGGGGAGTTCAATTTGGATTCAACAACTTAATCTTGTTGAAAAAGAAAAAGGTCTCAGAAGTTCACATTTTTAAGCTTCTTCAAACATATTTATTTTTTAACACTACTCTCCCAATGGTTTTTAAACAAGTAAAACCTTCATTTGGATTAGATATTCATTAGACTGATCCGAAATCAGTCTCTCCCACTCTTCAGGATTTTTTTGGCAGGTAATACTTACCACCATAAACTAGTAAGTCTGATGGCCACTTTAACAAATCTAACAGAAAAAAAATCTAAGCTATTATAACATAATTTCTTGCATTTTACTACCTTCATACATTTTCACAAATCCTCCATCTCCACCTATTCTGCATACAAATATTTATACAACTTCCCACTTAATCCTACAATCTAATGCTATCTCTGCAATGTAACATTACAGTACAGCTATTTGAGAACCTGTTTCTAAAGTATTCTCTCCTTTTTTTAATCATTCTAAATATAAGTACCTACACAAAGACTAGATTCCTCATGGGTATTGCTCTGACATGTGAAGTGTGGGAGGAGGATTTTTCCAGACACTGAGTATAAAGCAAACTATGCCATTTATGTCATATTGTGTGTCTAGACATCACAAACATGTTGAAACTAGTCTGTTACACACACTGTTGTGATGACATCATCCAGGCACAGATACTCGATTTTATTTATAATCATGCATGAAGTCTCTTTCTAGGGAAATCTTTTTCCTAAATGTAAAGATGAAATAAGATTTCACTGGAGGCAAAAATATTGCCTCCATTTCAAGACCTGAGTGCAACCACTGTCGAAGACTGTGCTATGCGTGAAGCCTTTGTCATATCCCAGGTTAGTTATATCATACTGGCCAGGTAATTCTTATAAACTGTTATAAAAAGTTGCTAGATTTTTAGTGCGGTCATTCAAAACTTAATCTGACTTCATTCAGTAACATACTTTTTGGTCTCCGATGATTTGCCTGTTTTAAAAAACTTCTAAGATGCATTTTGAGCAGCACACCTGGAACTTGCGAACAGCTCTAAGTACCTACACCCTGGCTGCTCAAGATCAGCAACTGTTCGCATATTTTCAGTATGGGTATTCTTTGCTTAATTTAAAAAAAAACATATTTTGAGCGGATCTGAATGTAAGTTTGAGAAAGTGTGTCCAAACACACACACACAGTTACCTGAAACTACCTGAAAGTAAGAACAGTCATGAAAGGCCATTAACATCATAAAAAAATAAACACAAAGTAGCGTCACAAAATAGTAATAGGTGGCATATTGCTAATACTATTTTTTCGTAATTTGCTCAACTAACTTTTCTCAGAGGTATGTGAGTGGCTGATGGTAAGCCACACTGCAGCTAGAGGGAAGAGAATAAAACCAACAAACTCCTGGCTCAGTTAGGTGAGTGCTGGCTCTGGAAGCCTCTCTCTTTCATACGGAAAAGAGTGACAACAAGGGAGACCTAACGGTGAGTTCTCAAAGAAGTTGGCAGAAGCTTAATAGACAGGAAAATTGCACAAATAAGAAATAGGTTTGGTCTTCCACAGCAAAGCAAGAGCCCTTCCTGCCCACATCTGTATCCCCTAGATTTCCACTTCCTACTTCCCAATATTCATAAAATCTTGTTCATCTGAACAGAACATAGAAGAAATACCAGGTAAGCTGTCACTAACTACAATTAATCAACCTGAACTGCAGGCACAGAGTACTACATACTTTGAACAAAAAGCTTGTGATCTATTTACAAAGTTATGGGGGAAAAAAGCATATAAAAATCAAAGTGTGGGAACTGAAAGACTGTATCTGAGGAATTCATAAGCTCTACACAAACTTGTATAACGACTTGATAAACTTGTCAAAAAAATTATTCGCTGCAGAGTGTGCTCTCACCTCCATCTACTTTCTCTGGAAGCACCAGAGAAAAAAAAGAAAACAATTATATCATGAACCTGCAAGCCAATGATGAAAAATGTTAACTTACAAATGAGTGAGTGGATAATAAATAGTATTAGGTTATATCTCAAATAACAAAAAATTCAGCTCTATTTTCACAGCAGAAACATGCTGTGTTCATTTAAGGCGTGTTTTTCATACTGACTTTTCACTACTAAATGGAACGACTCCTTACAGACCAGTGACACAAAATCTGACCCTTGAAACACTACAGTATCACTGTGAGACACAAAGTCCAGAACACTCCAAGAGGGGCACACTTATAGTGTCAATAAATCCTTACTGAAGATGGAAGACACAACAGTGTCAAACACAAGTTTTTATGAATAATTAAATATTTATATTTCTTAAAACCACAATGAATATCCTGGAGAACCTTTGTGAGAAAGGTGCAACAATTTTCAAACAGAAAAAAATATGTGCAGAGAAATTTAATTTTTTTCAAAAGTTCAGTTTCAAAACTCAAATGGCAGCAAAACTTCTGCACAATTTATCCTCTTTTTGGCTGCCTGAGCAAAGCTTTCTGAGTTCCTGGACGTGATGCTTTACCTACTAAAGCTTCCAGCACAACCTTCAATATCTACACTTATTCACCACTTTCATAAGGAATCATACTGTGGAGGCACCTAAGTTTTAAGATTTCTCCTTCTATTCACAGTTTTCTGTCGATCCCACACTCGACAAAGTTTCCATGCCTGTGAATCATAGAAGGGACACGGCAGCCACAAAACTGGCCCTTTTCTCCTTCCAACCCCACATACTCCTCCTCTCCCCAGAAAACCCAAAGGCAAGACCCAGTCCCACCACACTGCCCTTCATGAGGGTTTCTTTTGTACCTGACCATCCCGGTAGACAGCGACAGTAACCCGTGGTGGGATGACAACCGTCTGCATGGCTGCAGTCACAGCGTTCAGCACAATCCATACCGTATGTGCCGTCCTGTGGCAAGAAAAGAAACAACAAACAACCCAGAGATGATGACAACTGAGAGTTAGTGGAGAACAACTTCTGGTCAGTTGTGACTCAAAAAGCAACCACAGATCTCTCCCGACTCCATAATCTGCTTTCTTAATATAAAACGCTTCTGGATTTTGGAACATCTCAGTGTCCTGCATTTTCGTTTTCTCATTTAAGAGGGGAAGATAGAGAATTAATTACATTCTCTTGAGAAATCCCAGACTGATGCACCTGGAAACAGTTATTCAGAACACAGTAACCTACACTAGCAGAGGCTACAATGAAAGCTTTCTTGTACTGTCCCTGTAATGTCCCTTGCAGTTAAGTTCCTACTCCAGGACCTGGGGGTCCCTTGATGTGAAAGCAATTCAGTCTTCTTTCTGCCTCTGACCCTGAGCTCTCTATATATTGGTCACAAGGATATCACATAAAGCCACAATTTCTAAAAAAAGAGTAGTAAAACAATAGATTAAAATGTACCTTCAGTGTAAAGTTTACTGCATAAAAAATACAAATTATATCACTTTCCTTTGATTAAAAATCTTTCCCTCTGGGCTACAGCACATACTGTGTTAAAAAGAGAAGCTCTTCGGCTATGAGACAGTACGGCTATGAGACAAACAGGCTATGAGACAAACAGGCTATGCAATGTTTTTTAAACCAAAAAGAGACATTAAAGTTACAAGTTGAACACCCCTCTTGGTGTATTCAGCTGTGCCAAAAGAGCTCAGCTGATTTTCATGGAGCTATATCTAAACGTTTGAATTTGACTTTTGTGCTTCTTCTGCCAAAGGTAGCACATACATTTGGGGGTAATTCCAAACAAAAACAATCTGAGAAACTGAAAAGAGCAAAATCTTTACAATTGCATTCTCAAAACAAGTCAAAATACAACAGCAAATTGATCTTACAGAAGAAGTGTCAAAAACAAATTAAAAAACATGGAAAAATGCCAGTATAATTTAAGGTAACAATAATGGGGTTACTTGCAACAAAGACAAAAAAGGAAAAAACATGTCAGGTTTAAACCCCAATCATTTAAAATGAGTTTTACCCATTTACCTATGGGTGAAACATTTTTTCAGTCACATCGAAAATCAGAATAAAACCGAGATGAAAATTCATCTGCTGTTCTTTCACGTTCATGTCTACCAAGTGTTACAGGCTTTAGCTATTCAATTCCCAGTCTTTCAAGTCTAAAGTGGAACAAAATCTTACATTACCTGACTATATGGAGTCTTTTTCTCATCTCAACAATACATTTTTATAGACAGAAAAAGAAAAGATTAAGTATTTCCTTTGCATATAATCAGATTTTGAAAGAAAGGAAATACTCAAATATGTTGTTGAAAAGCAGTATTTTTAGTTTGCTATGTATTTGGACTGAAGTCTAAACTTCAGTGAAATCTTGACTAACAATCTGGACAGTGACATTAATTTTCTGAAGTTATAGAAATACATTGATTCAAGTAAACTCTCTGCTCAAACAAAAAAAAATATCAGAAAACACTCAACACATTTTAATTAGTTTTCTGTTTATTCTCCTGCTCTGGAATTTTGAGGTAGAATATACATTTGAAATATGTAAAAGCTTATGGACATTATTTAACACAGAGGGAGAGAGACAGCAAGACAAGGAGCATGGGTGTGCAAAATTATCTGATACAAAAATGCTTTTAAGCATTATTTTGCGAAATTTGGAACAGTGAAGCAAATGCCATGAAACAATACCTATCTTTTTTAATAAGTCAGTTTTGGAAGAGCTAATGGAGCTTGGGAGATCTCATCATCCTTCAGAATCAGACACTAAGTAATAAACAAAGCTGCTTTAGAAAAAAGAAAAATTAGTCTTCTGATGGAGATGCGTTGTTGGAAACACTGCATAAATGTGCACAGATGGTACAGTAATCAGCCTTCCAGAATATTTTAGAATTTATTTGCCACTTTATTCACTATAACAGTGAATACTATACCTCATCTTAAAACCAAAAATAACCAAACAAGAATAACTTCTAAGTATTCTGAGAGCAGTTCAACACAGCAATTTTTCATTCAAAACAAAGGTGTGGTTTCCAGTCTTATGTTGTAGTTGAGTTACTCCTACTATATTATTACTCAGTACAGCTAGTCCAAACTGACTGAAGCTTAAAAGTAACATGAGAGGGGAATTTACAAGTTTTATGTTCAGTGCAGTCAATTCCGTTACAAGTATATTAAACCAACATCTCCTATGCAGATAGTATTGTAGAAGTGAAGGAAAGACAGTGGAGAGGAAAAGTAGAGCAGTTCATTTAAAAAATGAAGTTTGTTAAAAATTTCCCAGAAAATAGAAATCATAAATATTTTTTTTCTTTTGTATGAAATGTATTTAAAATGTTTATGATTCTATGATTCTATGATTTCTATATGAAAAACCAAACAGTTACATAATAAACCAAATCAGTTTTGAATTTTACCATTTTTAAATTTCTTAGATTATGTATTTTTATGTCTTTCCCAAACAACAGATTGCAAGATGGAGCAGAATTGATGAGCATGCCTTTGTCTAGAGAATGATTTCAAATTTTGCAGTTCTCAAAGTCTAGGAGATAGTGGAAGTCAGAGCCCCAGTAGAAAGGCCAAGACCTGTCATGGGACTAGTTAGTAAGAGTGCCTTCTCATGTCTGACTGAGAAGGAATGAAAGTTCTTCCTTCATACTGTACCACACATGTAACCTAACAATTAAAATCATGTTGTTTGATGCGGAATATATTTATGGTATATTTTTTTCTCTCATCATTTTTACTTAAAGTAGTTTAACAGAAGCAGTTTGGATAGTATTTGATGCTGATGGAGAGGGGAAAATTTGGTTCTGTGTTTTTCAACAAATTCTAAAGGAGCTGGTGAAAAGTTTTGAGGTCCAACATTAAAGTGTGAAAGCAGAAAAAGTATTCATGTGTGCATCTTCATTTTGTGTAGTCATTTTGTGTGTGCTTTGGTGCACTGTGAAGCAGAGTTCTCCCAGAAGAACTGGTGGTGCATGTCCCTGATCCTGAACCCGGCTGAATACGGGCTACCGGCTGCACTGCTCCTTAGGGACTTATCTTTATGAAGTCAGAAGAATGACAGAAGCATCACCCTGCCCATTATTATCCCACAGCGTAAAATTCAGTGAAATTATTAACTACCTGGCAAGGGAGTTCGCATTTTTCTCCTCTCCAGCCCGGGGCACAGGTACAGGTTCCATCCAGAGCATTGCAAGCCCCTCCGTTAAGACACTGGCAAGTTAAGTTACAGCCAAGTCCCCAGGTGCCGCTGGGACAATTTATTGAGCAATCTACACCATGCCAACCTGCCAAAAATAAGAAGTAAAGTAACAAATTAATCACGTTTCCCCCAATTCCTCTCTGAAGACATACTTCCCTCCGCCTACCACGTGGCATCTCTCAGAGATGCACAATACCAGGGTAACACCAACTACAGGCAGTAGTTTCAGCTGAGGACTTGTCCAGGTTTGAACAAAGGTGCTCAAGGGCACCTTGTAACATCTGTGCACAGCACACACTTTCAGATTAGTGCCAACATACAGAAGCAATTGATGTGAGGTCTGAAATGAAAACAGAGACACCTTGAAATTTCTCTGAGAAGCACTAAACTGTACTAAAAGTTTTAAGGCATAGCCTGAAAAAAAATTGGAAATATTTTCCCTAGACTTAAGCTGCTGCATTCATAATTCTTCCACCGGTGTTCAATACAGACAGTTCTGCAATATGGTTTTAACAGAAAACATAGACACAAAAAAAAGAGAAAACATGAAAGTAATGGGTAAGTTGGATTTCTCCAAGGGTATATAGAAGACCTTCTAGATGATTTCTGTACTTCTCTCCAAATACAAAAAAAAAAAAAAAAATAGAATGCAATGTAAAAGAGTTCTAAAAGGCAGCATTCATCACTGATTATGCCTGATAGCAACGATTCGCAGGCTGAGCACTGGATAGACAGAAATGAAAATAGATTTTTTAAAATGTGATCATCTATTGGATACAAGAGAAACAACGTGAGTCAGTCATATGTTATCATCAGCAATGACACAAGCCAAGTTTCTAATTTTGTACCTTGTGTACAGTAAGCGAAGGGAAAAATAATTCCACACTGAGCCTAATCAATAGACTATGCAAAACACATGTATTGAAATGAAACTCCCTCATGCCCTGGACTGATAATTTTGAATCTAGGGGTCATTTCGGGAAAAAAATGTTATACTATACTAGCTAGAGAATCGAGACACTTTCTCTCGAGTGTCTTTCCAGGATTTATAAATTTCCTTAGTTTACATTACAAGTATCTGGGCTTACTTCAACTTCACCTTTGCTGTCCTTTTTCATTGTAGTATGACTAAAACTGCAAAATGCACAAGAAGACAGGCTATGCATGGCTCGAGGAATAGTTTTATCTCCTCACAACCTAGCTACTTAGCAGTAGCTGCTTTAATAGAGTTAAATCAGCTCCATTGTCTCTGCAAGAGTATAAACTGGGAACTCTCCAGGTTCACTACACAACTGATTTAATTGTGTCAGTTCCTGACAAATTTAGTAGATATTTGTCTAGGTAACTAACACTTCTCTCCCACTCTCAACCTTCATATATTTTCAGACAAACATTTTTAGATGGATGGGTCTACAGTGTAGGCTGGGCATGGGCTTTGTTTGGTAGCATTCAACAGCCTGCCCCTCTCTTCTCAGAAATCCAGCATCACAGCTGAGAGACACTGGATTTTAAATCCTTCCTCACAGCAGAAGTGAAAAGGAGAACAGGCGTATTGCAGGAGTGGATTTTTAAGTGGAGTTTAGTAGTGGATTTTGGCTTGAACAGGAGCACCATGTGGACTTGTAGACCTTTATATGGGAAAAGACCTCTGCAGAACCAGAGCTAGAGGATGGCTGAGATATCTTTGTCCCACCCAAAGGCATGCGCTACTGGGAGAAAGAGAGGTGGGCACACACATACAGTTTCTGGTGGAGGTAAGCTGGCCATCAAAATACTCTTGGGAGGAGAGGAGAGAGACAGGCAGAGGGACTGAGGAGCGTGAGTCCACTCACAGTAATACTGGGAGATTCGAAAAGTTTCTCATGGAAGCAGGGAACGGTAGAGGGCACAGGCTGGGAAGAGGGTAAGACAAGGTTTCGTCAGAGAATCGTTGAGGAAAAGAGTAATCAAATAGATAAAATTGCCAGTAGATACCGACATCAGCACTAAACTGGCAGTAAGAAGTCTGTGCCTCTGTGATGCTGAGAGGGGTGAGTGTGACAGCCAGACGTGGTGCTCACCCAGGCTGAGGGGAACCAGGGCTCAGTATTTTGACTAAGAACGTTGACATCAGATAAATGGCATACCAGTAGTCCTTCTAGCAGACCACAGAACTGCCACAAGAGACAAGTGGTGGCCCATCTCAGGGTAAACATTAGTAATTCGCTCAGCCACAGTATCCAGCCCACTGAGAACTGCCTGAGGAAACATGAACACAAGGTATGCTCACTCTTTGCTAAGCAGATGTTTTCCTAGTTTTCACCTCCCAGAGCAGCAGAAGCATAAAGTATGTAGTGATATGGCCCTTAAAGGGGTCTGCTTTTTATTAAGTTTCTTTCTTCTCCTCTACTTCAAAAACTCAATTTCATTTTATGATTACAGAAAAAAAAAAATTAATCTGAAGAGACACTTACCTGCTTTGCAAACACAAGAACCATCTACTGGTGAACAGATGGCTTCGTTTTTGCAGTTGCACACAGATGAACAGTTTACTCCATATGTCCCCGGAAGACAAGGTGTACCACAAGAAGCACCCTGAGTTATACAAAACCAGAGTCTAAAAACTATTTGAGGAGGTTCAGACAATAGAACTAATAAATAATGCAGCCTGACTCAGGTGCTACAAAAGACAGAAAATGTGCAGCCCATGATTGCCCTTGGCTGTCACTAAGTTATCCTGAATTTAAGGGAGAGGGAGTCCTTCATGCTTTTTAAGTTTACAGTAAGCATTAGTTTTCTATTAGTTCCTGTGAGAGCTCAGATCACATAGCTGATAGAAGCTGGTAAGATCAGTATGGACAGTATTTTCAGTAACAAAGAAGCCCTTTATGAAATCAAAACACAGTAAGACATCAGTTTAATGGAAAATAATGTGGATATATAAAATATTTTTAAGAATTTCTTTGACTGAAGTTTTCAGTTATTATTCCTAGAAGAGCAGCCATCTTCTAAAATGTTTTCTGTTAGATTAGCATTCAGTGCACAGATAACAGCAAAAGTGTGTAAAAGCTTCAGAATAATCAGTCTAAACTTTGTCTAGAGTTTCTCTGGATGGAGCAGGAGGAGTTGGTGCAAGAGGATAATGACTGAAACCTATCATTCCTCCCTTTATTTACACTTCAACAGAATAATCTCATTCTTATCAATGTCTTACAAAGCAACTAACTTTTCTTTCTTAAAATGGCTTAACTTTAGCACTGATAATCACAAATTTTTCCTTTTTAGGGTCTTATAACACAGCTAGTGGTACCTAAATACCCTTACCCCCCTTTACTGTGGTGAAGACTCTGGCATCCTGAAGAATTTGGCACTTAACTAAAGGCAGTGGAGTCGAAAATGGACTGTGAAAGTGAGACTTATTTACCTTAAATCCAGGGGCACAGGTGCATTTTCCAGTCACACTATCGCAGTCAGCCCCATTTTGGCAGCTGCAGATCTGCTGACACGACTCGCCGTAGAATCCCGGGGAACATGTCTCGTTGCAGTAGAGCCCAGACCAGCCAGGCTTGCAGGAGCATTCCCCAGACATAGGGTGACAGCTGCCGGGAGGGGATGAAAGGATAAATAATTCAGGACCAAACATGACCCTTTTTTTTTTACTTTTTTTTTTCCCCCAGAGAACAAAATGCTGTTATAGATAGGTTGTGTGACAGATCTTGCGTGCTATGTGTAGAGGTGGTTTAACTCCCCGAACCACAAAGCAAAGGGTTCTGTAGATGTATACATAAACGCATGCCAATTAAGATAAGAAATGTAACATCATACAACATATAGACATTTTGGGAGCACATGGAAAGAAAAGAACTGTTTTCTACAGCTAGTTGAAAAGAAATCTATCTGAAATACCAGCTTTTACCATAAAATATATGCTTGCACATACTAAGGTGATGAAAACATCCCCCAAATTCCCCAAAATGTATTGTTATGTTCCCACTCCAAGTATAATAGGATCATTTTTGTAACGCTGCCCAAACTCAGCAGCATATTATCTGAGAAATATGATGCTTCAGCAAAACAGCGTGGCAGCCAATACAAAACAATAACACAGCACGCAGTGAGTAGCAAGTAGGCTCTTTTCTTTAAATCGTAGGTTGAAAGGAGGAAAACCGGCACCTTTCAGGGAATGATATAAAATCATTTGCATTGGGCAGAATTCAGATATACCATCAGAGCTGTGGCCTTTTGGAGAGTATCTCCCCTGTGTTGGCCATACCTGGTGGCAGACCAGCTGTCCCTACCTGGAACAGCAGTTTCATTGAAGGGCCAGTCAGACAGCTGTTGCCTCATAACAAATGGACATCATCAGCTGTGCAAAGATGTATGTGCTGGAAAAGTGGACACAATGGGGTACTCTGTAGCACTCTGGCAGACAAAGCACTTGCTTAATTCTCACCAAAGAAAAGCCTTAATATATTTACAATGGGAAGACTGTTTAAATATATTTGTCTGCCACTGATTGAAGTGAAGTTCCTTTAAGGGTGCTGGAAGAAAAATGTGCCTTCGTCCACATGTACTAAATGACCCATGACAAGAGCCTGATTTTGCAAGATTTGCTGACTCCCTGTGTGGGGGTGTGTTTGAAATGGAGTACTTTTCTGACCATTTGAAAGTTTGCAAAAAATACCTACTGCACTATAACATAAGAAACAACAATATTCTTTGCAAAAGTTGCAATGTAACAAGGTAATATTAGTTGCAGCTGCTCTTGGACTCAAGGACAACTCTTGACAAACTAAGAGTTTCCTATTGTCAAATGTAAGCAACTGACAACATACTGCTGATGAAGGAAATTTTGAATTATAAAGGCTGGAAAGTCATTATGTGTTCTGCTCTATATATATTATTGCATACGCTATGGCAGCACTAGGATTTGGGGGGCTTGAAGATATTAAAATCTCTTTGACAGTATTAAGCTAGTTTCCATAAAGTGAGAGGCAAGATCTTTTCAACTAAATGATATATGCAGAAATGGTTCAAAACTCATGGTGCTCAAAGTCAACAGTCCTGGTTATTTGTTTACTTCTAAGTATACCTGCCATGAAATACGTTGGAATGGAACTATTCTCATATAAAACACGTGAAACGTTACGAAAACACATGATGCAGCAAGATAATCAGATTTGTTCCCTATTCCAAACTTCCTGTAGGTATCCAGTAGTATACAAACCCAATTCCTGTGTTTCTTATCAGTGGAAGAATACAGGGCAGGGAACATGAAAAGATTTTTCAGTCCACAACTGAATAGTCATTAGGATTTGAAATAGAATATATTTATAACATAAAATTAGTAGTACTGTCATTTTAAGACATAAATCCCAGGATTGATTGTTGTTGGTTTTTTTTTCCTTTCAGGAGAGGCGGAGACCACATGCATGAACAAGCATTGCGTATGAAGCAGAGGCATTGATATTCTGTGCCCCCCAGTGAGTGTTACTAAGGCATACGTGCACATACATTGATTGACACCAAAATTAGTATTCCGTAATTTGTAATTAGATGTAGGAAGCTAGAGCACTTCTGAGGCTTTTTGATGGGTTCTCATGCAGTCAGATTAATTGGCAATAAGGTTTATGTATTAAGATAGGGAAATAAAGAGATGTTGTGAGAGATACTGCCACTACATCCGCTTTTACTCCTGGTCTTTTGTTTACACTTCCTGGGAATACAACCCTACTCTGCACAGAGGAAAAAAAAATACTTGTGGGTAGCTGATATTATGCATTTGAAAGACTTAGATGAACATAATGATTTTCATATGATTTGTATAGGGGTTTAATTATTACAATAGCCAACTAAATTCTGTAGCACCTTATGCAATTTAAAATTTCCATTAAAAGCTCTTGTACGTGTACATACAAGTCCATTATAAAAATGAAAAATTACAAGATGCCCTCATCTTGACTTTAAAAACACACCCAGACTATATGAATTTAGCATGTATCACACAATAAAATTCCACTCAAAATGATATACGTATCTCAGAAAAAGCACGAGACAAAAGAAACCCCATTAGAGTTCACATGATTAATAAACCCTAATTCCAACCTGAACTATACCAAATTAGTTCATGATACAGAATGACCCTAGCTGATCTTACCTACAGGTGTGAAGCAGTGGTGAAAGATCACCAGGAAGAGCTTATTAAAAAAAAAAAAAAAAAAACAACCCAAAAAACCCCTAACAAAAAAACCCCACCACCAAAAAAAACTAGGGACACCTCAAATGTAGCTTGGAGATCAACCTGAAACTGGTGCACATGCTGTCACACAGGTATAAGAGATATCCTTTACAAACCTTATAGATAAATATGCAACTACAGTCTGCCCTTTTTACATTTTCTGAATGATCATCACTTGAGTAAAGACATGACAAAACCCAATCCAGAAGTGCTTTAGATTAGAAGAACATTCATATACAAAATGAAGTCACAATGTTGACGAAAGAAGATCAAGGTCTTTTTTGCTCATTCCTGCAAACTGTATCTTCAGAACGGCAAGTTTCTGTAAGCCCCACAAACTGTGGATGGAAGTGGCGGGGTCACTGGGTCTGCTCATACCAGCTCACAGCACTGCTGTGGTACCCCGTTGAGGAAGTGTGTTTTATGTGGTCTTAGTTTCAGCCAGCTAGTGCTCACTCTCATTTTTTTCTTGACTATTGAGTAAAAGCAGAAAAATCGATATTGTCACCTAGTCACAGAGAACAGGTCTGTGTCTGATTTCCACTCTTGTTCAAATCCTTTCATATATATCAAAAGATGCAATAGAGAAGAACCATTTGTGAAAAAGCTCTTGGCACAAGATGGTTGTTAGCTGCTGCTGTCCTCTGGACCCCTCAAAAAGAATAAAATCTCTCAAGTATATCTATATCTAGCCCTTTAAAAAGATTTAATAAAGGCTGCTGATAAAACTAAGAACAAGGATGGGCTTGCCTTTCAGCCCTGGGAGCTGCCATCAGCCAACAGCAGCAGCAAAATCCCCGTACCTTAGCCTACTCAAAATACAAATTATGAGTTATTGCCAAAGTTGTTTTGGTGCAATTTCCTCAATCCTAAAACAGTAACAGAAATATGTATACATTTTTGAAGCATGGTGTACCATAGTGTTTTTGTATCTATAAGTGTTTGAAGAAAATGGCTAGACACATACTTGTGTACTGCAACTTATGTACACATATTTTAAAGCAGTACTTTTTGGTGCTATGTATTTTTTTAACTAATCTTTAGTTCATTTCCATATCTATGAATACTACAAACGTAAGTAATAACCTAGGGCTCTGAGACTACCAACAGCTCCTCTTCAAGGACATCTGAAGTTGTGATCATACCCAGATGAAAAAAGCTTTTATGGTATCAAGGCCCCTAGAAGTCCTATCACAAAACAGACACAGAAGATACAGAATACAGGCACACTAAGCATGTTTGAAGAAGGAATTACACTCCCTTTTTTGTGTCCTGGAATTATTGGTTGTTATATAGCTGCTAAATGGGTTAGTGCTTTGAAGAAGATCCTTTTGGCTGTAGCCAGCCCAAACAGTACTTGTGGTAGCCAAGTAAGGGATGAGGATATTCCCTGATGTGCTTAAAAAGTTGTCTCCTGGCTGACTGATATTTAGGGAGAGAAGAAGACAGCTTCACAAATAGAAGAAGTCAGCCACAACTGGCTTCTCAAAAGCATAAAGTATCCGCAGGGAGCTTTGTCTTCTATACCTTTTAATTTCTGTTATTTGGTTAATCTCTTCCTGGCCCTATATATGAAATACACAGTTGGGAAGTCATGAAAATATTTGTTTTCCTCACAGATCATTTTGCCCTTGCAAACATGCTCCTGCATCTACAGGGTTGTGAAGCGCCTTTTGATTTGTCATATAGAAGGGAAAATGTTCAAAAAAAGACTAGCCATATGCTGCTGTTTACATGTGAACATTTGTGATCTCGTTTGACCACAAGTTGTCTTCCAGCGGTATAAATGAAGGAACAGCTGTGTTGAACATGAATCAGAAGTAATCCCTGTAATATCAGAAATACTATACACTGCAATGCATTCCTGTCAAACAAGGCTGCTACAAGAGTCTACAGACAAATTTTCAGGAAAGCGGCTAACCGTAATTCATAATGCAACAGTATCTGGTCTACTAGCATAATTTGAGAGCTAGACAGGTCAGCAGTATGGTGCCATTTATTCTTGAATGCATTGCACAAAGAATTAGTTGCTTGGTTTAATGTCAAAAACTGTGTTTTTTCAAAAGACATTTCAAGTAAATGGGAAAAACAGAAGTGCAAGCACACAACTGTAAAATCATATGAATGGAAAGGGAAAATAATTCAGTTTGCTGTCACATGGTTTGTCAATGAAAGGTATGTTGAACAACTCAGACAATCCACAAAGTAATTTTTCACAGAGCTCTAACAGAATAGGTATTTCCGTGTATGTGCTTGAGTGCTTTAATATCACTGCTAAATTCTGACTGAAGGCTTTTGTTTTATCTATGAGGAAAAGCACTTCTTATATACCACACACAGCAGCATTCCATGTGACAGTCAATAGTTTCTGCAAACTTCTTTCACAGCTATTTTCAACAGCAAAATTTTAGGTTACGCTCACAAACCTTATCTAAGGTACTGTGATTAGTAATGCAATTAAGTGTAAATGAATGTGTAAGTAAACATGTAAGTGAAATGCACAATGACAATACTATTTCATCAGAATAACTGTGTTTTGTAACAAGAGAAAGCTGTCCAGAACTGTTCTATAAATATGTTGGCTCGCCTCGACTGACATCTGACATTCCTCCCTCACAGCTGAGAGTTTCTCTCCAAATATTCATAACAATATGCTGAAACACTGTGAAATCCACAAAAGACACACAAAACTGAAAAAACAGGTCTTGTTGCCGCCTGAGTAAGGAGAAATGGTAAAAGGTAAGCCAACTGGAAAACTATTTTCATTCAATTTCCAGGGATCAGATTTTACCTGCCTTCTAGAAAAATCATTTAAATGAACAAAAAAACCCGTATTTTTGAAACCTAGATTTACAACTGATAAGGCTTCAGAAATTTTAAAACATATAGTAAATATATATTAAAATATATATTAAAGTAGTCACCTACATCTATTATTNTGATCTCAATTCAATTATTTTTCCTCTACACCAAAATATGTGAGGGATGTATGATGTATACTGACTTTATATCGTGAACAATATAATGATTTGTTCATGTGGTAAATATAGACAAAGGTCATACTTTGTCTTAACATTTATTTCATGGATCAGAAACCAAATACAGCAGTGAATATTAAGATCAAATACAGTTGCAAGCACTAAAATTCAGAAGGTCTCTTGGGTTGATATTTTCTTTCTTGATACAGTTAGAGAATATCAAATACTCTTACAAGTCTTTAGCCACTTCAGTTTGTGTGAAAGTACTAGAAAAATCAGGAAATACTTATTTTCAGATTATATTCGTGTTTCTACATTCTATGAAGAAAAAGAAAAGAGGCTAAAGGGTGTAAAGCCTACCTCCAGGTGTTGGGCATGTGGCAGGGGCACTTTTTATCACACTTGAGACCATAAATTCCCTCTGGGCAAAGCCTTGTTTCACAGTGCTCTCCGGTGTATCCTGGTTCACAGAGACAGGCACCACTAATATGGTAACACTTCCCACCATTGATGCACTTGCAGGTCTCAGCACACTGCACTCCATATGTCCCCACTGGACACTCATCTTGGCATCTGTGAGAAAAGCAAACAAAAATTAGTTTTATTTCCCATAAACTACAGGCTTTGGTGATTTAAGGGAAATAACAGTTTATGAGGAATCTCTTATACTGGTCTAAACCGCCTCTTAAGTAGAGCAGGAATTTACATAACTTTATTTTTAAAAGTGCCTCTCTCTCTCTGGTTTCTTTTGCTGGTCAGCTGGACAGGCCTAACAACGCCGGCTCTGCAAATTCCTTCGGAAAAGGTCTCCGTTCTCTCCAACAAAGGAGAAAGCGTGCAGACACGGACTACCACACTTTGCATTCAGAAGCCAGAACAAAATCAAACGCTCTTAAATCAGACCTGAAGGATGGAGGAATAAATTTTCAAGTATTTTATTTCAAAAGCTGTCCATCTGTAACTTTTTAAAGTGGAGAGTTAAAGTGGAGACTCACCAGATTCTCCACTTAGCGATAGTATGAAGAGCCAGCAGGCACCCGCGCCCCTGCAGATGCTCAGTCCAGGAAGCTCCCTGACAATCATGCTCAGCAGTCTCTGATGACAGTATTTTCTAATTGTGTTTCCAAACACACGATGTTTCCAGAATACACTTCTTTTCAGAATTTCATTCTAAACCTTTTTTTTTTTTTTTAATTGATTTTGTCCTTCAAAAACTCTTCGGGTGACATGGAAAAATCTTCAGGAACCCAAACCCCTTCTTTTCATCTGATTTCTCTAACAGATGAAAGTGAAAATTGGTAAAGACTTGAGTTTAAGCCCTATGGGAGAGTAGCAATGATTTTTGTTGCTCCTTAAGGAAAATATATCCTAATAAAGAGAATTCTTTACCAAACTGTTCGTCTTTCATTCACAGAGCTTTTAAAAGGTAGCTATTTTAGCTAAGTCTTATTTCCTTAATGTTTTACATGTGAAAAACATCCCTTAACCTAAGGATCAGACTCTATGTTTAGCTGTCCATCCTGATTACTAAAAGACAAGTTTAAATACCCTGCTTCTAAAACTTGTGACTCATTTACTAATGAGTTTCTGGATAGCAATTTCATTTGGCGATGTATTGACGAGATATGAGAAGAGTCTGATGTTTTCAGCTTTAACTTCTCTGTGTTTTATAACAGAATTATCAACCTTCAGAATGCCAGTACTACTACAGCATTACTAAAGGTTCCAGCACTAAGTGCACTTAAAATATTTGATTATATGAATGAGAGCAGACCTCTCAACTCAGCAGGCTCATGCCTCAGAACCAAGGATGACAACATTTCATAGTTTATGAGTCAGGGAAAATCCCCATATTTTTCAATATATGCATCCTATAAACTCTGAATTACATCAACTCAGACAAAAAGACAAAACAGCTAAATCCCAAAGCTTTAGGGACAGAACATGCTGATACTGAAGTCCTGAGGTGTGCTGTGAACTCAACCAGTGATACAAAGCACATAACATCGTCTGCAATTTGGGTACCTGAAAGTTTTACCAAGTTAGATTGTACAAAAATATTGATAATATGGCAAATATTATGGTTTTATCAGCTTATAACCTGATTATTTCCCCAGTCATATAAAGTAATTTCCTTGGTGGTCTCTTTCCATTTTTTCTTATATAATTGGCTTTTGGGGGTTTTTTTCTATGATTGGCATTTTATTAAAGAATAATTTCAAAGATCCGTCATACAAGGCACTGCAAAATGTAACAGAATTTAGCAGAGCCCTCTGACTGAGGTAAAACAGGCATACATGTTCATTTCATGCTTCTGCAGTATTTGGCTGAATCTGAATTTGGCTGTCACCTGTAAGTTTCAAGGTATTTGTAACTCTGCCCTGACTGAAGCCAGCAATAAAGTCCCCTTTCCTTCAGAGCTAATAACCCTGTTTAAATGTTTCCTACTAAACATACACAAATAAAGCTAAGAATGAATTTTCTCCAAATGGGAATCAGGAATCCCTGCCAAATTCAAGAAAGTTTAACCTTGCAGTTTCATTTTTAAAATTTTTTTATTTAATCTTCATCAGCTTCTGAAAGACCGTTTTACAGTTCATGGTAAGGACAGACATCAATCAAAAAGTATTAGGCAGAACAATTACATAGGCAGTTTAAACTAGATTCCCTTGTGTTAACTCAGATCACCTAGGAACTGTCACATGCTCTAGGAGTCCCCTTTTTCTTGCTGTATGACCAAGGTCTAGGAGTCACCACCACACCAAAATCTCAGACAAAGAGTGGAGAATAGCTTAGCACTTTTAAAAACTGTCCGTTGCGCTGCTGGTATGCATGTGCCAGCTCAGCCAATGCCCAAACATTTCTTATAACACTTCCCTCCCTTGCCAGCCCACTGACATGAAATAAGAACCAGGTCTACAGCCTTGCTTCTGACCCATTTCTGCCCTTGGAGTATCTTGAAAAAAAAATAAATTGCAAATACAGATTCTTCTGCAGGAAAAGAGGGAGCTCAGACTTGCAGAAGTGATCAAAATACTGCAGCCTGTGAGGCATTCCAGATTAAAGTCAGATTTAAATTCCAAGATAAAAAAAATATAATTGCTTTTAGAAGCACCAGTATAGTGCAGTGCGTAGACTCTTATTCGGATATTCCTTTGATTTCCTTGCTGACTTCTCTGTGTCTCTTTAAATGCATCTACCACTTTCTGCCCTGTTTCTTCAAAGACACAAATTTAATTTTGACATCGAAATGGCTCTGGACCAATTGTTTCTCTTCTTCATGAGTTTTTTCCCCCTTATGCCTGGCACAGCTCTCCCCATGTCCTGTGAACGCTCGCGTGGGATGTGCATATGGTTATAATACCTACTGTTGTTGGCAGAGATCCCCTGGACTGACCCCAGTGATTAAGCTGCTGCTGACTTCAGCAAATGAGTTCTGTGCTGTTTAAAATACATGCAGGAAAACACTTCTTTCATCACTTTCCACTGCCTTCAAAAATGATGTCTTGCTATATTATCTTTCCAGTCTATCAAAGATAACTTTTAACAATCAAGTCAGTTTCAAAGAAGTTTCACTTCTTCATTTGAATTAAATACTTTAGGAAACAACTCTCCAGCTCGCTCATTTTGAAAAGGAACCAAATAAGCCTCCCCTGCTACTATGAATGCCAAACATCTGCACAAAACCGAGAGCTTTCCTCCTCACCCCCTCACCATACCTCAACCTGCGTCATTCTGCAAGCCACTCAAGTGAAGACCCACAAGAAACTGCCAGTGTATGGGCCACAACAGGAAAATCCTGACACCAAGAAGTTCCTCACAGAAGAGTAATCACGTAGGTGCTTTTAACTCGTGCCCCACATCAGCTAAGTGACATGGTAAACACTTCATAAGACTCTTTTAATCGTATCACAGATATTTTCATTCTGCTCTCGAGCAACTTCTTAACTTTCTCTATCGTAGCAGGCCCCTTGCTGGTTCAGCAGTCTGGCAAAAATAAGTTTTCCGTACCGTTCCCCTGTGTAACCCGGGCTGCAATGGCATTGACCTGTCGCTGAGTCACAGGTTCCTCCGTTGTGGCACTGGCACTCCTGGGAACAGTTTCTCCCGTAACGACCCTCAGGACAAGGCTGACCACAGACCATGCCCTGCATAGGCAGAAAAAAAATATTAAAATCTTAATATTAGATTTGTGATTGCAGCTTGAAAGGACAAGGAAGAAAGGCTTGAAATAAAGGAAGATCAAGGAGATCTCGTTTCACTCATCTAGTGCTGATGGAAACGCCAGGCTCTTCTCCAGCTTAAAACACGTGGTATGTTTCAGCACTGGAGGAATAATCTTCTAGGATTTCCATTTTGGAAGCCAAAGCTAATGAAAAACACTATCTCTAAGCAACAGTGAAAACACTTAGACATTTAAGACTAATTGATGTCAAGCTCTTCCCAATTTATTTATCAGGAGTAGTATATATCAAGACATCCGGAAATGCCCTCCGGTGAGTAATGGTGTAGAAATCAGTAATTGCTGTAATGCCCCAATTATACCACTTTATGTTGGTTTTTTTTTCTGATGAAAGGAAAAGCTGTTTGTAGTTTCATTGAAAGCAGCACTTCTTAAAAGCTTAGGTAGGATGTCTGTTTCCCTTCAACGGGCTTGGAATTTCTGCCCTGCTACGTACATCCTTGGAATTAATTACACCTGTGTAGCAAGGCGAGCATCAAATCTCAAGACTTTCAAAATGACATTTCAAGACAAACAAATTTACAGGCTTTTCATCAGACAAAAGACATACAGGTGTTTCAGCTAACATAAGATACTGCAGGATTTATACCTGGATACTTCAAAACCTTCCTTACAGGAAAAGCAAAAAAGGTTACACTGATAAAATTGTGTTTCACAGAATTGAAAACTATAAAACTAACATAGGCTTGTACTTAAATAACTGCTTGTAAAGGAAAATTAGTCAAAGGCCTTCATTATTTAAGATACACATAGTAGGAAATTTCCATCACTGCTTCATATGCCATCTCATTTTTCATTCACTGCATTTAGACAGAGAAAGGGAGTCAAGAATTTATGCAAACATTTTGTTCTTCTAATATGAAGTGGAATAAAAGGTAAAAAAAGCCATAATCCAAGTTAGGTAGTTAGGTGAGTGATTGTATTCAAACAGACAGAGGTGATTATTCATAGCCATGTTCTCCAGTTGTTGAAAAACTGACTTCTGCCATAGGTTATCTCAATATAATATCTCAATTATCACAAGAAAATTAGAAGTTCACTAAATGTGGATTTCCCAAAAAATGGACATCTAAATAGAAAACATTATTGAAAAATACTATTGATAAATATTATCTAAAAATGCTCAAAAAGCACCGCTAAAGTATATATAACAGTGTCACCTCCTTATAATATCAAATCGTATCTAGAAATGAATGACTTCCAGACAAGATCTAAAGTATGTTGCCTCGTCAAACAATGATTCATGTCTTCTGCTTCCCAGAATCTGATACAGTTAAAAGGCAGTGTAGAACTGGGGTATTTTCAGAAACAGATGGTTTTGCAAGTACTTTATTCCAGTCCCTTATCCTAAAATATGTTTCTCGTTACTCCTGGTTACAGGCAGACTGCATTTGCTATCCCGATACGCTACCCTTTTCTGACGCTACCCAAAATCTACAAATATGAAAGTTTTATGGGGTTGTGTCTATTTCAGAAATTAAAAATTTTACCATCCATCCTGGCGGGCAGGCGCACTCCCCGGTGACATGGTGACAGACGCCTCCATTCTGGCATGGGCACCTCTCCTCACACTGTGGCCCATGCTTCCCGGGGGGACAGAGGTCCTCGCAGCTGGGAATGGTGGTGGGGTACAACAGAGACAACCGTTATTTCAGCACACGCTCCAGTCTCCAGCCACCTCTTTATTTTTAATGCTATTCTTAATTTTTCTGGCCAAAAGTATGAAACAGAAAGCAGTCCAGCATAAAGAGACACACCCTGTATAGCATCCATGCAACAAATCTAAGGAAATAGACCTGGCAACCCAGGAATTATTTCTTCTTAAAGGTATTTCTTTCTAAACTGGCTGATGCGTATCCATTGTACCGACAAAGCTCAAAATCTATTCTGGGATGACAAGGCCAAATAACCCCATGTTTCAATGCCATTTTCCAAACTTGTAGCCAAACCGCTTTCATGGCTGTCATGAAGAAGCTGCTGCTGCTGCTACTATTTGTGGCTTTTGCGTAGCAGTCCAGATCAAGAGGGATTGCTTTCTCTCAGCTACACAGAATCACAGAATCTTCTAGGTTGGAAGGGACCTTAAAGATCATCTTGTCCAACCGTCAACCTAATTTTGGCAAAAATAAACACCCACACAACAAACAAAAAGCAACACCATCACTAAACCGTATTTCCCAGCACTACAC